>QLOH01000424.1:0-600000 GCA_026901365.1 Sesbania bispinosa
GTTTTACCGCATTCGTGTTTTATTGAATTGTTAAAATTATTTTTTATCACCAAAATTTATATTTTAAATTTAGAATTTACATTTCCTATTTTTAGGGAATTTCTGGGAATTTTTTGGGGTTTTTCTGTGAAATGACCCTTTTGCCCCTCTTGTCTCTTGAACCGGGCCCGAATACTCTTGATCCGGCCAGAAAAATTTGCACAACTATTCCTTTCCTCCTTCTAGAAACCGTGCATGTGTGTGTGTGTTGCATGGGAGACACTTGTCTCATCCTTTCTTCCTTCCAAGACAAGTGTCTAGCTTATGATATTATGACATTAAAAGACTAAAACATTTATTTCTTTCTCCTTTCCTACATGCAAGGTTCCTTTTCATTCTCTCATTTCTCTTTTCTCTCCTCATTGAAGCCGTGAGTTCCCCTCTCCTTTCTCTCAAAATCTCCATTTTTCCTTCTCACACTTTCAAGCTTAAGGTTCCATCCTTGAACCCTAAGCTTAAACACTAAGCCTTCTAGCCTTGCAAAGCTTTGTTGGTGACCAAAAGGAGAGATTTTGGGCTGTTTTGTGAGCTGATTCTGCATCTATTTCTTGAGGTTATTTCTTAGGTAAGGGGGGGAGAACTTGAACTCTAGTAGGCTTTGTAACTAGAGTCAAGGATTTACCCTTGAATCCTTGCTTTTCTAACCTTGTTTTTACTTGAAAAATCATCTTTTTGGAACTTCTTTTGAATGTATATTTTCGGATCTGTTGAGCTGGGTTGTGATTGATGTTTGCATGTTTGTTTTGATGCTTGAAATGTGTTTAATTGATGGATTTGGATGCATGCAAGCAAGCTAAAATTTTTGCAAAATTTCTCCCTTTTTCCTTGATGCTTTCGGCCAAGAGAGTAAAAATGGGGCTGCATGTATTCTAAAATTGTTTTGATGATTGTAATGTGTTTAGATGATGATTTGATGAACATGCATGTGGTTGGATGGATTTACACAATTGTTTGATGATTGATCTTGTAAAAGATTGGTGTTTTGAGCTTGAAATTGGAGACTATGAACCTCAAAATGGATGTGGATGATCTTGGGTGACTTATTTGTGATATTTGCATTTAGATTGTTTATTGATGAATGTGTGAAGTTTTGGTAAAGATTGGATGTTGTGAAAAATTTGAAGTTTTGGATGAACATTCAAGGGTGTTCTTGATGTTCATGAGTGTTCTTGATGAAACTCATCAAGAATGTCCTTTTGATCCTAAAAAGATCAAAAGGATGTTTAAAACATGTTTTTGGGCTAAATTGGCCCAAAAGGACTAAAGAATAAATTTGTAACAAAAGGACTAAATTGCAAATAAGATAAGTTTTTAAATTACGTAATTAAATTCGGATTTTTATTTTAACTAAATAAAAATCTATTTAAAAGTCACATTTTTTATTTATTATGAATAAAAATGGGCTCTCATGGGTCCAATACCTTTAGGCTTTTGTTTAGTCCCAAAGCCTTCAAAAAGAAAGTCAAAACTCCATTTAAAAGACAACTAAAAATAATTCATGGGCTTAGGCTTAGATTAGGGTTGAACTTCAACACCAATCTAAGTTGTGAAAAATTAAATTTTAGGATTTATTTGTAGGCTTAACTAATTTAATCACCTATGTTGATTAGCCTAAATTACTTAGGTTAATTAATAATTAATTAAGTCTAAAGATAATTAATATTAATATAAGTGTTAATTAAGTAATTAATCTCTAAGACGGTCAAAAACTAATTAATTACAATTTAACCTTAATCAAGCATAATTAAAAACCCTAACCCAAGATTAAGGAAGAGATTAAGGGATAATTAGAAATTAATTAGGATCTTAAGTAAGGATTAAGACTTAATTAAAGAAGGATAAGATTAATTGAAATTCGATTAATGAAGACTAGTTATGATTAAAGGTTAAGCCTAATCTTAATTAGTCATACAAATAGAATTAAGATTAGTAATGCCTTTCATAAGACATATCCGTAAGCCTCAGTAAATTGTAGGACTTAAGTGAACATGATTATCAATAAGCTAGCACAAGCCACCTTAAAAGATTATAACCAACACTTTCTTTCTACATAAAACTTGAGAAGCTTGGCAAGAGAGTGTGATTTGGTTTTCCTCAAAAGAAAGACCTTGAATCTACAAGGTTGCACCACGATAAAGTGGTGGCGTAAAAAGATTCAATGGGCTTGTCTGAAGGACGTAATATTGTAAGTGTTTGCGGTGTGACATACATCATGTGCATCAATAATGATTAAGGTTCAAAAGCCTTACGACCTATATGGCAATACCACTCTAGTACAGTGTGAAACTGGATGGGACGGGTGCACTGGGTTTTGCAAAGAACACCAGCGGTCCAGTAAAGGAGACCAGCCCTGAGGATAAGTCAGGTCCAGAATGGCATAAGTGGCGTAGGCTCGCCCCCTACTGTCGTGCAAACGGGGTACAGGCTTGACTATCTTGTCGCTCTCAAGTTTTCATAATCAGCGAGTTTGTCTGGAAGTCGGAAATCGTCTTGGCCAGAGATTGAGCAATGCTCTTCGTACTATTTGCTAGTACAGACTATACTCCTGATATATTGTACATATATGGTCGAGCAGTTGCTATGTGCTCTGCTTTTGGTGTTGTTTTCTTCCCGGCCCTCATGCATTATATATATATGTATAGCATGGTAGCATCAGCTGCATACTTGTGATTGAGATTATGTGGATGTTTGTGAATATTTTATTGATGCTCTAGTTACTATGCCCTACTTGTTGTGAGTTCATGTGATGTTCTCACCCTTCTTTTCTATCTCTTCTTTCTATGTTCTTCTCGTCACGTTGACAGTCGGTATCGAGGACTTCCGTCATGACGTCGATGCAGGAGCGAATCAGATGGTTGCCAAGGGGCACCCGGAAGGTGACGGGAATCCCGCGCATGTGTGAGTTCTATGGGGGGGGTTTGTGTCACCATCACGCACCCCAGACTTCCTCTTGTACCTGAAAAGGACTAGGTTGTGTTGAGTCTAGGTAGTACGCAGCTCTGATTTAGGAATCTCTCCTTTTGTATTCTGTTAGAGGTCTCATTTATTTTACTACCGGAACTCATGTTTTAAGGTGGTCATGTGGGTATTGGAGAGGTACATCGATGCTACTTAATATGTATGTATGTATTTATGTCACACTGTTTTATGTTCTCTCAAGGTCTTTAACCATGTGTATGTTGTGTATGCGCGTAAGGTGTAATTCTTTTGACGCTTACGGAAAGATAAGTTTTTTGAAAGTGAAGGAAAGGATATTTCATAAGTACTTAAAATAAAGCTAGAGAGGTAATAGGTCAATGACACCTAAATCCTTTTCAAAAAAAAAAAAAAAACTTCCGCATTTTTTTGACGTTCTACTTCGTTGGTCACGTGTAATGCATGTGGTACTTTAGTGGTAACTAGGGGTATCACACCAACCTCTTCATCATAAATTTTGGCATTAAATTCACTGCTGCTCCTGAATCAACAAGCACTTTACCAATGCTTTCTCCTTCAACCAATGCTCTAATAAATAGAGGCTTCAAGTGGAGTTGCATTTCCTCTGTAGGCCTTTCGAATACTGCTGATGTATTCTGACAAATTTGCTTGCCAATATAGGTGTAACACACAGGATCCTCACCTATGTCATCTTCCTCGAAGTCTTCCTCTTCTAAACCTTTTTCTAATTCTTCAGCGTATTCAGCAGGCAGAATCGAGACCACTGCACAGATGTCTTCCAGACCATCTGCGAAGCCTGTTTCAAAATTCTCTGTAAGCAAGTCATCTTCATCCTCTTCGAAATTTCCAATAACTTGGAAAGGAGGTTTCTTTTTTACAACTTGAGCATAGGATGGATGATTTGCGTTTGCCTGAACTTGAATTATCTGAGCATTCTTCGCTTGCAAAGGTTTAGTTTGTTGTTTTCCTTCCTCAACATTCATATTTTTCTTTTCTTGTTTTTCAAAGGCTGCTTTCCTTATTCTCTGAGCCCTCCTCCATTGGGTCTTCGTCATCTGGGGTCTGTTTCCAAAATAAGGTTTTTGATGAAAACTTTGGAAATTGTTTGGTTGCCTCACATACCCTGGTCGAACCCACTGGTTCGGAGGAACTGAAGATGAAGGTATGAAAGTTCGAGGCTTCATCCTTTCTTGAAAACCTTGGGTAACAGGTAGTTTTCCCTTCTCGAACCTATTAAGATTCCCAGGTGCCTTTTCTCCGGAAATAGATTCAGACTTAGAGATCCATCCCCCATAAGAAGCATGAGGTTTCTTTTGTTTGACTTCGACCTTTTGGGGTTGAGCAGCCACTTTGTGATAATGCGTCTTCATTTCTGATTCACGAAACGCTTTGGCTGCTGATCTATCAAATAAGGCATGGCACCTTGGGCAAAGATCAATGGAGGCATCCTTTGCCTTCTTTCTGTTCAGAAACTCCAATAGGGATTCTCCTCCCTTTGGAAACACATCTTGTACCTCTTGGTCTCCATCCAAAGCCATCTCTGTGGCCTGACCCACTGAATTCGAATCCTCAACTTCAACCATGTTAACACTCACAGGTTCTGCGTAGTTTGCATTCACCTGAAGAGGGTCTGAATCAATCTTCATGGCCATTGGGATTTTTTCTTCGAACTTCAATCTTCCTTGCTTAATAGCCTCTTAAATAATATCCCTGAAACGCACACAACTATTAGTCCAATGACCATAAGTATGATGATATTTACAATATTTTCTACCTCTTCTCTGTTCTTGAGAAGGAATTTTATGGTCATCACTTAGAGTTATTTGTTTGTCTTTCACCAATATATCAAAAATTTGGTCTGCCTTCGAAATATCGAAACCATAATTTTTCTTTGGGAATTTATCTTTATTGTCATTACTAGTATTTCCATTTGGTTTTAAAGATTGACAAACATAAGGGGGCCCTGGCTTAAGTTCTGCTACATGAACATCATTATCTTCTATATCATATTCGAAGTCACTATCATCAGAAACTTCTAAATATGCCACTTTATCTTTTCGAAAGAACTTTTCAGGTTTCCTGAACCTTTCTTTTTCTTTCTTAAGGTGTTCAATTTGCATAACTTTATCAGCCAATTGAGCCATATCTCTAAGTTGTTGATTAATCAATTTCTTTCGAATTGAATAATCTAGTCCTCCTGCAGCCATTTGAACTAACTCATATTCAGGAATTTGGGTAAAACATCTAGCTTTCATTTGTCTAAATCTATTCAAATAGTCATCAATTGACTCATTCGAGGATCTCTTAATGTTTACTAAGTCCATAAGAGTAACTTTTGTTTCTCCTCGAAAGAATTGTTCATGAAAACTTCTTTCTAATTGATTCCATGTGTGAATCGAATTGGAGAAAGAGTAGTAAACCAAGTAAAAGCATTCTTAGTTAAAGAACTAGGAAAATATTTCATTTTAATTCTTCATTGTTTGCCAAATCACCTGCTTCGATTTGGTATCGAGCAATGTGTTCGACAGTAGATTCTCCTACTTCTCCAGAAAATTTGGTAAATTTGGGAACTTTCCATCCCCTTGGCAATTCAGTTTGCAATACCATCTGGGTGAAAGGAGAGACTACATAAGGGTGATTCGCAAATCCTACATTAAATCCATGTCTATTCAAAACTTGTTCGAAAATTCCAACAACATTTTGTTGCCCCCCTAAGTTATTCGCTCTTATCCTTTCAAGAATTTCATCAGCATTTTGATTTCTATTCAGGATAACTCTAGGAGCATTTTCCTCTCTATTTTCGACAGGATTAACAGGATTTGGTATTTGATTATTTTGATCTCCTTGATTTACAGGAGGATTCAAATTAGACACTTGTCTAACTATAGGATCAGTGGGTGCTCCAAACACATCCGCAATCCTTTCCATTTGCCTAGCCAATAAATTATAATTAGCATTTGTAGTTTGGACTAGGGGATCAAATACTGTGGCCATTTGTGTTGTCAACATATTTACCATTTCATGGTTACTCTCATCCATTTGTTGCCTTAGAGTTTGCAACGTAGAATTTGTAATAGATGAAGAAGAATTTCCCACAAAGGGATTAAACATGGGTCCACGAATCACTGAAGGACCCATTGTTGACATAGTTGGTGGGGCTGTTCCAGAATTCGGAACAAATCCAAATGGCAACCCATATTGTGGTTGTCCATTTTGAGACATAGAAATAAAATTAGGAAAAGGGATAGTAGAACCAATTTGACTTACTACAGGCTCCGTCACCGTAGTAGCGGTTGTAGTAACATTTGTTTGTGGTTCTCTATTAACGCTACTATTTCCATTCATCCCATTTTCATTATTATTCACAGACTCATCTCTTTGGGGTGGTGGACTTCCCTGATTATTAACATTATTTTCCCTATTATTATTTCCATTTGCATTTTGTCTTGAATTATTAGCCATTTGAACAGATATAGTTCGACCACTTCTCAAACGCATACAAGACAAATTTTCAGAAATTCATAACACACACTACTTTTTGGCAAAATTGTCCCACTGGGCGTGCCAATTTGTTTATGGTGAAAAATCTAATTTCGAAAATTAAACTTATCACTTTGATTCTAAGAACAATCTGGGGATTAGAATCAGATCCTCTTACGGGACTCTTTTTAAAAAGTAGGTTTATGGTGTTTCTGATTTATTGGAATAGACTTTTCAAAGTTCAATTTTCTGGGTGAAAATGTTTGATTGGTACAGAATTTCACCAAATCAATTACTATGCTTTCGAAAAGTCCAGAAATGATAGATTCCAGAAAGTTGATTCAGAATTTTAACAAAGAACTTTTCTTTCGAAAGAAATTAGAACTACTTGATTCAGAATTCTATCAAATAAAGTTCTAAATTGGATTTCTTGAAAATCAAAGTTTCATAGAAATAGAAAACATAGAATTTGAAAGAAAGAAAGAAAAAGTACGTGAAATGTAAATTGCAGAATATAAATTGCGTAAAGTAAACAAAGAAAAGAAAATTGAATTGTAAGAACAATTGCATTAAAAGAAATGGATGGGTTCATCACATACTTATTTCTCCTGGTAACCTGTTTGTCGCAGTGAGTTCGGACGTGTAAGGTGTTTTCAGAGAATTTTAGTATGAGTGATTTTCCAACCCTTATTACATTATGGGTTCACCTATTTATAGATTTCTAATCCTAACGGCTAACTAATGCATGTTTGACACATCAACAACCTATCTATGTTGGCAGCGTGTATGCTCGCCACGTTTTCTGCTATCCAGAAAACTAATTACATTTTTCAAACTGAACCACTAACTTAATGACACCTGTATTTGTAACTTCCTCTAACTGCTCCTTTGGTGTCTTGTGACTTCTGTTTCTTCGAAAACTTGTGTTCGGATTTTTCGAAATCCTGTCTTTGGATTTCTTGAAGTCTTCTTTCTGATTTCTCGAAGAGGTCTTCTTTCTGATTTCTCGAAGAGGTCTTCTGATTTCTCGAAATCTTCTTTATGGAATTTTAACTTTATGGTTTCGAGATTTTGACTACCTTGTGCCACATGTTTAATTTTATTTGGCCTTTTCAAAGGTTACAAAGACCACCGGCCACCGTCCATTTGATTTTTACCATGAGGATTTTTCTTATTGGGCATAGAAATGGTTTCATTAATGGCACTTGAGTCGTTTTGCTCCTATAAATAGGAGTATTCTTCTTCATCTTTCTCACAACTCTTCCCTCTTTTCTCTTTTCTTATAATTTCTTTTTAGAGAATTCTTCAGAAAATATGAAGAAGGTAATCTCTTTGGCTATTTTGTGCAATCTGATCTTGAATGATTTCATTTTTTATGAGATTGACAAAATAGCCAAAGTCATTGGCTTCTCCAACCTTTGTCTTCGAGTTTTTTTTTCTTTTAGATTGCACAAAATAGCCAAATATCCTTTTATTTAATTAATAAATGAACTTATTTAAAGCTATTTATTCTGATCTGATATGATCTTCTTCCTCTGGTAAGGGCTGTTCAACAGATTGGAAGCAATATTCTCCTTTCCCTCTCCCAAGTTAACCACTGAGTTGCTTCTAATAAAGCTTTTCGAGGAGAAAGAAGAGAAAGTGGCAGAGCACCATGAGCTAAAGACTCTCTTAGATTTTAGGATAGTTTCCTTTCTAATGTTCTAGGCATTTAGGATAGTTTTCTTTCTAATGTTCTTTCCATGTATTCGAACTAATGTAATTCGAATTTAGAGTTCGAAAGAATTATCCTTTGTACCTCTCTGAATATCAGAAACATTATGTCTTTTTCCTTCGAATTTCTAAAGTCTTTGTATTAACTTCACTTAAGAATTTTTCTAAGTTAACAGACTTGTTATCCAATTCGAAACAAGGTAACTTCATCCTCTTCTGTAAATTCGAAATGACCTTTACTCATAACATTTTGGGAATTCGAACAATTTGGAAATCAAATCCCAACAGGCGTCGGAGTCCCTTTGCAGATACACCACCCCCGGGTTCAACTCAGATTCAAGCTTCTACAACCCGGATTCGGATCCGACCTTTCTCCTACTGACTCAGACTCAGGTTCAAGTTCTACCCCAGAACAGTTTATAACCCGTTCTTTTCGTATTTGTGAGTGTAATATTTCTCTATTGTTATGATCCTCTAACCCCTCCCCTCCTCTCCAAACTCTCACATACTTCTTACTTCTTAGAGAGTATTATAAAGGAATTATTACCTGAGTATGTGTATTTAAATCTAACCAATCAAAGACTTAAAATATAATAAAATAATGATAAAAAACATATTAAAACTTATATTAAAATTATTTTAATACTATATATATATATATATATCTTGAGATTTTGATTAATTGTATTGATTGATATGATCATGTAAGAAAAATCTAGTATTAGAAGCCAAGGTGAGAGATCAAAATAATGACACACCATGTAATTGAAGTCACTGATCAGCTTATGATAACCGGGCATAATTGATAACTAGGTAAGCTCAACTATTATATTTGCATATTTTTATGAATAAATATAAAATTTACACGGTCACATAGGTAGGAAATCAAAAACATTATTCTTTCAAGTACATGAGCATTGATCCACAAAAGAAGGGGGCAGAGGTTCCCTTCGTGAGGGACACTCCAAACTCCAAAGATTAGTGGGTTAATTAAAGATTAAATAAGCCCCCGTTATCACGAAAAGAGAGTTCATGTTCATTGAGCGTACGTAGTTACCAATAATGCACTGTACTCGTTCTTAATCTTCTGTAGCAGGGTGCACCGTAGGCTCCGCGGTTGCATCATTATCAAGGTAATTCTCACCGCTGATCTGATCAAGAACGAGCACAAATCCCATGGCAAAAGCAGCATCAAAACCAGGTTTAACGCAAAGTGAGAACACTTCTTTCCCAAGCATAACACTCGTGGTAGGATCCACTTTGCGACGAATCTCAGCCACCGTTTCCTTCATCACATTGAAAACCGTGCAGCAACGCTGCGAGAAGCATCCTTCGATCAGGTACTCCTCACCTGGGTTATCGTACACCTCCACCGTCACGCTCGCACGTGACCGTCCGATGATTGATGCTCTCTTCACGCTGAAGATCGGTTTATCCACCGTCCGTTCTTTCCCCTTTATAGCCTTCCCACCGTTGATGCAGACTCGGTCTCTGCTTCACAAAATGTTAACTCACTGAGTCCACTCAAATCAATGAATCAATAATGCGCATCAACCATCAAAACTAAGAATTTTGTTTTGCTGAAATGATATCAAGTTTTTAACATTAAACCCCACTCTTTTTTGGTATAAGTAAACCTACTTCTCTTCCCAAATTTAGCAAATTGTTTTTAATATTAATCTTAATAATTGTATTAAAAAATACCAAAAAAAATGTTTTTGCCTGTCATGTTTTTTTACATATATTTTAGTTAAAGATATTAATCTTCACAAAAAAATAACTTGAGAGTTTTTATTCATATTTTCATATAAAAATTAATATAAAGAATTTTTCTTAAAGTTAAAAACAAAAATGAAAATTTACTCAACTTTAAACTATATGTATAAGAGATGCGACCTTAACAATTTATTGATGAATTAAGGACATGGAAAAAGACCGTGGTTCACAATTTAAATTATAGTCATAACATCAAGATTTTCTGTGATTTACATAATCGCATCATAACCACCATTGTGGCTATATCAGCGGTAATCATATGCAATCTTTCACAGTACAAAAAATCGTAACTTAACGGCAATTGAAATAAAAACCTGAAGCAAGTGGGTGGACTCAGATTAGGAAGAAGAAACAGAGACAGAGCAAAAAATTAAATAAGAAGATAAGGTACATCAGGTGGTGTGGTGTACCTTTCTGCGAACGGTGAGGGGAGACAACGTCCGTTGGGATCCATGAGAACGAGTTCATCTCTGTCGCGAGTGTCGGGTCCATACGAGTCAACCCGGAAAACGAGTTGACCCTTGCAATCATAGACGGTGAAGCCATCACCAGCGAAGAAAAGAGAGGTTTTGAGCACTGTGAGGTGGATCTCTTCTTTGAAAACGTACAATCCATCTTGCACGACCAACCCCTCTTTCATCTTTTCTGCAGCAGCTGACTCAGAAGCCATACAAGGGTCATGGAGATTGGAAAATAATAATGGAGACGCGGAGCTAACTAATTAAGCTTTTTTGGGCATGTGAATGTGAATTGTGATGTGGGTTTCTTATTATTTGTTATATGAAGGTAAAGGAAGAGTATTCATCACAAATCTTCGACAAAGTGTCTCTTCCGATTTATGGGACCAATTAATTAATTAATAATTTATAGAGTGGGGTATCGAAATGGAAAGCATGCATGGGTAGGCAGCTATCACTATCTCTATTGCAAATGTTGGGAGAGGAAAAAATATCTGCAAAGATGATGCGACAGGAATTTTTTGTGTAAAGTTTCAAACTTTATATTCTATTATATTATTTTTAAAAATATTTATGTTACACGAGAGATTCGGGACATTATACAACTGCCGATCAATCACGTACATATTAATATAAGATGATATATAGCATAACATAAATATTCTAAAGTGAGAAAATAATGTTTCGTGAGATTTTAGTGGATGGCACAGAATTGTCGCTTTTTGTTTTATTTTTTTAGAAGTCTTCGGTTGTCCTTTGGATATGCATATATATATGTATATATAATAAGTCATCAGTTGGTTTACCCGTGTGGACTGGTTTTGGCTAATTTCGGTGCCACTTGATGATCGTCGTGACTCCTGATGTTGAAAAAAAAAAAAATAAAGATTGAGATTCGAAAACAAGCCAAAATCTGGCCAATACTTACTCCATTTTGACGAAAAATGACAAAAAGAAATTGAAAAAAAAAAGGTATGGCTAATATTCTAAGTTCCAAGAGCAAAGGAATCTTGAGATTGATTACTACCTCAGAAGTGGAAGATTTGTTAGAGAAATAACAGATGCAGATCCCTTGCACTTGAAAAAAAAATGTGAGTGTAATCTTATTTTTTACCATTAAATGTATTATTTTATAAATATTTTATTTTACTAAAATTAAATTTTAATGGATCAGATTCAGTCCAGTTTAAAATTGAATTGGAGAGAATCCTCATTCACAAATAACATATTTATTCGATAAATTTATTTAAATAAAGTATACAATACATTTTCTCTATATTTTCCTTCACATTTCTCTCTCATGAGATTGATGGATAATTTGGGGATTTGAAAGGAAAATTCTTTTTACGCTTAAATATGTTTTTTAATTAGTCTCTCTCGAAAATTAGCGAATTTTATGTTTAGACTCTGTAAAAATTTTTACCTAAATTTAGTCCCTCATTAATTTTCCGTTTCTAAGTTTAATCCTTGTTAATTGGTGCTGTTAAGTGATGACCCTGACATTGATATAATATGTTGACGTCTCTATTTAGGTTGATGTGGCTACCACGTTTGTGACACCCTTCTACCCCAACTCTTATATAATCAACGAAGCGGAAGACTTAGGAAATAACGAATCACATTGGGTAAAAAGGTTCACATTTCAACTCAATTAAAACCTCAATTCTTTCAAAGTCAACTTATTCAAATAGAAGTTGGAGTCAAAAGGTTTTCAAAGTAATTAAAATATTACTACCTCAAAGTTAATAGTAAAACATCATTCTTAGCCTTATAAGGCACTTAAAACCGTTTACACAAATCTCTCCAAAATAGAAATATAAAATAAAACTCCTAATACTAAGCCCTGATGTCACATGTATCAGAACGACACCCATCAACTCAATACTCGGCACCTGAGGTGTCATCATCATCACCTGTAAATAATAACCACAGATAGAAAACGGTGAGGAAAAGAATACTACTCATACATACACATAGGAGACTACCCTATCCTCACCCTCATGTAAACAACATCATCAATAACTCATTCTATTAACAAAATATAAAACATAGTCATCATCATCATATACACCAACAACATCAATATCACCACAATCATCATAATCATCATTATCATCAAAATCATCATTATCATTATACTCATCATTAGCATCAACATCATCATACTCATCACAATCGTCAATATCATCATTTCATCATATTCATCATAATCATCATGCACCTCCTGAGTTGTATTTCACCCACTCTAGGCTTGTACACCTCAGGTACCATATTCAATTTCATCATAATCAGTGTTCACCTCCCTGAGTTATACTCAGGTACAATCATCAACATTATCATAGTCATTACTCAACCTCCTTGAGTTACACTCAGGTACCATAATCAATAACATAATCAATACTCACCTCCCGGAGTTACACTCAGGTACCATAATCACCAACATAATCAATTCTCACCTCCCTGAGTTACACTCAGGTACCATAACCACCAAGATAATCAATACTCACCTCCCTGAGTTACACTCAGGTACCATAATCACCTCCCCGAGTCAGACTCAGGTACAACATTCACCTCCCCGAGCTACACCCCACCCCTCACTGGGCTTGTGTATCTCAAGTACAATCACCCTCCCTGAGTTACACCCCACCCCTCACTGGGCTTGTGTATCTCAGGGTACAACATCATATATACTCAAGCATCATTTACAACATAAGGTAATTAAATCATCATCACCATTATCACCTCCCCGAGTTATACTCAGGTACACTATTCACTTCCCCGAGTTAGACTCAAGTACAACACCAACACCAACATCATCATCATCATCATATTAATTAGCACCATTCATCATCATCGTTATCATCATCATAAAATCATCATCAGTCATCCTCATCATAACATCATTAATCACCATCATCATGATCATAACACTCATCGCATGCTCAATGCATCATTATATCATCATTATCACAATACCATTATATGCTCAATGCATCAATATAATCATTATACACCTCATACCTCATACACTCAATACATCAATATATCATCATCACACATATCATACCTCATCATCATAAACTCAATACCTCAATACTCATCATCATGAACTCAATACATCAATACATCATCATCATGAACTCATACATCAATACATCATCATCATACATCTCAATATTATAAACATCTAATGGGATATAAAGCATGGAAAGGAAGTTGAAAAGTTTCGTGAATCTCAAGTGTTACATAATTTAAAATACATTATAAGTACAAAATAAACAATGATAAATATGTATTTATAAAAATTCATGATGAATTAATGACCACTCACTCACCAGTTATAAACACAACATTTAAAACACAACATCACAAACCTACATCACACACTTAACAATATACCTAATTAAAAAAGTGAAAAATTAAAATTACCATAATAACCTCATTTTAGGTGGGAAGAAATGCCCATAGGGCAACCCTAAACTACATTAGTTTTAAAGATATAAAGAAGATTAGTTCAATGCCTAACCCTATTTTACCTTTTATTTAGGAATTTAGTTTGACCTATTTCAATGTAATGTTTCAAGCTAAAATGGATTTTTATCAATTTTAAAAGAATCCTAAATCTAAACTCAACAAAATTTTTAAGTTTCAGCTACGTTTAGATATATAACTTATTTTTTGAAAATGTTCCATACTTCCATTATTTCAAAACACATTCAACACACAATTAATTATATATTATTATTTATTTTTAATAATATTCTAAAATTAAAAAAAATGTCTATATTAAGGAATATTTTAAGGTATGCGATATATTTACTAATTGTATGAATTATTCGCTTTTAACTAATATTTTAGATCAACCAAATTTCATTCTAAGTAGATTTAATCTTATTTAGAGTAATGCATTATTGGGTTTTTTTACATTTATATCTAATTTGGGTTTGGAAATTAATTTCCAAATTTTTTCAAAATTAGAAATCTATCTTACTAAAATTGTAATATAACATTTGTAACATCCCAAAAATTAGAACTTTAGGAAGAATTAGAGAAACCATAAGTTAAAGACCATATTAAGAAATAAGGTTGGGAATGGAATAAGAGTTCAACGTTTTAGAGGGAATTTAAGGGAGAAATCAAGTGTTAAGCCCAAATATCAATTTTTATGCAACTTAGGAGAAATTAAGCTAGGATATGAGGATTTAAAGTTTAAAGAAAAGAGAGAATAAGAGGAAGAGGTTTTGATAAAGGGAATTGGATTAAGGAGGGTTTAAAAGAGTTAGCAAGGGCATAACTCTGTCCCTTTTTCGCTCAAGCGGAAATGACTCGCTCAAGCGAGTAGAAATGGAAACTTGGAGTTTCCATTCTATGCGATTCTTGCATAAGCGAGGGAATTCTCGCTTCAGCGAAAACACCCAGTCAGTTTGGAGTAGTGTTTTTCTGGTTTTTTCACTTAAGCAAGAGATCTCTCGCTTAAGCGAAAATAAGGTAGAGAGTTGAGGGTGCCTCTAGCTGATTTTCGCTCAAGCGTGAGAAGCTCGCTCAAGTGAAAATCAGGTTCTCATTCAAGCGAAAGTGTTCACGCTTGAGCGAGAATACGACAGGGAGCTTTGTCTTGCTTTCGCCCAAGCGAAACGTCTCGCTTGAGCGAAAATATGCGAGAACGGCTTAAAATAGAATTTTAGGGCATTTGAGACAATTTCTTACCAAACCTTTTCTCCAAACCTTGCCCTAGAAAAGAGGCTCGCTAAGAGAGGAAGGAGAAGGAGTTTGGATTGGCCTAAATCAAGGAGAATCAAGTCATCCCCAGCCTTCAACACTTTTGTGTTGCCTTAGAGGTGAGTGTGGTTCACCCACTCACTTTCATTTTGGTATGAAACCCTAATTGAACGAGGGAATTAGATTAAGGATGAAGGAATGTAGTTAGAGAGTTAACAGTAATGAGGGAAGAGGTTTGGATGAAAGAAACTAAGTTAGAAAGGTATCTTGTGAAAATAATTAGGAAAAAAAGACTTAAAAGTGAGAATTAGGACTTTAAATCCTTATTTTTCTCACTCAAGCGAGAGGGGCTCGCTTGAGCGAGAATATCAATAAAATCAGGGAAAATGAGATATGATATTCTCGCTTGAGTGAGAAGGCTCTCGCTCAAGCGAGAATCAGGTGTGAGTGGTTGCTCTTTGGAAGATTTTCACTTGAGCGAGGAGGCGTAAACAGAGGGACTTTAGTATTCTCGCTCAAGCAAGAAATACTCGCTTGAGCGAGAATGCGCAAATCTATTTTTTAAAACAGAGTGTTGAGGGCTTGCCCTCATTCTTTCCTCATTTCCTTCTTTTAGAGAGAGAAGTTAGAGAGAGAGAGAGTCGTGCTAGGGCTTGGGCTTGAAGGAGGAGGAGAAGATGAGAGCTCCACCGCCGCCCTCCTGGACTCCTTCCCTTTCGTTTGCTCGGCCTTAGGTGGGTGTTAACCCACACACTTACTCTCATTTAGATTAAAGATTATGTAGATCCCTCCTCTGTATCTTTCCTTTTCCATCTTACTTTATGAGAGACGTATGATCATGTTTCAAGTTTGCCCTAAACCTAGGTGTTGTGATTTTCTTGGATTGTTGGAAAATGGTTTTATCCTAGGGTAGGGTTTGGGGCTTTTGGATTAGGAGATGGTTTATGTAATGTAAAGCATGATAGAGTTATGCATTTCCCTATGTATGATGAACATGTGTATTGATCATGGTGACCTAGGTTTTGCCCTAAAATTGGATTAGCCTTATGTGAGATATTATATGCAGTAGGTAATGTTCATATTTCATGTATAAATTCATGTATCATGTCATTAACAAAAGTTCATGTTCATATGCACCTCATGTTGCACGGAATTCAAGTAATCATGTAATAATTAATCATGTTTGGCTTTGCCCATCAGGGGTCTTCGGACCATCATGTTCAAGTAATTAAGATTGGCTTCGAATACCACGGGTCTAAGACCATAATGTCTCATAAGAATCCAGGATCGAGTCCCAATAGGTCTTGGGTTTGGGCCACAGAAGGTTCCCTTCGGGGAATAATCCACCTTAGCGGGGTGGAGAAGTTCAAGTGGTTAACGCGCGAGACTCAGTCATGGGCCAAGAGTTAAGGGTCGTAGTTGGGTTGTTGCGTTACACACAAGGGCGCCTTTTAGGACCATAATGTTAAATGTTTTTAAAACTAGGCTTCAGCCGTCAAGTAACGGCGACAACTTTATGTCCCCAAGGGAGATATCCCTTGTAGCTGAGCTTAGGTCTAGCTGCAGGAAAGTGATAAGGCCCCATGGTGCTGGGTTTAGCAATCCATGAAAAACAAGATTTATTATGTTCATCTCATGTTTCAATTGGAAGAATCATCACGCATGAAAGTCATGTTTATTTCAAGTTTAGATGTTGCATTGTTTATGGTTGAAGTGTTTAATACTTGCATTACATTTGCCTATTTTTCCTACACTGAATGTTTGGTTGCATTCACTGGGACGTTAATCTCACCACATGTTTGTGGAAACACTTCAGTTTTGCAGGGTCTACTTTTAGCTTGAGACTCCTGGTCAAGGATTAGAAGCCAGAAGAAGTTTATTGTCATGTTTAGAATGTAATAAATGATTCTGCGAGTTTGTTATGTATTATTATAGTTAGGTGGTACTTGTGTAATTTCAATGTTCATTGAGTCGTTGATGGCATTTATCTATTTAGACTTTGGCGATTTTTATGTGTTAAGCTTAAGTAACGTTGGTTGCCTAAGCTTCTTTGAATTGTGTATGTGATGATATCGGTAATGGCCGATGTCGGTAATGGCGCGAAAAGCTTTTGTTGATCGCTTTTTCTCTTCCAAAGAAAATATTCAACTCTATGTGTTTGGTTCAGGAGTATATATATGATTATGTGTTAGCATAAGAACACTCGGATTGTCACAAAATACTTGAGGGGTAATAAAGGAAACATGTAGCTTAATTAGGAGAGATTGGATCCACAAAATTTCTGATTTTGTGTCAGCTAAACTTCTATATTTTGCCTCAGTACTAGACCGAGCCACTAAATTGTGTTTCTTATACCACCAAGAAACCAAATTAAACCAAGAAAAATGCATGATCCAAAGGTAGACCTGTGGTTAACAGGGCCTGAAGCCCAATTTGCATCACGGTATGTAGTGAGAGGAAGAGGTTGAGCAAGAGAGGCTTTCCAAATTAGTAAACCATAGGTAAGTCCCTTTAAGGTATCTCAATATTCTTTTAATTGTTGTCCAATGTCTTCAAATGGCTGATAAATAAATTGGCAGTCCTTATTCACTACAAAACTTATTTAAGGCCTAGTTATAGTAGCATACTGCAATACCCCATCTATAGATTTGTAATTAGAGGAATCCTAAAAATAGGTTGAACTAATTTTTTTCAACTTAGTACTACTGACCATATGAGTGGAGAGACCTTTTGTTTTGAACATACTAGCTTTTACCAACAAATCGGTAATATATTTAGTTTGGGACAAAAAAATAGACCCATCAGCCAAGTGCCTACCCTGTATGCCCAATAAATACTCTAAAGAGCCTAGCTATTTTAGAGAAAATTCAAAATTCAACTTGGAAAGTTGTTGAATTAGTAAAAGAGAGTCTCCAGTGATGATAATATCATCTTCATAGACTGTAATAAATATAATGAGTGTCTTGAAGAAGAGTGAAGAGAGATGGATCACACTTTCTAGGCTTGAAACCATATGTTAGGAGAGTGGAACTAAGTCTCTAAAACTAGGCACGTGGAGCCAGTTTTAAACGATACAAAGCCTTGTGCAACTTGCAAATAAATTCATGTGCTCATTTTCAAAACCAAGAGGTTGACACATGTAAACCTTCTCCTCCAACAAACCATTAAGAACACAATAATTACATCAATTTGTTGAATAGTCAAAACCAGGATTTTAATGAAACCCTTTATCTACTAAGCTTGACCTTATAATTATTGAGTGAACCATCAAGATTTTCTTTTATTCTAAACACCCATTTATAGCCAATTGCTTATCTATGAGCAGGAAGTTGTACTAGTGAGAAAGTCTTATTCCTCAACAAAGCATCATAATTCTCTTTCATGGCCTGAAACCAATGTGGGTTGGCCGAGGTTTGTTTGACAGAAGAAAGTTCAAGATGGATAAGAAGAACTCTAGGTTCTAGCCTTGGTTTAATGATATTATCTTTGCTACGGATTTGCATCGGGTAAACATTTAGGGGATGGATAAAAGGAAAGGTTTGAGGGGTGGAAGGGATTGAGGTAAAGGTAGGAAAAAGATCATTGGAAGGAATAAGAGACAATGATGGGATAGATGAGGGTACAATGGGAGAGGTAGGTGCAGGGAAAATAAAGGTATATGTGATAGATTTGGAAGAAAGAATAGGTGGAGGTACATTGGGTGAAAAGAGAGAAGGATAGGGAAACCTTGAGTAGTCATGAAAAGTTACATCCATAGAGATGAAGATTCTACCTTCTACATCCAAGCATTTGTAACCCTTGTGAGTAGTAGAATATCCCAAGAAAACACACTCATTTGACTGGTAGGCAAGTTTGGTGGAGTTGTAGGGCGAAGAAATAGGAAACAGGCACAACAAATACCTTTAGAAACTTGTAGTATGGTATTTGATTGAACAATTTGAAGTAGGGGGACTAAAATTGTAGAATTGAAGTTGGAATCCTGTTAATTAGGTGATTTGTTGTAAGAAAGGCATGGTTCAAGTATAGAAAAGGTAAATCAGCTTGAGCAAGTAGGGTAACCCTTGTTTCTACCATATATGTCTCTTTGCTTACGCTCAACTGTTCCATTTTTGTGATGTGTATGAGGACAAGTGAGTCTATGGACAATCCCCAAATGTGCAAAATAGGTAGAAAGTTGTCTAAATTCACCCCCAATCTATTTGGATAGATTTTAGCCTGTAATTTCACCATTGCTTTTAAATGGAGAGAGGGTTAAAGTGTATTAGACTTAACTTTTAGAGGATAAACCATAGTGTACCGTGAGAAGGCATCCACACGAGTAAGAGGTATTTAAACAACTAGTTGGTCAATAGGTGTTGAACCCTCATAAGTCACTGAAAATAAGCTCTAAAGGGACTGTGTAAATTGTAGTTGAGCTAGAAGAAGGAAATGTGAGATTTACCCATACAACAAGAAGTACAGTAAAATTCACACAGAATTTTTATTAGGTATAGAAATGTTACATTGATGTAGGTTACACATAAAGCCTCGTGATGAGGATGTTTTAGTCTACAATTCCACGTAGTATAGGCGATAGGGGTTATTTCCTTAGGTGGCAGAAGTAGAATCTAAACTAATTATATTTTTTGAGTCAAGTGGTGAATATACAACAAAAAGTATAGTGGGAGAGGGCTTAGTAAAAGTGTTAGAGGAAGGAAAGTAGAATGAAGGAGAAAAATTTATCAAAGGTGTAAAGTCCATCCTTGTCCAATGTACCACAAAGTAGAACCTTAGAAGTGGCATGGGATTTGATAACCCAAAAAGTTGGGCAAAATTCAAAATATACAGAGTTGTCTTTAGAAAATTTACTAACACTTTCTATATTTTTTGTGATAGATGGAACTAAGAGAAAATTCATGAGATGAAGAGATTGTATTTGGGTGATATGGAGAGGGAAAAGATTTGGAAACAATAGAGACAATACACAAACCTTGACCATTATACCCATTAAAACTTCCTTTGAACCAGTAAGTTGAACAAAAAGTGAGAGATTGGCCACATCATTGGTCACATGATGAGTGGCTCTAGAGTCAGGATACCAAGACCGTGTGAGAGATATCCAGACATATATTGAGAGCACTTGGAAATAACCTTCAATTCTAAATAAAGTTGACTCGATTTTACTTTGTTTTGTGCATGAAAGAAATTATTCAGCTCCTCCCAAATCTTCCAGGAATGAATGGATGTTACAACATGAGGGAGAACATGCTCAGAAAAAGAAGAGAGCAACCATTTGAATAATAGAGAATCTTGTTGTTCCCAATTTGTGTAAGTTAAATTCACAATTTTAACATCACGATCTCCTTCAAAAAGGAACCGCGGTGGAGTAACAAGACTCACAATGAATCCCTGAAGCTTATATCTACGAATAACAACTTCAATTTGTTGTTTCCAAAGGAAAAAATATTTTCATCCAATTTGATTGTGATGAGATGAGAAAAGTGATGGATGTTGAGGAGAAAATTAAGGATCAAATGAAGAAGAATGATTGGGGTCATGAAGCCATTGTTAATGGATCGAACTGAAGCTCATGATACCATGTTTGAGTGAGAAAATGCGAGAAAGTGAGAGAAAGAATAGAGAGAAAGTTTGAGAGAATTCGGAATCTGAGAAAATGATTTGAACTAATCAATTGTTAATTCTGTAGAGAGAAAGCTTTAGCCTAGACACATTTGTATAATGCGTTGAAGCTTCTGATGGAAGTTAAGGCATTTGCTTGTATGACAAGTTGTTACAATAAATAGTTGGATAGTAGCAAACTTAAATCTAACACACTTAACTGAAAACTGAAACACTTCTTAATGCAAAACACTTATTACTTCTAAATACCAAATACAACTAGCTATCTATATCATGTGCATATACTTTAATTTTTTTTTTACATGAATATCAATGGATTTTCATCCAACATTAAAGAAAAATACTCATATATGTAAATCTAAACCTACATGCATGAATAACATATTACTCATATAAATGAGTGTTTATTATATATTCAAACTCAAATATATTATTGTGATATAGTTAAATAAAATATATTTTTAATTTTTTTACAAATTAATAAAAAAACCATTGGCATCATAACATATATTATAAATAATATTATTGAGAGGTGACAAAGTGGTGGAATAATTATCATTGTACATCTCAAATATGGGGAGTAGAGAAGTAGAGGGAATAAGAGATAAAACAAAGAAAAGGAAGAAAGAGAAAGTAATAAATGTGAAATATGATATGATTGATAAGTGTTAAATTTGCATAAAATTCCTATATGATTAGAACACTTATTGACGGCAAAATGCTGAATTTATACCCCAATTTATCCCTTTTTGATTTAAAATGCAAATTCTTGTATTTATTTAAGTCAAATTTGAATTTAATGCTATTTTGATAGAAAATCTGCTGATTTTGTAGGTATAAGCAAAGTTATAAAATAAAGCATAAAGAGAGCAGCAAACAAGGATAGAAGCAGCAAGGAACAAGCATCAGAAGCTGAAAAATTGATAAATGAGCTTGCTGTTTTCTGCCGCTCCACCTGCGCTGAGTGCAGTTGAAGCGCAAAAATCCCCTGTTGTTCATTGTTTCCCTGCGCTTCACTCAAGCTAAGCGCAGGTGAAACGCAAAACGCGTAACCTAACGTTATTGGGCTGCAATTAGGGTTTCTACGGGCCTTCAGATGGTTATAAAGGACGCTGAGAGCCACAATTCAAGATATACCTGGAGTTAGGAGTGAAATTCAAGGACACAGGTTATCAAACGGAGAATACAATTCAGAGCCGCAATAGGAGAGTTCTTGATTGAGAATCCTTGAAAGCCAAGAGAGTGACAGTCTCTAGGAAGCCATAGTGGAGAAAGAGGGAAATTGCAAAGAGGGTGACAATCTCGTTTGTGTATTCAACCTCTCATCTATTTGGTTTTGTAATAGCTACCATGAGTAGCTAAACCTTTCTTTAGGATTGAATGATGTCGATTCAATCCCATATTGTATTTTGAATATTTGTTATTTGGGAATCCTTGTTTATAAAGTTGGTATTTTTATTTCTAAACTTAATAGCTTCCGCCTATGTGCCAGAGTTATGATGCGAGTCCTTGAATGCCTAGGAATAGGGTTCTTGGATTCTGATCTGTTTAAAAATACTCATTGGGTTGAAGGTCTAGGAATTCAATTCTTTGATGACTTTAACAACTGTTCTTAATGCTAGGGCAATTCGTTAAGTAGCCTAGGAATAGGTGTTTAGGGGGTTGTTCTAAGAATTCCAGGCATGGGGAATCAGGGTGGATGAAAGTTTATTGTGTCTCATTTTATAAATCAAATTCCAAGATTTCAATGATTCAAAAATATGAGAAGGGTGCGATAGACGAAATTCAATTATAGTTTTCTCATCATTAATTTCCTCTTTTGCAAATTTGTTTTGAATATCCAATCTATCTTTATTTTCTGCAATTTAATTTCAGTATTTTAATTTCAGCATCTTTAAACCCAAAATATATATCCAAAACAAATCCTCCTCAATTAAATCGTAACTAAGAATTTGAAATTGTATTGTTCCTCGTGGGTACGACAACCCATTTTACTTACTATTATAATGCTGCGAAATTGATACGCTTGCCAAGATCTCAACAATGATGTGAAAGAAAATTAAAGAGAGATAAAAAAATATTATGAGGTAGAGAAGAAGGTGTAAATTTATAAGTGTATGAATATAATACTTGAAAAAGATGGTACCGAACATAATTCTTACTATATTCATTTATACTATAACAATATAATTATAATTTTTTCACATTTTCACACTCTCACATCTCACTTTACACCTATTTTTTTTTTCCTTTCTATCTCTTTTTTGTCTATCACACCACCTCTTATTCTTTATTTTCTCTCTCTGTTTTTTTTTTTCTTTATCTCTGTTTTCCTAACACTTATTTTACACTTCAATTCAAATTTGAAGTGTGAACAAAATATTTCCCATACTAGAATGGTGCATGATGATGGGCAACATGTAGTGGGAGGGGGAACAAGGTGATTGGCATGCCAGCCTTTCCCCAGTCCCTACCACCAAAGACTGACGCCATGCTCCAATCAAATCCAACTAAAAATTTCAAATTAATGCTAACCATGCATATACTAACACTATCATCATGGAATTAATGGCTCCGTGTGTACGACCACTATCACTAAATTTTCACCAAAGTCAAAATCCACAAAATGTGGGTGGATCAAGTGGATCGATCTCTACCCCAACCACCACATCTGCCACCGTCACAATTGCTAAAAGTCAGTGTCATAACTTATTTACAAGTCTAACACACAACACTCCCATGAGTTGAACTGCAAACAGCCAATGGACTTGATGGGGAGAATCAGAATAGTAATGCCAGTACTGTTAATAATATAATATGTAATTGTTTGACTTGAATGGTTTTAGATTACTTCACCTACGGGTCAATTTAATTAGTTGGTGTTAGAATGCAATTTGAGATTCATGTTGATTGTTCACCTACTCTCGCCACCCTATATAGGTCCTAGTGGATTTCTCTGGATAGATTTGCTTAAATTTTTTTTTTGGGTTAAACCAAGGTAAACATGGTCGAACTAGAACATCAATATTGTGGTGAACCTAATTTATGGAATTTTTTCCATTCACAAAATACAAATCTAAGACATTGCTTAATGAAACCAATCCCCTTTGGATAGATTTACTTAATCTAAGATATTGATTAATTAAGAAATTTAAAATAAAAAATTATAATATTTAATATTATAAATATAATTTTTTATAAAAATCTTTTAATTACTGATTTTTAATAAAACTCTTAAGTAGTTAGCCGGAGCTAAGTTATACTATACTTTAATTTCTTTTGGAAAATATAAAGGGTCAATTTGGATAAAGTTTATGTAAAAAAATTTAGGAGAAAAAAAAGAATGAATTAGGAAGATAAAATGAATTAATTTCTTTTATAAGTTGAAATTAGTTATTTATGAAGAAGATAAATGAGAAAGAGCTTCTAAAAAAGTTAGTACAGTTGCAACTAATGAATTTTAATTCATAAAAAAGTTGAATTTATTTTATCTTGTTAATTTATTGTATTATCTTTCTAAAAGTTTTTTTAGAAAAATTAATTTTCAAACATTTTTGCTATGAGTGGCTTATCTTGAGTTTTGTTGTTTTTCTATGATTTCAATATGTTTTGTTGGTGCGCTGTCTATTAGGATTTATATATATGCGGCAGTTTTCCTACTTCACTTTTATAAAACTGATCCGTCATTTTTATCAAAGATCAATTATTTATGATTCAGTGGTTAATTGTAGTGAAAGTAATTTATCTGTAATATTAGAAGTTTGAATATGTGATTTTTATCACAAATCAATTTTAATTGGTCACAGTCCATTTTTTCATAACATTTTTTCTTTTTAAAAATAATAATTATTAATACTATTCATTTTTAATATTAATTTGTGTCATCACTTTTTTTTTTGGTCTTTTATTCATCAGGTCGTGCTTTATTGATATAATCTATATATTCTCTCTACTTTTTTAGTCTCTCTTTTTTTTATTTGGTTGAGTGTATATTTGTACTTTAGTGAGTATATATATACATAAATTTTACTAGTGAATACCTGTTAGACGTATGAATACCCGTTAATTTTAGCGAGTATAAATAGAGGTAGTGTACTACCCACCTCGCCCCACATTGACATCTCTGTATAAGCATGTCATTTACTAATTAGTCAGTGTGAGTGGATTTATTTATTTAGACAAATAATTATATTTTTAAAAAAGTAATAATTTTTTTTACAAAATTATCCTAACAAACATGCAGTAATATATTGAAGGATAAAAAATGTTTTATCATAATTTTACTTTAGACCTAGAGAAAACATTGGGTCGGTCTTGAATACAATAAGAAAATAAAACGTCTTGACAAGAACCCTTAACGTTATAAAGTAATAAGAGATTAATAATATACATTGACAGTATAAAATTATTTTACACTGATCCAATAATGTATTATCACATTATTAATGAGTATAATACATCATGTGTTTCTAAACTCTTAAATGATGTGACAAGATATTATTGAATGACAATGTAAATTTTTTTACATTGTTAGTGTATATACATTAAATGCATCAAGTAATCCGATAATGCATGTAGATAACTCCTGTATGCATAATTTATAAATTAAAGCGATAGTTCATTTTTTTTTAAAAAAAAAAAAAGCGAAATCCTAAAGTTATAATCCTAAAAAAATATTATCATTAATTATTTTCACATGAATCATTCTCAATAGGTAACCAAATATAATAAGTGGGTATTTTGGTTTAGCGTTAAAACTGGTCAAACTGCAAGCTTAGATTTTTCAACGCAAACTATTTCTAGCGTTGGAACGTACTTAATTGGAAATGATTCATGTGCAAATAATTAATGAGAGTATTTTTTTTTAGGATTATAACTTTAGGATTTGGCTTTTTTTTTAAGTGAACTATTACTTTAATAAGAGAAAAATAAGGCATTTAAATTATTAATAAAAAAACAACTATTAATATTACGTGTACATTCACAATAGTTTATAATTTTGTTAAAATATATTTATTAGTTTTTTTATAAATGCATTGAAATGACTTAATTTTCTCTTTAAAATAAATTCCTCATTTTAAAATAAGCAAATCCATAACGTTCTAATCCTCTTTGATTGTCGGTGCAAAATATTTCGCCTAATAGTTTTGTTGATACGATCCATGCGAATTTATTTAGCATGATAAACGAATAATTTGTTCGGATACCATTCATATTATTCAAAACAAGCTATGATCGCATCTGAACAAAAGCACTTTATGGTAAACGAATACAATTTTTCAAAAGTGATTGAGTTTATTTTTAATTAATTACATAAGAATATATTTTATTGATTTAATTTGAAATATTTAAAACAGCTTTTTCCCGTGTTGGTCCACATTAGCTATCTAGTTATTGTGGACGAAGATTTGCCACATTAAAAAGGTATTACTATTCAAAACCATCATTATGGTTTGGTAAGGTAGGGTGGGGTAAGTGTGGTGAAGAGTCAAAAACAAAAAATTCGTGTCAAGTAATGGAGACGCGGGTTAGTTGATAATCATGGGCCTTCTTGCTGGGCTTCAAGAGACACCCTTTATGCTTGGTAGCGATTTCATGATCAACTGATCATATTCATATTGATGATAACTTGAATGTTTTTTTAAAAATATCCATACAATCCATATAATAAAGTATTATTATTATTATTATAAAGAAGCCGTATTTGCGTGATAGCTGATAGTTGATTACCAAATAAAGAATACATAATTGTTAACGCTAATCTTTTTTTGGACCAAACTATGACAAGACCCTTGACCTAAAATGAGAACAGAGTGGAAAGGTCCTAATGTTTTACATAGTTATATTTATTTATGAGAGTACGGTCATAACGACGGAGCTCATAATTAATGCTGCTCAAAGGCTCATTTAGACTCTTTTTTTTTTTTAATCGAAAACGAAGGAATAAAAGTTAAGTACTGAAAAAATGAGAGAAATGTAATAGTTTTTTTTTTTATTTGGTTATATAAAAAATGGGGAGGGAGGAAACATTAACGTGGAATTACGTTAATTTTTTTTATTCTCAACCAGGGAGAAAATACAAAATTTTAAGAGATAATTCACTTTTTCTAATTTTAGTTATTTTATCTTTTATTCTAATGTAAGGTTCAATTATTTTTCTCATTTTATAAAAACAAAAAGGATATTATATCAAATTTTCATATTGTTTCTTTTTACTTTATCATCCAATCAAATATATAGAAAAGGAGTCCAACTTTTTATCTGTTTATTTTCTCTCAATATAAATAATATATAAATTAATTCATTCTAACTTTTTTCTCTTTATTTTTTTTATATCCATTATCTTTCTTTCAATTTCTTTCCACGTCCAAATAAAATCTTACTGCTTTTTTTTTTTTTTGGTCAACTTACTGCTTTATGAATCATCAATCGTACATTTTTCTTCAGCCGATGCGGGAGGGTCCAAAACCCAACACAAATTGGATTCTCTAAATAACTCTTGTCAAAATCTAGTGTCGGAGTCCAGCTGCCCATTGGGTATTCTAGCTTATGGGCTTCCATCTTTTCGTTCTAATGAAACTTTGGACCGAAAAAAATATGATAATTACTCTTGTAAAAAAAAATGTATTAAAAAAGATTTCTTTTAATGATTTTTTATTAATTCGACCAAAAAGTTGTTATAAAAAACAATTTTCATTAATTAAACTAAAAAGTAGTAGGGACTTTTTTTAACAAAACTTAGTTATGTGGTGATTTTCATTCTCTCTCTCTATCTATCTATCTATCTATATATATATATATATATATATATATATATATATATATATATATATATATATATCCTACTTTTCTTTATTGTTTATTACACTAATATTTACAAAATAATATGAAAAAGAGTGTAAAAAACATGTAATACTCTACTCAATTATAAACCTAGTATGTGTTTATTTTGCATAATTATAATACTAAATCATATAAAATTTAAATTAATAAATTGTGAAATGTTTATGAGAATCAAAATTCCACTTGTATTAATTATCTGACTTTGTGTATAAAACAAATTAACAAATAATGTAAACGCTTAAATGTTCATTTTTAGCAAGCACAATTGTATATCTCATTTCCTAAAAATTTTCTAACAGAAAATATTTACACAATACAAACGGCGCATTTTCCATGCAATATGTATACAAAACTTATATGTAAGAAATGTGCATATCGCTAATATTGTATCTAGGTAAAATTAGCGTGTGTTTGGTTCCACATAAAAATTTTTTTAAACAATGTGTTGATGTTACTCGATATGATTTTTATCATTTATGCACTTATTTGGTTCCATGTGAGCAACTCGCATCAAGACCTAAAACTAATTTTAGGGGGAAAAACACTCTAGATTGCTTTTGCATCAAGAGAGAATCAATTTTCACTTTTGAGTCTAGTATTTTATCCTCTTTACCCTCAAAATCCTATTTCTGCTAACTACATTTATGGATTGCTTCATGGAGCTCATTTTGTGTAGCTTTCATTTATGTTGTCTTGCTTTTTCTTTGCATTCTGTAACACATGTTTAGGGCTCTTGAACTTATTTTTTTAAAAAAACTTAAGATGTTTCACCTTTTGCAATTAGATGTTTTACATTTAGTAATTACAACTTGAACATTAGCTAGGAATCCATTTTTATATTTGGTCCTTTATTGATAAACTCAGCCAAAATTTAATTCTAACACTCAAACTTTGCTTTTAATTTCTAAAATTTCTTCTTGACTGGCTTAATTTCAGTGAGTGAAACCAGGTTCCTCACTATAAAAAGGTTGAGTACCTTCTTCCAAATCCATAATATATACCTCCCAATCAAAACAGTGGTGAGAAACCAAGTTATAGTGAGCTGACTTTGACAATTCTTCTTTAGAAGTTAATCATAATTTAGCCAACTCATTTTTTGGTTTGTTGGATAACTACCACATCATGATTTACACACTAAGAGCCAACTAACAAAGTAGTAAGCAACAATAGCACATGACTTGTAGTGGTATAAACTCAATATTTGAATTAAAATCTTGTTAATATATAATTAATAAGTGTAACATCCCCAAAAATTCAAACCTAATTATTAGAAGTTGGGGTATGGAATAAGGACCTAATAAAAGAGGTAAGAATTAAAGGAAGAAAATGAGTTAGGATTAAAGAGAAGAAAAAAATAAGAAAATGGGAATTTTGATATTCTCGCTCAAGCGAGAATGGCTCGCTTGAGCGAGTATATCAGTAAAAACTTGCAAAAAATCTTTTTTGGTTTTCTCGCTTAAGCGAGAAGGATCTCTCCTAAGCGAGAAACAGGGGAGATTTTGGGGTGCTCTCTGGAAGAATCTCGCTCGAAGCGAAATTGGTTTCGCTCAAGCGAAATTCAACCAGAATTTGGGAGATGCTCTCTAGAGTATTCTCGCTCAAGCGAGAAGGGTCTCGCTTGAGCGAGAATACGAAAGGGGGGAAAATCCCATCTCTCTCGCTCAAGCGAGAATTTCTCGCTTGAGCGAGCGCACGCGTACCAGAATAAAAACCTTAATTAGGGCATTCATTTCTCACCTTCCTTTTCCCTCACTTTCCTATAGAGAGAGAGAGAGACCCTAGAGAGAGAAGGAGGCCGGAAAAAGTAGAAAAGCTAGCTTGGGAGCATTCAACCACCATTGGGAGCTTGGATTCATCATCTTCCCCCTCTCATTCCCTCCTTGTTCCTCTATTTCAAGGTGAGTGTGGTTCCTCACTCACTCTCATCTTATGCGAATCCTTTGTATGACCCCTCCTCCTCTCTCCATTGCTTTTTATCATTGCTTATGGTTGCTTAATGTCATGGTTGTGCTTGGATTGTGGATTTATGGTTGTTGTACTTGATGTGTCAAACCCTAGGTTAGGGGAATTCACGGTATGTCTTGAGATTAAATTTTAACTGTTACATTCCCTTCATAGTCATGGGCCCTTGGCCATCATAAATCATGTCATTTAGGTCTTTGGACTACCATGGAGCCTTCGGACACATCTCAGGGTCTTTGACCACCTCAGGCCTTCGGGCATAATCTCAAGAATCAAAGGATAGCCACATTAACCTCATGACCAAGAGGGGAGATGGGGGTCCCACACTGCACACACCTTATCGCACTCACTGGGACGTTGGTCTCATCCCACTCTGTGGGAATTTACTTTCAGATGTGCAGGGATCTCAGCATGGCCGTGGAAGCTAGTAGGAGCTGTTTTGGGGCCTAGTGATGCCCTTTTTCTTTTGGCAATACATTGATGTAATTAGAACCCCTTTTGTTAGGCATAGACTGATTCCTTTGATAGGATAGAGCTGTTACATTTGGGCCCTCCGGGTGGTATTACATATCCAGGACATATGTATGGTTATATCCTGTTATGCCAAAAATTACTATGTTGTAATTGAGCCTATGTGGCAATTATGTTAATAGCTACTTGGAGGGATTATGTATTGATGTTTGAGCTTTTGTAAGTGTTGGATTACTTAAATGATTAATTGTTATGTATGTCGATATCAAAAATGCGCGAAATAATTTCATGAATTCGGAAGTAGTGCTCCCAACAGGCATTATTTCTGAATTTAGAAATTAGGACATTACAATAAGCATGAAATATAATTAATAAAACTATTAATTATTAGTAAATAGGTTTGATAAAGACAACTAACTATTGGATCATTCCATTCTCTATCATGGGAAATTATCTTTTTGACTATTTCCTACCTATTTGCTTTCACGAAAATGTTAGTTGTATTCCAAGGTCATTAATAAGGTTTTGGTTGTTGGAATTAAATGAAATTTAATTGTTGTGGTTTGTCCACACAACCTAGCTAACTTGAAATGTGCATTCTTAACTACTGGCTCAAGGCCTCCATTGTTGTTTCTAGATGGTTAATGTATTTTCTTTGTGAATTGTTAGCAGTTTCTAGAGCCTCAATTACCATAAATATTTTTAAACGAGAACAAAATTCTCATCTTTATTCATTAAACAAATGTACTAGAGGTGTCTAGTGTTGTGATTGGTATGATGCTAATGCTTAGTGACAAGCCCATAAATTTTACACTATGGGTAAAATACTTATGTACACATATATAAATTTAGAGTATAAAATATATTGAATTTTTATGAGGGCAATTATACCCCCAATATGTATAATATTGAGAACAAATTCAACTATTATGGGGGCAACCACTCCCAAAAGGATCAATGTAGGTATGTCCTTGCTAATGTTAGTGAATGGGCATGACACAAATGCCTTTGACTGGAGAAGAGCATGCATGCGCACTCTTAGTATTGCTGACAAATTTGTTTGAATCTATAGTAGAGCCTTGCTTTCACTTTCATATTCAAGAACAATATGTCTTTAGAAGCCATTGAAATTATTACCATGCATGTTTGAGGTAATTGGAGTTGGTGGCTCTCCTAGGGTTTTCTCACCTGGATTTTACGAACAACTTGATGCACTATCCCTTCAACCCTTTGACAAAATGTGGCGAAAAGGAAGAAAATTCATGGTCCCCATCTAAGATCCTATTGAAATTCAATCAATGGCCACAACGTCCGATTCAATCACTATCTAGTAAAGTACAAGGATGATTCAATCGATTCCTAAGACCTTGAAGGAGTGATGCAATAACATTCAACTCAAAAAAGTTACACGCTCATGAGTGCCAAACTCTGTGAAAAAGGTTAACAGTAAGCTTCTGGTTTTTTATAACAATTTTTTACTTTACTTATATTTTTACTTATTTCTTGAGTGAATAAGTTATTGTTGTAATGTTTTGTGCTATTAATATTTTAATTCATAATGTGATAAAAAATTTGCTAAAATAAGGAGTTAGATTGGCAAGTGAATTTAAGGCATAATAAATTGAAAATTTGGCCAGACTATTAAGGTATAATAACAGTAGCAACTCTTCGCTGGAGTGGATTTTTTTTCATGGAAGGGAAAGGTCATGGGATTCTATAATTACATAGAGGGATTAGTAAAATTTTCAAACACAATCAATTATGCAAGTATTGAGACCATGGAAAATCAAATTACAAAATTGCTAAATTAGGACAAAATTTGAGCATATTGTTTTACCAAATAACTCCATAAAAGTTCATTCATGAAGACAGAAAAATCGAGAACAATACACCACACACTAGAAAGGGAGGATTCACAAAACATGAATAAGGAAGCTTATGGTTTAGCACATAAAATGAAGGAATTTGATTTTATTGGTGATCTTGAGCATATACTATACATAAGAGCACTCTGTAACGTCCTAATTTCTAAACTCAGAAAATATGCCTGCTGGGAGCACTATTTCCAAATTTATGAAATTATTTTGTGCATTTTCGATATCGACATACACATAAACAATCGCTTAAGTAACCCAACATTTACATAAAGCACAAGCACAAGGTACATGATGATCTTAATGACAACATCATGTACAACGCCGATTGGGGCTCAAATACATCAAGTTTATAGGCAACATGATATAGGCATACAGTGTCCTTAATGCCAAATACAAACCATAGGTTCCACATGTACTGCTATATCCCAATCAAAATACATCAAATCATGCCTATACAAAGAGTTCAAAATACATCATAACTAATTAAAAGGATCATCGGAACTAGGCCCACAATACTCCTACTGGCCTCCATTGCCTTGATGAGGTCCCTGCACATCTGAAAGTAATTCCCACGGAGTGGGATAAGACTAACGTCCCAGTGAGGTGACAAAAAATGCATATGCAGTGGGAAAACAATTATGGGTATGCAGCACATAAACCATTTAACATATCATGAAATAAACGCAACACAACACCTCAAAGTTAGTCCTGAAGTGTTTTACCCAAGACCCAAGGGTTCTTTTCACTTTACATTAGGCTAAACTGAGCTCAGACTAACAGGAACCGTCGTTCCTGAAGGCCATAAGACCTTATCCAATTAACCTGATAGATTCAAACATAATCACTTGATTTTAACATGAGTCCATGAACCAAGACAAAGTCTTAAAACATGAGTCCATGGACCAAATCTTGAATTATTAACATGAGGTCAGAAGACCCAACTGTTTACATGAGGCCCTTAGACCCAAAATGCTTTCATGAGGTCCTAAGACCCAAAAACCTTTCCTTTATCATGATTAGGGTTAGGAATATGAAATATTATCAATAATCATGGATATAATGAAAGTAAACATGGGAGTAAGTCATTCATAGCATAATCCGAAAACCCTAACCTTGGCCTAAGGCACATGGGATGGCTAAACTAGTATACCATAATCCAATATTCACACAATCCATTATACAATCATCAATAAGAAATCAAAAGAAATGGGATAGAAGGAATGGGGTCATTCAAGGAAATCTCCCTAGCATGAGAGTGAGTGTGTGGTCACACTAACCTTGTAGTTGGATGAAGAGATTGAGAAGGAGGAATGTTGGGGATGAGGGGAACCAAAGGAGAGCTTGATCTTAATGGTTGAGGACCTTCCTTGAGCTTCTATGGAACTTCTTCTAACTAGAACCTCTCTTTCTCTCTCTAGGGTTGGTGGAAGAAGGGAAAAAGAATGAATGAAGACGAGCCCTAATAAAAGCTTTTAAGAGCTGTAAGTGAGCTCTCGCTCAAGCGAGCTGTTCTCGCTTGAGCGAGATGCTCGGGATCAAATCCCCTCTTCCTCATTCTCGCTTGGGCGAGAGGCTTCTCGCCCGAGCGAGAATGGACCAGAAAAATGACCCCTCTCTGGAAGATTCTCGCTTGGACGAGGGCCGTCTCGCTCAAGTGAAAAACGTCCAGAGAGCCCTCTAAAACCCCCTGTTTCTCGCTTGAGCGAGACCATTCTCGCTCAAGCGAGATATGCAGAATCCCAATTCTTTATTTTTGTTGCATAATTCACTCAAGCGAGCCTGTCCTCGCTTGAGCGAGAGTACTGTAACTTGATTTTCTTGCTTAAGGCTCTTAGTGCTTTTCTTGCCAATTCCTTACCTTAGTTCCTCATTAATATCCTGAAAATCATCATCCTATAATCTCTTATTAGTTATGACTAGTAATTAGCGAGATGTTACACACTCCTTATTGTTTTCACCTTAAAAGCCTTATCTATTTAGATATGAACAATGATATATAAACAACCATTTTTTTTCAAACACCTATTTAACACTCCTTATGTCTCTCTATCGATAACTCTCCCTTCTTATAACATCAGATTACTTATCATATATACATTTCATTCTCTCTCTTCCATTCCTTTCTCACTCTAGGTGCAGATACCCATGGGTGTCCTATGTCCACCCATCATTATCTTGAACATGTTATTCATGCTTTGTTGTTGTTATTATTGATTATGATAATGACTATTCATGTATCTTAGAGCTAATTACTTATTAGATTTTTAGTTTTTTATCTTGTTTTTTATTTCTTGTGAAGATATATATATGACATTAGCTTTTACGATTTTATTGGAATTAAAATTAAAATAATAATTGTATTTAAATTTTATTGGTATGTATATCTTTAGAAAAAAAATCATATAATGAGTAAAGCTAATTGATTTTATATTTATACCTAAAAGCATACAAGTACTAGATTTTTCATCTTAAAATATTCGAATGCATCCATTTTGGTTACTCTTGGTTTAGTTTAATTTAGAGTTTTATACCTATTATTTTGGCTAATCTTGTTAGTGTGTATCCAAGAGATTAATTGTATTTAAACTTACGAATGTACATTAAACATATTATTTATTATATTTTTAATTAATTAAATTAATATAATGTAGTATTGAAAATAATATATTTGTTTCTGTAAAATATTAGTGATTTGATAGTGAGATGTTACATTCCTGTTTATATGTTCATTTGGATTAAAAAAACACAAATTAAAAAAATTAAATTTATATTTTTTTCATACAAGTTATATTTTCAAATTTACTATTATATCGGGCCGGCCCGCCCGAACTCGCAAAATTGCTGGGCCTAGGCTACTAAAACAGAGGCCCATATTTTTGCGGGCTTTTTAGTCTGAAAAGAAAAAACTCGGTATGAATTCAGGTTCGGGCCAGTCCAGCCCGACGGGCCTTTCCGACAGCCCGATTTCATTAAAAAAAGTGGTAGTTGGCATTAGCAATAAAACAATAGCACACACACTGCAGCAACACATTCATCATTCTCCCAATTTTCTAAACAAAATTAAACCCTAAAAGCTAAAAGCCTAAAACTCTCTATGTTGAATTCTCTCATGCGGCCAGCCTGGCCGCCTGCGCCCCAGCCAATCCACGACTCAACATCTCCGCTCAGGCACCGCTCTGCAGTCTGCAGCCGCCTTCGCCCCTGCCACAGCTCTATTCAGCCACCGATCTGCAGTCCGCGGCCTCCTGCACCCCTGGCCGTCCATAGCTCCGCCCGCGCCCCTTCTAAGTGCTACTGCAACCCAAGTCCCCTTCTAACAAACATCAACATGTTCAATTTTGTTTATTCACATTTAGTTTAAAATGATTGATGGATGAATATATTTTAATGTGTTTGAAATTTAGTTACCTTCGTTTGGTTGGGGGTAAGCAGCAGAGAAATACAATGGAGAGCATAGAAGTGAGAGAGAAATGATATTGCTCACGCGTTTGGTGATGCGCAGAAGTAGAAGAGAGATACAAAAAGATGGTGGACCCCACCCCTGTTGCATTTCTTCGCTATTTAGAAGAGAGTTAGTGAAGAAATCAAAACGCGTGCAAGCCCTTTTTTTCACTATTTTTTCTAACGGTTTATTGCCTTTCAGTGGAGACCCACTGTCACCACCCCCTAACCAGAAACTTCAAAAACCACTTTCACCTCTCCCAAGCAATCCATCGTTGCGCCACTCTTCATCCATTTTCGGACCTGCACCAGAATCCCCCTGAGAGAGAGGCTAGAATCAATGAAATAATAGAGCAAAAATAGAGAAATGGAGTGAAACCTTCAGCCATTGCATACAATTTGAAGATGATTCTATTGTTGCTACTTGCTCCATGGGTAAGTCCATTAAGGTGTGGGACGTAAGCACACACTGTACCAACGTGGTTCAGAACAATGGCAAGAAGACCCTGGAGAGATTATTGAGTTTCACTTATTAATGCAAAATAGATTACACGTAGATTGTTTAAAAAAATAAACGTTTTGTTAAGTAAAAAGTCGATTTTTCAGGTTCTTGGTTGCAAAAACTATTAACTAAATTATAAAATATATTATTTCTCTTCTCTCTATTCAATCAAACCAAACAACCAAATTCACATTTCTCCTTTATTTCTTACCTATTTCTCTCACACCAAATAATTCATAAATCATCTTTATCTCTTTCCTACTTCTCTCTTCCCCACTTCTCTCTCCCCTATTCTCTCTTCCTTATTTCTACACAACTACCAAACATAGGCTTAAAGTGTTGAATGTGTTTTTAGTTTAATAGGATTGATGGATGAACGTGTTTTAGAATGTATTTGAAAATTTATTTGAATGTGTTTTATTAGGGTACATGATTTTTTTTAAAGTATTTTTTAGTTTTGTAAAAGTGTAATTGTTTATAATTTTTAATAAGCAACATTTTTTAATACGTTAGGCTTTAATCGGGCCGGCTCGCACAAGCCCATTACCTGCATACAGTCGGGCTCCGACTCTAATTTCACAGGACCGAATTTTTGCCGGATATTTTAGTCGACCTGCAAAAGCCCGTACCCAATCCAGGCCAAGCTGGGTAGCCTGTTTTAGACAACTCTACTATTATAGTACCCTTTATTTATTTTACATTGTCCCTCCTCAATAGTGGAATATTTATTACTAGTTGAAAATTAATACAAGGATATGATTGAGCAAAATGCATTAATATTACCTTGGATTTGTAGGTGGTTAGATAAATAGACAAGTTAAGAAATAAAAAAAATACAAAGTTACGTTTTTTTAATTATATTGTGTAGCATTAAGTATTATAATTTATAAATAATGTAAGCAAGGTCATGATTTTCTATATAAAAAAACTCATGATTTTCTATATAAGAAAAAAACTTTTATATATTACTCTCCCTTTAGTTCAAAATAATAGTCATTTTGTAAATTTCATTTTTTTAAAAATTATTGTCCATTTATGTTTTCAATGTAGAATTAATTTCTATTTTACCAAATTTACCCTTAGGTAATTATTATTACTTGAAGAGAGAGAATGAATGAGTTATTAGTGGATAATTAAAATGAGAGACGAATATAGGGTGGACAAAAATAAATTTGGTCCACTTAGTCTCTAGCTTATATTTTTTGGTTATTATTAAAAGTAAATGAATGATTTTTTTTTTATTAAATGGTTCTTATATGACTGTTTGAATTTAATTTAAGGCAAAATATGGATTTATAATACAACAAATGCTAATTTTGTTAAAGATCAATCATCTTAAAGTTGAAAGGGAAAAATTTTACATTACATAGTACTATCCATTTGAGTTAGGGGTGTTCGCGGGTTCGATTTGGATCGGTTTTGTGGCAAAAAAAATCATTCAATCTGATCATTGCAGTTTTATCATTTCATCATCCGATCGGTTTTGATTTTTTTCAAATCCGATCCAATCCAATCCAATTTGGATTGGATCGATTTTCAGTTTTTTAAAGCAACAATAAATATTTGATAAAATAATGAAATAGTAGTAAATATTTTCTTATTAAAACTTATATTTATTAAAATTAATATAAAATTATATAAAAAGAATGACATGAGACATAAAAATTAATTTAAAACTACTTTTAGTTTGATATATTTATAAAAATATTAACTTGATATTAGATAATAAAATCATAAAAAATATATTAGTATAGGTATTTTTATAAATATATATGCATATCAGTATAAATATATGATTATCTTATAAGTAATAATATATGTATATATAAGTTCGGTTTAGATTGGATTGGATCGATTTTCAACATAGGATCCAAAAACCAATCCAATCCAATAAAAAAAAATCAATTTTTGCGATTTTTTGGATTTCGGTTTGATTCGGTTTTTGCGGCTTGCATTGGATTGGATTGGATATGAACACCCCTAATTTGAGTTATTATTTTTATTCAACCAATACTTCATAAAAATAACTGAAAATTGGTTTAATGTCAATCATTAATAAAATGGGCATTGAATTTGATGGTAGCAATTTAAATTACTATACTTTTATATTCTGGGACCACATAGACCATGATCCACCTTAGACAATCCCTTAAAATGAGAGAGAAATAAATGAATAAGACACAAAGTATAATAGGTAGATTCTACCGTCCAACTAAAAAATAATGGGTTTCTGTCCAATCATGATATGTCGCTTTGTTGTTGATACACGTGGTTAGTTTTTTACACATAAGCGACCTAAGCATTCACCTTTTTTTATTCTTTTTTTTTCACAGACCTGAGCACAATGTTATTAAAATCGGCTCAGATCGGTCGGTCAGATCGGAAACCGGTGATATGACCAGTTCAAGCCACTTACTGGACCGAACATGCATTCAAACAGGTGAAAACCGTTTAACTTGGGCGAATTTAAGCAAAAACCGGTAAATTGGTGGATCTATGATGAACTAGTCAGTCATCATTTTTGACACAGAGAGGGAAAAAAAGAAGAAGAGATAAAAAAAACCTAATCTTAAATCTAAAGAGAAAAACCCGATCAACAACTTTGGCTTTGTCTCGGTCACCATTGTTCATTGTGTTGCCAAGCTATCGATCATCCGTCTTCATCCACAATGTCATAGTGAGATGCATGCGACTGCTTTTCTCTTAGAGACATTAGGAAGAGGCGACTCATTTTCTCTTAGACACATTAGATCCCTTAGGGTTTGTCTAGTTTCTATTACATAGTGGGTTACGGGGTTATGGGCTGGTGACAAGCTTGTAACGTCCTAATTCCCAGAATTCATAAATTATACCCCTTGGAAGCATAAGTCCAAATTGAGGGAATTATTTTTCGCGACATTAACGATATCAATGACTAAGCTACATACATGCTTAACTAAATCCAACGTTTATTTAAACATGACTTGTGGGTTTTTACATACAATCATATCAAGGATTATACAATACATGTGCCTCAACAAGTGGAAGCATAAGAACTACACATGTACTGAAAATACTTCCAAGATAATCTACATATACATTCATCCAAGAGAATACAATCCAGAGACGCTCCAAGGCCAATAGTAACTCTTAAGCTGCCGCTGTGTCATGATCCTCACGACCTGCCTGGAAATCTAAAATGTAAACCCACAAAGGGGTGAGACTAACACCTCAGTGAGCAAAGCAGTGCATACATACATGACATACAACCAATAAGCATAACATGATAAGGATGACATGTGATAGCAATTTAAATCTAATAATCAATGATGTCTAAGCATGGAAGTTGTCATGATGCATTAATGACATGATGCAATGTTGGACTCCAATGACCATGATATCTTGAAGATAAGTTTAACATGATAGCTTGGAAATAATTTTAACATGAACTGCTAACCCAGCAGCAGGGGTCTTATCACTTGACATGAAGGTAGACCTGAGCTCAGACTACAAGGGCTCCCCCCTGGGGACATAAAGTTGCCGCCATTACCTGAAGGCCGAAGCCACGTTTTAAAACAATTAACATGATTGTCCTAAAAGGTGTCACTGTGGTCAATACTCAAATCCCGACTATGACCACTACCTCTTGGCTTCTGCCTGGATTGGAGTATTGACCACCTGAGCTTTTCCACCCCCTAAGGTGGATTATTCTCCCAAGAGAGCCTTCCGTGACTGGACCCAAAGTCCGCTTGGGACTTGACCTTTGAGTCCACATGAACATGATCTTGAATTATATTAACATGATGGTCCAAGACCCGTGATGGCCGAAGCCTAACATGATTTTTCACTTGAGTTACTTGAGTTCTTGAATACACGAATAGTTTTCTTTGAACTTGAACATGATACATGAAAACATGTTTACTTGACAATGAACATGACTATGAGCATGAGCATGAACATGAGTAATCTGATCAATGAACCATAATCTAGGCTTCTAATCATGCAATGAAAGCTACATATAGGCCATAGAAATCAGATCTCTTAATAATAACATGAGCATGAACCATTTATCAAATCCCCTAACCTAGGGTTTTCCAACAATGAGTCTCAATCATATTCATCACATTACATACATCCATTAGACTCATCATATCCAATAAAACCAGAAAAAGGTCCCAACCCTAGGGAAATCCCAATTTCAAACCCTAAGTGGGGGTTTCTAACCTCAATCTTGTTCAAATACCCAAACAACTAAAATCAATCGGTAAACAATCACAATTAATCACATACATCCTCATGAAAGAGAGAGGGAGAAGTGGGTTCATGGAGCATTTCACACAAGAGGGATGTGAAGTGTGTGAGCTCTACTCACCTCTATGGGAGCTCAAAAACAAGAGAAGAGGGGTTGGGGGAGGCTAGGGTTGGAGATCCTTGACTTTTCCTCCTTCTTCTTGGCTCCAAGAGCACTCTCTCTCTCTAGAATTCCTCTCCCTGTCACTCTAGAATGGAAAGAAAAGGAAGACAATGGGCAAAAAGCCCTAAAATTGTGTTTTAAGGTGTTCTGCCCGCTCGCTCTCGCTCAGGCTCGCGAGACTGAGCGAGAAAAGAAGTCCTTTCTGACTGGAAATTTCGCTCAGTCTCGCTCGGGCGAGCCTGAGCGAAATTATCAGAACAATTTTCCCCGTTTCAGCTGATATTCTCGCTTAGGCTCGCTCAAGCGAGGTTGGGCGAAATTATTTGGATGTTTGGCGGCTCGAATGAGGTTGGAATACTATCGTGTAGCATATCAAATTGAAAGTCCCATATCTTAGCTTTCTAATGCAAATGGAATCACCTCAATTGGAAACCTATAACTCTAGATATCATCAAATTAGTGCACCAAGGTCTTTAGGCTTAAAACCCAAAATTAATCAATAACCTTGGTTGAAGCCTAACAGGGCAAACTTTACATGATGTTAGGAATATGCACTAGAGACTTATATATTTATGAACATCCATCACTTGTATCATGTTATTTTATAAAGGCAAACTTATTCTTTTAGAATATAATTGTTGTCCGTAGAATAGTAAGCTTAAACTTCATAAGAAATCAAGTAGATGACTTGATCGTGAGATCTTATGAAGAACTATTCTTAAATAGTCCCTAGTCAAGTATCATCTTAGGACAAAGATGCATTTAGACTAGTATGTGAGTTCATTGATGATCACATCTCACAGATCATGGATATGAGATATCATGTGCTCACATAGGTACACATTAAGAGTAATGGTGTATTGGACAGACCCACCTTAAGAACGTTGCATGGATTGTTACATAAGTGTCATGAACGTTTCTTAAATTGATAAATGTTATATATAAAGTCCTTTGACCTGAAATCACTACGATTCCTACATAAGGAATTATGTGTTTGAATATCATCAAACGTTACCTGTAACAAGGTGATCATAAAGTTGATATTTGGACATATAATAAATTATGTGGAGGAATGTGAGTGCCCTAGATGGGATTTGTCCCTCCCATGTAACAGGAGTTATATCTGTAGGCCTCTTGATAAAGTGAGACTGCAAAATGCATGGCCATGCTCAGGAGGATAAACATGAGATGTTTATTTTCTGTACAGTCTACTTGGGGATCAAGAAAATATAAATTGAACTATACAAGGTTGACACAATCCATGCCCTTGTGTTCAATTAGATATTTGGACAAAGGGACAGATCATATAAATTATTATCATAAAATAGGATTTATCAAAGTTATTGATAATCTCAATATTTGGATAGTGATGTGTTGCTAGATACCGCTCACTATTTATGATATTAAATATAAAATGGTTTTATTTTAATATTATAACCAAATATTAATAGCCTATTGGGTCACACGCATACAACATGCAACTAGGAAAAGGATAATAATTCTAATTTAATTTAATTAGAATTATTACATAAAGGGCCAGACCCATAAGTGTGAGGGTTAAGTGAGTGAGGGGGTAAAACCCTAGCCACCACTCTATAAATAGAGCATGAGATGCACTACCCCAGATACACATGAGCAATCGCTTTTTACTCTCTAAGGCTACTAGCAGAGTTGAGGAGGGTGTCCTAGTACGGCTGTTGGCGTGGATTCCAATAGAGACGCGGCTACTCTTGCCTCGTTTGTAATCCTAATAAGGTACGAACTTCATTTCAATACCTTTTATGCCTTGATTCGTGTTTTCGCAAAACGATCATAACAAGGGAGGGAATCCATTTATTTCCGCTGTACCCTGACCATATGCTTGATTCCCTTCAATTGGTATCAGAGAATTGGTTTGCGATAAACACATTTTAGGCTTTTAATCTTGTGAAGATTATGATTTTTTTGTTGTTTTTTGCTAAAAAAAATGTAGCGCTGATATCTGGGCTGCAACCTGCGCTGCAGCGCAGATCTACGCTGCAGCGCAGACTGAAGCGCAGATCTACGCTGCAAGCTAGGCTGCAGCGCAGACTGAAGCGCAGTTTACGTATTTTGATTCTGAAACTTGCGCTTCACCTGCGTTGTAGCGTAGGTGGAGCGCAGGTAAAGCGCAAGTGAAGCGCAGCTGTCAGAATCAATTTATTTTGTTCCCTTTATTGATTGTTTTATGTGCGATGTATATATATGTTTATATGTTCTAATGTTGGAGGGTCCCAAGGAACATGAAAGAGTTCATGTCTTGGGCATCAAAGGGTTCAATTGTTGAAACCTTGTCTTGACTCAAATATTGGCTGCGATAAACATGCCACTTATCAATTTGCTGACAAGAGCGTATTGAAATGATACGAGGGACTTACTCGTTTATCGGTTTTGTGAAGTATTTGTTTGATACGTGACACTTATTGATGATTGGTTGAGTGTTTATCAAATCCAATTTTTGTTTTGAGACACTGCGTAATGGGTTATTTCGTATGCGCGTAATCAAACCTCGCTTAATATATATACATCTTATTATATCACTCGTTTTACAATCAATGGATGTTGAATTTGCATGATGGTTGGTTATGGCCTTAGTTGTTTTAATTTAAATACAACCTGCGTGTCGTGCCTTACCTCTAAACATTCCTCTTGTAATTCTCTTCTCATCTCTATCCCCTCGTATGTTAAAATGAGGTTTCTTCTTATTAAGTAATGAAACTTGGAGGACATGGAGCATGGATTCAATGGGAGCTTGGAGAGCTCATGATTATATACAAGATTATATAGTTGATGTAATTTTGTATTGGTTTTTAGGAGGCCATAACCATATCATGTGTTTGTAAGAGATGCATGCTTGTATGTTAAATGATTTAACAACAAATTAAATTAAAGCGATCAAATCCCTCAATGCTTATTATGCCTTCCAATGAATGACACTCGTCAAGGCTAGAATCGATGAAGAGTGGGTCTGCTAAAGCAGGCTACCTTTATCTATTTTAGTGAGGCGTGATAGGATAAAAGTGATATCCAATTGTCAACCATTGGTTTTGATTGGGTATATTCAATAAGATTGAAAAACCTAAAGGCACCAATATTAAGTCATGTTTTGCCTTCCAATATATGGCACTCGTCAAGGCTAAAATCGATTAAATGTGGGTCTGCTAAAGCAGGAAGCATTTATCTACTTTAGTGAGGCGCGATGGGATGAAAGTAATATCCAACTGTCATCCGTTGGGTTTTGACTTAACTAGGAGTATTCAATAGGATTGAAAAACCTAGAGGCATTAAGTTAGGCATTAATTCATAAGATAAATTAGAATAAGAGTTATTCACCTAACTATCCAAGAGTTGTATGAGATATAAATGGAAGTGTGTTCCTACCTAAATAACCTTTTCCTAAGCGATCAGCTAAAGCTGACTTAAAATTAGGTGAAATATGGATCTTGGCCCACTAGAAAATCTGGTGATGGGATTTTCTGATTCTTTATATTGAGGGTACTTATTTTGAATCAAAATAGTGGGAGGCATATTTAATTAAAGACCTTATTAAATATGTTTGTTATATGATACTTACGTGCATAATTTTTGAACACAACAAAATAATCTTTTATTGCGATCTGTCCTTGAGAATGACAAACTGTCTGAATTAACTTTCTAGACCGGTATAATGACCTAAGGATTGTCCTTAGGCATGAGAAAAGGATGCATGTCCTGGAAGGGCCTATTCCTGAAACACCCGTCACAAATGCTTCGAAAGCTGACAAGGATGCTTTTAGAAAGCATCTGGATGTTGCTTTCGATGTAGGTTGCCTTGTGCTTGCTACCATGAATGCTGAAAATAGCATGAGAACATGGAGGCGTACAATATGATTGTACACTTAAAGAGACTTTATCAAGGACAAGCTAGGCTTGAACGATTTGAAGTCTCATAAACACTTTATCAATGTAGACTGGCAGAGGGAACCCCCGTTGGTGCTCATGTACTCAAAACAATTGGGTACATTGAAAAACCTAGAAAGGCTTGGATTCCCATTAGGCCAAGAGTTGGCCACTGATCTTGTCCTGCAATCGTTGCTGGACAGCTATAGTCGATTCATCATGAACTATAACATGAATGAATTTGACAAACCACTGCCAGAATTGCTAAGCATGTTAAGAACAGCTGAGCAAAGCATTAATAAAGGTAAAGGGAAGGCCATATTGATGGTCCAACCTGGAAAAGGAAAAGGGCAAGAAGAAGTTCAAGAAGCCCTATTTCAAACCAAAGGACAAAGGCAAGGATAAGCCTAGTACCTTTGTTTTGAAGCCTATGGGTGGGATAGCTAAGGAAGGAAAATTGTTTCCACTGTGGCTAATCAGGACATTGGAGACTGTGTAAAGTACCTGGAGGAGATCAAGAAAAGGGAAGTGAGACTTCCGCTTCAGAGATATATGTTATAGAAATCAATTTACCTACTTCTGTATCTTGGGTATTGGATACCGGATGTGAATCTTATATTAATGTGAATGTGAAGGATCTAAATGAAGTAGGTCATTGGCTAAAGGAGAAGTCGACCTACGTGTGGGAAAAGGAGCACGAGTTGCTGCCTTAGCCGTAGGAACCTATTATTTAACTTTGCCAACAGGACTAGTTATTGAACTAAATAATTGTTATTTTGTGCCTACCATTAGTGGGAATTTTAAATTTCATTTCTTGTTTAGAAAAGAGTATTTTTATAAAGAATAATTCAATTTATTTGAATGATATGGTTGTGCAAAGTTGAACAATATGTTCTTGACATGGAAGTTTCTATCTATAACATAAGTTCTAAGAGGGTCAAAACAAATGATTTGAACCCAACTTATCTTTGGCATTGTCACTTGGGCTACATAGATGAGAAACGCATATCCAAACTCCATCAAGATGGCTATTTGGAATCTTTTGATTTTGAATCAATTGAGACATATGAATCTTGTCTATTAAGGAAGATGACCAAAACCCCATTCACTAGAAATGGTGAAAGGGCTGGTGATCTTCTTGGTCTCATAGATAGTGATGTATGTGGGTCCATGGGTACAATGGCTAGAGGAGGTTTTCAACACTCCATCACTTTTACTGATGATTTCAGTACATATGGATTTGTGTATCTGATGGAACAGAAATCTGAATCCTTTGAAGAGTTCAAGGGATTTAAGAATGAAGTATAAAATCAACTTGGCAAGACTATTAAAACACTTCAATGAGATCGAGGTGGGGGAATACTTGAGCCAACAATTTGATGACCATCTAAAAGAATATGGGATAGTATCTCAACTCACTCCTCTAGGATCACCTCAATGGAATGGAGTTTCAGAAAGGAGAAATCGAACTCTATTAGATATGGTTCGATCCATGACGAGTCACTCTGATCTCCCTAACTCCTTTTGGGGTGGGTCATGCTTTATTAACAGCAGCCTTCACACTAAACCGTGTTCCATCTAAGGCTGTCATAAAGACACCATATGAGATATGGACTGGGAAACAACCTAGTATGTCTTTTATGAAGATTTGGGGTTGTGAAGCTTATGTGAAATGCCAAGTTTCAGATAAGCTAGGACCCAAATCAGATAAATGCTTATTTGTTGGATACCCAAGAGAGACTATGGGTTACTACTTCTATAATCCTAGTGAAGGCAAAGTGTTTGTCGCTAGGACTGCTGTATTCTTAGAGAAAGAATTTGTATCTAAGAAAATAAGTGGGAGGAAAGTAGAACTTGAAGAAATTCAAGTAACACGGAATAGAAATGACCCGGAAATGGAACAAGAGCAGATACCACAAATTGTTGTGGAGCCACCTGCTCAAGTAGCGCAAGACTTGCGTAGGTCAGATAGGGTACGTCACCAGCCTGAGAGATATGGTTTCCTTGTGTCTCAGGAAGAGGATGTATTGCTAATGGATCAAGATGAACCAGTGACTTACCAAGAAGCTCTTTTGAGTCTAGAATCTGAGAAATGGCTTGATGCCTTGAGATCTGAAATGGATTCCATGTACACTAACAAGGTATGGACCTTGATTGAGCCACCCGAAAGGATAAAACCCATAGGGTGCAAGTGGGTTTTCAAAAGGAAAACTGACATGGATGGTAATATAAATACCTTTAAAGCACGGTTGGTGGCTAAGGGTTTCAAGCAAATTCATGGTGTAGACTATGATGAAACCTTTTCCCCAGTTGCCATGCTTAAATCTGTACGGATCTTGCTTGCCATTGTAGCTTACCATGATTATGAAATCTTGCAAATGGATGTCAAGACAGCCTTCCTAAATGGAAGTCTCCTTGAAGATGTGTATATGACACAACCTGAAGGTTTTGTTAAACCTGAAAATGCTGGAAAGCTATGTAAGCTGCAACGATCCATTTATGGATTAAAGCAAGCTTCTAGAAGTTGGAATCTTCGTTTTCATGAAGCAGTTAAGCAGTTTGGTTTCATAAAAAAATAAGATGAACCTTGTGTCTACAAAATGGTTGGTGACAGCAAAGTGGTTTTTCTGGTTTTGTATGTAGATGACATACTCCTCATAGGAAATGACATTCCTACCCTTCAGTCTGTAAAGACTTGGTTAGGAAATTGTTTTTCTATGAAAGATTTGGGCGAAGCAACCTATGTGTTAGGTATCAGGATCTATAGAGATAGATCTCGAAGATTGCTTGGCCTAAGTCAAAGTACATACATAGACAAAGTGTTAAAACGGTTTAGCATGCAAGATTCTAAGAAGGGATTTTTGCCTATGTCACATGGTATAAGCCTATCTAAGGCTCAATCTCCTCCCAGTAAGGAAGAGCGAGAACACATGAGTAAGATTCCTTATGCATCCGCTATAGGGTCTATCATGTATGCCATGTTATGTACCCGACCAGACATATCATATGCTTTGAGCATGACTAGCAAGATACCAGTCTGATCCCGGTGAAGGTCACTGGACAACAGTCAAAAACATCCTTAAGTACTTAAGAAGAACTAAGGATTCGTTCTTGATATATGGAGGTGAGGAAGAGCTACTTGTAAAGGGTTACACTGATGCTAGCTTCCAAACCGAAAAAGATGATTCAAGATCACAGTCAGGTTATGTGTTTTGTTTGAATGGTGGCGCTGTGAGCTAGAAGAGTTCAAAGCAGGAAACAGTCACTGATTCTACCACAGAAGCTGAGTATATTGCGGCCTCAAATGCTGCGAAAGAGGCCGTATGGATCAAGAAGTTCATCATTGAACTTGGAGTAGTTCCTACCATTGTGGATCCTATAAGTCTTTATTGTGATAACAATGGGGCTATTGCACAAGCCAAGGAACCCAGGTCTCATCAATGATCCAAACATATACTTAGACGTTTCCATCTCATCCGAGAAATCATTGATAGGGGAGATGTGAAGATATGCAAAGTGCATACAGATGACAATGTTGCAGACCCATTGACAAAACCCTTTGTGCAGCAGAAGCATGAAGGACACACTAGATCATTAGGCATAATGGTTATGTCTGAATGTCTCTAGTGCAAGTGGGAGATTGTTAGGAATATGCCCCTAGAGACTTATATATTTATGAACATCCATCACTTGTATCATGTTATTTTATAAAGGCAAACTTATTCTTTTAGAATATAATTGTTGTTCGTAGAATAGTAAGCTTAAACTTCATAAGAAATCAAGTAGATGACTTGATCGTGAGATCTTATGAAGAACTATTCTTAAATAGTCCCTAGTCAAGTATCATCTTAGGACAAAGATGCATTTAGACTAGTATGTGAGTTCATTGATGATCACATCTCACAGATCATGGATATGAGATATCATGTGCTCACATAGGTACACATTAAGAGTAATAGTCATTTTGTAAATTTCATTTTTTTTTTAAATTATTTGTCCATTTATGTTTTCAATGTAGAATTAATTTCTATTTTACCAAATTTACCCTTAGGTAATTATTATTACTTGAAGAGAGAGAATGAATGAGTTATTAGTGGATAATTAAAATGAGAGACGAATATAGGGTGGACAAAAATAAATTTGGTCCACTTAGTCTCTAGCTTATATTTTTTGGTTATTATTAAAAGTAAATGAATGATTTTTTTTTATTAAATGGTTCTTATATGACTGTTTGAATTTAATTTAAGGCAAAATATGGATTTACAATACAACAAATTCTAATTTTGTTAAAGATCAATCATCTTAAAGTTGAAAGGGAAAAATTTTACATTACATAGTACTATCCATTTGAGTTAGGGGTGTTCGCGGTTCGATTTGGATCGGTTTTGTGGCAAAAAAATCATTCAATCTGATCATTGCAGTTTTATCATTTCATCATCCGATCGGTTTTGATTTTTTTCAAATCCGATCCAATCCAATCCAATTTGGATTGGATCGATTTTCGGTTTTTTTAAAGCAACAATAAATATTTGATAAAATAATGAAATAGTAGTAAATATTTTCTTATTAAAACTTATATTTATTAAAATTAATATAAAATTATATAAAAGAATGACATGAGACATAAAAATTAATTTAAAACTACTTTTAGTTTGATATATTTATAAAAATATTAACTTGATATTAGATAATAAAATCATAAAAAATATATTAGTATAGGTATTTTTATAAATATATATGCATATCAGTATAAATATATGATTATCTTATAAGTAATAATATATGTATATATAAGTTCGGTTTAGATTGGATTGGATCGATTTTCAACATAGGATCCAAAAACCAATCCAATCCAATAAAAAAAAAAATCAATTTTTGCAATTTTTTGGATTTCGGTTTGATTCGGTTTTTGCGGTTTGCATTGGATTGGATTGGATATGAACACCCCTAATTTGAGTTATTATTTTTATTCAACCAATACTTCATAAAAATAACTGAAAATTGGTTTAATGTCAATCATTAATAAAATGGGCATTGAATTTGATGGTTAGCAATTTAAATTACTATACTTTTATATTCTGGACCACATAGACCATGATCCACCTTAGACAATCCCTTAAAATGAGAGAGAAATAAATGAATAAGACACAAAGTATAATAGGTAGATTCTACCGTCCAACTAAAAAATAATGGGTTTCTGTCCAATCATGATATGTCGCTTTGTTGTTGATACACGTGGTTAGTTTTTTACACATAAGCGACCTAAGCATTCACCTTTTTTTATTCTTTTTTTTTCACAGACCTGAGCACAATGTTATTAAAATCGGCTCAGATCGGTCGGTCAGATCGGAAACCGGTGATATGACCAGTTCAAGCCACTTACTGGACCGAACATGCATTCAAACAGGTGAAAACCGTTTAACTTGGGCGAATTTAAGCAAAAACCGGTAAATTGGTGGATCTATGATGAACTAGTCGGTCATCATTTTTGACACAGAGAGGGAAAAAAAGAAGAAGAGATAAAAAAAACCTAATCTTAAATCTAAAGAGAAAAACCCGACCAACAACTTTGGCTTTGTCTCGGTCACCATTGTTCATTTTGTTGCCAAGCTATCGATCATCCGTCTTCATCCACAATGTCATAGTGAGATGCATGCGACTGCTTTTCTCTTAGAGACATTAGGAAGAGGCGACTCATTTTCTCTTAGACACATTAGATCCCTTAGGGTTTGTCTAGTTTCTATTACATAGTGGGTTACGGGGTTATGGGCTGGTGACAAGCTTGTAACGTCCTAATTCCCAGAATTCATAAATTATACCCCTTGGAAGCATAAGTCCCAAATTGAGAGAATTATTTTTCGCGACATTAACGATATCAATGACTAAGCTACATACATGCTTAACTAAATCCAACGTTTATTTAAACATGACTTGTGGGTTTTTACATACAATCATATCAAGGATTATACAATACATGTGCCTCAACAAGTGGAAGCATAAGAACTACACATGTACTGAAAATACTTCCAAGATAATCTACATATACATTCATCCAAGAGAATACAATCCAGAGACGCTCCAAGGCCAATAGTAACTCTTAAGCTGCCGCTGTGTCATGATCCTCACGACCTGCCTGGAAATCTAAAATGTAAACCCACAAAGGGGTGAGACTAACACCTCAGTGAGCAAAGCAGTGCATACATACATGACATACAGCCAATAAGCATAACATGATAAGGATGACATGTGATAGCAATTTAAATCTAATAATCAATGATTTCTAAGCATGGAAGTTGTCATGATGCATTAATGACATGATGCAATGTTGGACTCCAATGACCATGATATCTTGAAGATAAGTTTAACATGATAGCTTGGAAATAATTTTAACATGAACTGCTAACCCAGCAGCAGGGGTCTTATCACTTGACATGAAGGTAGACCTGAGCTCAGACTACAAGGGCTCCCCCTTGGGGACATAAAGTTGCCGCCATTACCTGAAGGCCGAAGCCACGTTTTAAAACAATTAACATGATTGTCCTAAAAGGTGTCACTGTGGTCAATACTCAAATCCCGACTATGACCACTACCTCTTGGCTTCTGCCTGGATTGGAGTATTGACCACCTGAGCTTTTCCACCCCCTAAGGTGGATTATTCTCCCAAGAGAGCCTTCCGTGACTGGACCCAAAGTCCGCTTGGGACTTGACCTTTGAGTCCACATGAACATGATCTTGAATTATATTAACATGATGGTCCAAGACCCGTGATGGCCGAAGCCTAACATGATTTTTCACTTGAGTTACTTGAGTTCTTGAATACACGAATAGTTTTCTTTGAACTTGAACATGATACATGAAAACATGTTTACTTGACAATGAACATGACTATGAGAATGAGCATGAACATGAGTAATATGATCAATGAACCATAATCTAGGCTTCTAATCATGCAATGAAAGCTACATATAGGCCATAGAAATCAGATCTCTTAATAATAACATGAGCATGAACCATTTATCAAATCCCCTAACCTAGGGTTTTCCAACAATGAGTCTCAATCATATTCATCACATTACATACATCCATTAGACTCATCATATCCAATAAAACCAGAAAAAGGTCCCAACCCTAGGGAAATCCCAATTTCAAACCCTAAGTGGGGGTTTCTAACCTCAATCTTGTTCAAATACCCAAAACAACTAAAATCAATCGGTAAACAATCACAATTAATCACATACATCCTCATGAAAGAGAGAGGGAGAAGTGGGTTCATGGAGCATTTCACACAAGAGGGATGTGAAGTGTGTGAGCTCTACTCACCTCTATGGGAGCTCAAAAACAAGAGAAGAGGGGTTGGGGGAGGCTAGGGTTGGAGATCCTTGACTTTTCCTCCTTCTTCTTGGCTCCAAGAGCACTCTCTCTCTCTAGAATTCCTCTCCCTGTCACTCTAGAATGGAAAGAAAAGGAAGACAAAGGGCAAAAAGCCCTAAAATTGTGTTTTTAAGGTGTTCTGCCCGCTCGCTCTCGCTCAGGCTCGCGAGACTGAGCGAGAAAAGAAAGTCTTTCTGGACTGGAAATTTCGCTCAGTCTCGCTCGGGCGAGCCTGAGCGAAATTATCAGAACAATTTTCCCCATTTCAGCTGATATTCTCGCTTAGGCTCGCTCAAGCGAGGTTGGGCGAAATTATTTGGATGTTTGGCGGCTCGAATGAGGTTGGAATACTATCGTGTAGCATATCAAATTGAAGTCCCATATCTTAGCTTTCTAATGCAAATGGAATCACCTCAATTGGAAACCTATAACTCTAGATATCATCAAATTAGTGCACCAAGGTCATTAGGCTTAAAACCCAAAATTAATCAATAACCTTGGTTGAAGCCTAACAGGGCAAACTTTACATGATGTTAGGAATATGCACTAGAGACTTATATATTTATGAACATCCATCACTTGTATCATGTTATTTTATAAAGGCAAACTTATTCTTTTAGAATATAATTGTTGTCCGTAGAATAGTAAGCTTAAACTTCATAAGAAATCAAGTAGATGACTTGATCGTGAGATCTTATGAAGAACTATTCTTAAATAGTCCCTAGTCAAGTATCATCTTAGGACAAAGATGCATTTAGACTAGTATGTGAGTTCATTGATGATCACATCTCACAGATCATGGATATGAGATATCATGTGCTCACATAGGTACACATTAAGAGTAATGGTGTATTGGACAGACCCACCTTAAGAACGTTGCATGGATTGTTACATAAGTGTCATGAACGTTTCTTAAATTGATAAATGTTATATATAAAGTCCTTTGACCTGAAATCACTACGATTCCTACATAAGGAATTATGTGTTTTGAATATCATCAAACGTTACCTGTAACAAGGTGATCATAAAGTTGATATTTGGACATATAATAAATTATGTGGAGGAATGTGAGTGCCCTAGATGGGATTTGTCCCTCCCATGTAACAGGAGTTATATCTGTAGGCCTCTTGATAAAGTGAGACTGCAAAATGCATGGCCATGCTCAGGAGAATAAACATGAGATGTTTATTTTCTGTACAGTCTACTTGGGGATCAAGAAAATATAAATTGAACTATACAAGGTTGACACAATCCATGCCCTTGTGTTCAATTAGATATTTGGACAAAGGGACAGATCATATAAATTATTATCATAAAATAGTATTTATCAAAGTTATTGATAATCTCAATATTTGGATAGTGATGTGTTGCTAGATACCGCTCACTATTTATGATATTAAATATAAAATGGTTTTATTTTAATATTATAACCAAATATTAATAGCCTATTGGGTCACACGCATACAACAAGCAACTAGGAAAAGGATAATAATTCTAATTTAATTTAATTAGAATTATTACATAAAGGGCCAGACCCATAAGTGTGAGGGTTAAGTGAGTGAGGGGGTAAAACCCTAGCCACCACTCTATAAATAGAGCATGAGATGCACTACCCCAGATACACATGAGCAATCGCTTTTTACTCTCTAAGGCTACTAGCAGAGTTGAGGAGGGTTTCCTAGTACGGCTGTTGGCGTGGATTCCAATAGAGACGCGGCTACTCTTGCCTCGTTTGTAATCCTAATAAGGTACGACCTTTCGTTTCAATACCTTTTATGCCTTGATTTGTGTTTTCGCAAAACGATCATAACAAGGGAGGGAATCCATTTATTTCCGCTGCACCCTGACCATATGCTTGATTCCCTTCACATGAGTCATGTTATAACTCATCAATTAACTCCAAGAAGGCTAACGTTAAGGGCTCTAAGTGTCCATGAGACTACGCTCCTCTATTCCCCTATTCATTTCCATAAACCACCTTCTACCTCGGTTCCTTGAGTCTACGCCTCTCCTCTTCCTTCCCGTCAATTCGTTTAAGCTTAATTCCCTCTGTCTCAATCTAAATCCCTAGTTCCCATGTCTCTACTTCCTTCTTCACCTCTTCACCATGCTAGCCTTCCTACCACCAGGTGTGACTCCTACTATGCTAACTCTACAGTCAGGTTTGGCTTAATACTTAGTTTTCCCCTTCTCGATTTCCTTAAAACTCACAACTCTTAGTCGATTCCCTAACTCTTATCTTATTTTTCCTTCAAACCCTTAAGCTCTCATTTTACCTCTAACTTCCCTTCTTGCGGTGGGATTCACAACCTAAGGTTCCCACGGTATTTCTAGATTCAAATTTTCGGGATGTTACAAAGCCCATGTGTTTTTTATTATTAAAAAGAAATAGATTTTACTTGGCCTTCCTGTTAGTACGTAGAATTTGGGCTTGTGATCTTTGTTAGTATTGGATGTTTGGTCTCTAATTGAGCTTTTATTTTAGTGTCTTAGTATTTGTCTAATAAAGACTAGAAAATTCTAATATTTAAAAAATACTACTTTCGTTTCAAAACTCTTGTTGTTTTAGATATCCAAGAAAAATTAATTACTTTTTTTTCCAACTATACCTTATTTAATCACCTACATCAACCACCAACTACTCTCATTTTCCCTCTCTTAACTACACAAGCACTGCTGTTAAAACCGAACCGAACCGACCGGTCCAACCGGTTGAACCGGAAACCGACCCAGTAACCGGTCCGGTCAGTCCCTTGGATCGGGTATGTGATTAATTTGGATGTGATGTCAGCAAACGTCAGTAACTCGCGGTCAAACCGGTTTCATCCGCAGTCAACACGTGGGTCAACCGGTCTTCCAATGAATTTCTAAAATGCAAAAATCCTGGAGGAAGAAATCGAACCTGGTACCTGCAGGAAATGGAACGCGCGCTCATCCACAAGGCCAAGCAACACCTTTGTATTATATGTGTGCGAAAATATATATATTAGATTTCTAATATGTTTTTTTACATTTTTTTCATTTGTTTTTTAATAATATAATATAATGAAATATATATATATATATAATAAATATTAATATAGTATATGATATATATTTAACAATATAATTTATTTTTTGGTATATACTAGTTTAACCGGTTGAACCGGAAACCGGCCCAGTAACCGGTCCGGTCAGTCCCTTGGATCGGGTATGTGATTAATTTGGATGTGATGTCAGCAAATGTCAGCAACTCACGGTCAAACCGGTCTCATCCGCGGTTAACACGCGGGTCAACCGGTCTTCCAATGAATTTCCGAAATGCAAAAATCCTGGAGGAAGGAATCGAACCTGGTACCTGCAGGAAATGGAACGCGCGCTCATCCACTAGGCCAAGCAACACCTCTGAATTATATGTGCGCGAAAATATATATATTAGATTTCTAATATGTTTTTTTACATTTTTTTTCATTTGTTTTTTAATAATATAATATAATGAAATATATATATAATAAATATTAATATAGTATATGAGATATATTTAACAATATAATTTATTTTTTGGTATATACCGGTTTAACCGGTTCAACCAATGACTCACTGGTTCGACCATTGACCCGTTGACTCAGTGCCTCGACCGAGTCGATCACCGGTCCGAGTTTTATAACATTGTACACAAGTCTTTATTATTCAAACACTTTTTTATATTTTCAAGGCATTTTAATGGCTAAATGAGCTTCCAACCATATACCCACTAACTAACCCTCTCTTTTGCATCCTCTATTAAATGAGGGTATTTTAATAAAGATGTTATTAAATTAAGACACATCAATCATTTTCTTGGTTTGTGCGCATAACCTTAAACAACAAGAGTTTTGGAATGGAGATAGTATCAATTTAAAATATAATAATGATTATATACACACATTGGTTTAACCGAACCCATTAACTCAGTACCTCGACCGAGTCGATAACCGGACCGAGTTTAATAACATTGCCTAAACATTCACTTAAGGCGTTGGTTAGCATGCACTTTTAAAAATAAAAAATAAAGAAAAGAAAAGTTACATTCGGTTTTGTGAAACCCACCCATACCCAAAAACATCCCTATATCTCTCTCTCGCATTTGTTGAGTGGTAAGCTAAAACTGTAAAACGGTACTCCCTTCGTTTTTTTTTATTTGTCGTTTTAGCGTCTTAAATTTGTTTCTAAGTAAGTGTCGTTTTTATATACCAAGACTATAATAAATGCTATATTTCCAATTTTATCCCTTTTCTTAATTTGAGTCTTTTTTTATTTTAAATATTAATTATAAAGCTATATCATAAATGTTCTACAAGTTCAAAGTCTTGATAAATGAAATTTTTATGTTTCCAACAAAAAAATTATGGTAAGAGGTCAAACAAATTTGAAAAAAGAATTCATTTCATTAAAAAAAGAGAGATATTAAATGCATTAATGAGAGAAAGAGAAAGGACATATTTGAAAAAAAAAGATTAAAAAGGCATATTTATTGCATTCCTTAATCTTTGTAAAAAAAACCTTCAACAACAAATAAAATAAGGGAAATGCTAACGAGTGTCCTAAGGGCAATTGTTAAGGAACAAAAATAGAAAGCTTTTATTAGAGTGTGTGGTACTTAATGTTAGAAATGCACTTAATATCGTGATTTCCAATAAAACCATTATGTTTATGGATCCTTAACTAGTGCCCTTGGGCACTCGTTAGTAGGACCCATAAAAGAAATGGAGGGAGTATCTTTCAACGGATGTTGGATCCATTTGTTTTTCCTTCCTTCTCCAAAGTGCACAACGAACTGAGAAAATATTTTACATTTCATAATTAATTGGTGAGTGCTCTGGTCCAGTTAATAATCAGTGATTACCGGTCCAGTCATGATGTTTATCATATTGGCCCACGTGTATTCCATTATCCACCTTTTTTAAATTGTTCTCATTCTTCTCTCGCCCTACTATGGTCTTCCTGTCCTTGCTTTTTGTTCACATTTTTCTTTTTCTGGTTCTTCTCTCTCTAGTTATTCTCTCTGCCTCAGACTGATGGAAGTGGTGACCCAAAGTTCCATCTTACAGTAAGAACTTGCACAAAATGCTATCTTCCATCGCACCACTTCTGATGGGTTTGACAATGGTGGTGTTGTAGAAGCAAAGGGCTTTAAGGTATAATTGAATTGCTTTTGGAAAGTGGTTCCAGAGTCTCTTGGGGAGCTTCTTACGAAGCTTACTAAATCAAGCTACCCTGTTGATTGTCTTATATGTAATTCATCCATGCCTTGGGCACTTAATGTTGCTGAGAAATTTGGAATTGTTGGGGTTTCTTACCACACACAAAATCTGGTTGTCAATAGTAGAGTTAGGTATATGGGTTTTAGTCCACGGGCCGGTCTGCAAAACTCGCACCGCATGCAGGCATGGACCTCAAAATCAAAGGCCCATTTAAAAAGTGGGCTAAATGGGTTTAACCATATAACTCAAGGTCTTAAATGGGTTTACCGCTAACTGATAAGTGAAAATTAGTTGATAAATTGGAGCACTTTTTAGTTCACTTATCAAGGATAAAATGGTATTTTTGCCCCAGTTTAATCCCTTTTTTATTTAATATCAGATAAATTATATTTATTAATCTTGGATTTGAATTTGATGGGTTTGACAATGGTGGTGTTGTAGAAGCAAAAGGCTTTAAGGTATAATTGAATTGCTTTTGGAAAGTGGTTCCAGAGTCTCTTGGGGAACTTCTTACGAAGCTTACTAAATCAAGCTACCCTGTTGATTGTCTTATATGTAATTCATCCATGCCTTGGGCACTTAATGTTGCTGAGAAATTTGGAATTGTTGGGGTTTCTTACCACACACAAAATCTGGTTGTCAATAGTAGAGTTGGATATATGGGTTTTAGTCCACGGGCCGGTCCGCAAAACCCGCACCGCATGCGGGCATGGACCTCAAAATCAGAGGCCCATTTAAAAAGTGGGCTAAATGGGTTTAACCATGTAACTCAAGGTCTTAAATGGGTTTACCGCTAACTGATAAGTGAAAATTAGTTGATAAATTAGAGCACTTTTTAGTTCACTTATCAAGGATAAAATGGTATTTTTGCCCCAGTTTAATCCCTTTTTTATTTAATATCAGATAAATTGTATTTATTAATCTTGGATTTGAATTTGATGCTATTTTGATAGAAATATTGCTGATTTTTGCAGGATATTGCAAAGATTTGATTTGAAGGAAAGATAGCATTAAATAAGGGAGATATCTGCAAGGTGTGAGTTTGATTGAAGACATTTAATAAAGATTTGAAGAAGATTTGAGGCAATCAATGAGGAGATCACTGCCAATCAAACAAGGATTCTGCAGACAACCTTCCCAATTAAATCCAAAATGCTCAATAAATGCAAGATTTCATCAAGAAAAGGGAAACAAGAAAATACAAATCAACCAAAACCAGTCTTGGGGAGAGATCAAGTTAAAAAGAGAAAGTTTGAAGCTGCAGGACGCATTTTGCGCTTCAACCTGCGCTGTAGCGTAGCTCTCTGGAACCTGCGCTGCAGCCTGCGTTGTAGCGCAGCTTGAAGCACAGGTCACGTAGATTTGTTCCCTGTTTCCATTTTAGATAGATTTCTCCCCAATTTCCTTTGTCTTTCCTTAGCCTATAAATAGGACCTCGTTGCACCAGATCAAGGTGTGCACGATTATTGTAATTCAGTTGTATTTCAGTGATAATGCACCAAAGCTAATTTTAGAGTAGGAGAGGAGGAGCGCTTCACAAGGATTGAAGATGGTGACAGCATCTTCGGTGGTTTGTATGGCTACCTTGTGTAGTTAACTCTCCATTAGGATTGGATGTAATTGATTCTATCCCCAAGTGTATGTAAACTCTATTTTATTATTTCATGAGCTCTCTGTCTATAATATTGGTAATCTTATTCTGTGCTTAATTCCTAACTTTCGCGCTTGCACCGAAGTTATAGGCTAGTTTCGACTAGGATTGAGGATGGGGGAGCGGATTCTGAAGAAACTCATTCTCTGAGTGAATAAGAGGACTCGGTAGCCAGTGAACCGAAACATGGGCGTTGCTAGTGATTGATGGGTAGTGTGAGTACTCTAATGAAGGGCGTCTACAAGATAGGCATGGTTATTAAATTACCGATAGCAAAGAATTAGTTGATTGTCAATCCAGGAAGAGATAATGTGGATGTATTCTAATGAGTGATGGGTAGTGACAGTACTCTAGCGAAGGTGCGTCCAGAGGAGTAGGCCTCGTTTACCAATTAATTCTTTTACAAATGAAAAAAAAGAAAGCAAAATAAGCCGAGGGTAAGTCTGTCGCCTGGGAGAGCCCGCATGGATTACCTTTGAGTGTGTGAGGCCGCTGGTAACTCGGGGTCTTAGCAATATAGTTTGTCTACAGTATTATAGAGTAAACCTAAAATAATAGATAGTTTTTACATGCATGAAGGGTGTGATGATATGAAGTCCAATCCTAATCCAAGTAAAGTGTCTCTAACTCTTCCTTTCTATTTCCTTTGATTATTAGTCTGCAATTTATAATTTCCCGCATAACATGTTTTCATAAATCCACTATTTTTCCTTGATAAATAGATCACGAGAACACGCGAGTTGACCGTTCCCTGCGGATACGATACTCTACTTACTATTATGCTGCTGGATTTTTGGTTCGCTTGCCAGAAACCCATCAAGTATTTTTGGCGCCGTTGCCGGGGAACGGTTTGCAATTCGTGTAGACCTTGGCAGGTCTAGTTATCAAGTGTACATATTTCTGTTTTAATTTTGTTTTCACATTTACGTTTTTCAAGTTTATTGTCTCAAGCCAGGAGATAAACAAGTATGGAAGGCACTCAAAGAACCTTGGGAGACTACATATCACATCGAGGAATGCGATATCACTCTAGTATCGCCATTCCTAAGACCACAAAAGTTCTAGAGTTCAAAGCTTCACACCTTCAGCTTATTGAGAATCACCAGTTCTCAGGCTTAGAACATGAAAATCCAAATACTCATCTTTCTACATTCTTTGGATTGATTGATGTCATGGGATTTGCTGAAGAAGACCAAGAGATTGTATACTTACTTCTATTTCCCTTTTCTCTTGCAGGTAAGGCGAAGGAATGGTTAATATTTCATCCTAGTCAGAGCCTGACTACATGGAAAGAAGTTGAGAAGAAGTTTCTGCGTAGATTCTTTCCTATGGAGCATTACATCAAAGCTAAGGCAGACATATCAACATTCAAGCAAGAAGTTAGTGAACCATTATATGCAGCTTGGGAAAGATACAAATTCTTATTGTTCAAATTCCCAAACCATGGTTTTGATGACATTACCCAACTCAACTTCTTCTACAATGGACTCAAGCCAAAATGCAAATCTTTCATAAATGCTGCAGCAGGAGGCTCGATTTTATCAATAGATGCTGAGCGAGAACTCACAGTTATTGGCAATTGTGCTCACATCAATCAACAAGATCTATGCTGGGATCAACCAATTCAGGAAGAATAACTGCCTAAGCAAGATTCTGTCGAAGTTCTTGAGCAAATGGAGAAATTAAGCCAGCAAGTGCAGCTGCTCATCCAACAACAACAAGTAATGCAAGCTGTCAACGAAATACCTCAAAAAATGGTATGTGATTTTTGTAAGGGAAATAACCTTAATGGACATTGCTCTTATCCTGAAGGGAGAGTGGAACAAGTCTACTTCCTAGACAGTACAGAAAGCCATGACAAAACCTCCAAGAGTCACAGTCAAAGTGACAACGCAATACCTGACATCAACTCTAGAATTGAAGAAAAGCTCAATAAGCTGACACAGGAGATGATAGCCAATCAAGAAGCAATGCAAGCAACATTCATGCATCTAGAAAAGCAAGTGGAAGAGATCAGAAGAGAGTTTGATGAACAACAATCAGTTTGCAAATCAATCTCCACTCGAAGCGGCAAGGAGATAGGAAAGGGTATTGGTGACAACTTGTCAACAGAAAAGGAAGTTTTGGAAATAAAAGAGCAAGAGGTTGAAAAAGAGGAAGAGGAACCAGAACGCCAGGTGGAATCAAGAGCTAAAGAACCTTCACCAGAGCTTCCTCATCGAGAGCTACCTTACCCCAGGATTCCCACCAAAAAGAGTCAAGATAGGGAATTTTTCAGCTTTCTGGATAATATGAAGAAGCTGGAGATCAAGATTCCTTTATTGGAATCCATGAATCAAATGCCAACTTATGCAAAATTCATGAAGGAAGTCTTAACCAAGAGGAGAAAGATCCCTGAGGAGATAGTAGAACTGGAAGCAAGATGCAATGCTATCATCTAGAATTCCCTACCACCAAAGGCAAAAGATCTTGGAAGCTTCATCATACCAATAACAATTGGAAATTTACCAGTTGGAAGATCCTTGCTCGATTTAGGAGCCAGAATCAACCTGATGCCCCTATCCATACTCAAGCGGATAGGAGTTTCGCATGTCAAGCCAACAAGAATGACCCTGCAACTGGCTGACAGATCCATTAAATTGCCACTTGGGATCGCAGAAGATGTGCTCGTCCAAGTGGATAAATTCATCTTTCTAGTGGATTTTGTCATCATGGATATGGAAGAGGATGCTGAAGTCCCAATCATACTTGGCAGACCCTTTATGAAAACTACAAAAGTCATCATTGATGTGGATGATGGAAACTTAAAGGTGCGAGTTCAAGATGATGAGGTAAGTTTTAATGTCTTTGATGCAATGCAGTATCCCACTGAAAAACAACAGTGCCATCAATTGGAAGTGCTAGAGAAATCTTCTGTTGAACAACAAATGCTAACAAGTACAGATCCTTTAGCAACAGTCCTGACAGGTATGGAAGATATCCTTGCTAAAGGGGAAGAGGATGAATATATAAAGGAATTGGACAGCTCTCCATCACTCCCACCCGAGGAAGCAGCAATTGAAGAATTACCAAAGGAGAAGAATACTGAGAGTCAGAAGCTGGAACTTAAGGTACTCCCATCACATCTCAAATATGCTTTCTTAGAAAAAGTTGGGAATCAACCTGTGATTATCAGCAAATTTTTAACTTCCTCAGAATAGGAAAGACTTCTCGCTGTTTTAAAAAGTAATGCAGGAGCTATAGGATGGTCTTTATCAGATCTCAAAAGCACCAGTCCTTCATACTGTATGCACAAAATCCATATGGAGGAAGACTACAAACCTGTCACTCAACCTCAAAGAAGACTGAACCCAACAATGAAAGAGGTAGTGAAAAAGGAAGTATTAAAGTTGCTCGAGGCAGGTATGATCTATCCTATTTCTGATAGTGCTTGGGTAAGTCCTGTTCAGGTTGTTCCAAAGAAGGGAGGTATGACTGTCATAAAAAATGAGAAAAATGAATTGATACCTACTAGGACTGTGACAGGATGGAGAATGTGTATTCATTATAGGAAGTTAAATCAAGCCACTAGGAAGGATCACTTTCCTTTACCATTTATGGACCAAATGCTGGAAAGATTAGCTCGGCGGGCTTTTTATTGCTTTATGGATGGATATTTTGGATATAATCAAATAGCTGTTAATCCTGAAGATCAATAAAAGACTGCTTTTACTTGTCCATTTGGTATCTTTGCTTACAGAAAAATGCCCTTTGGGCTATGTAATGCCCCAGCTACTTTCCAGAGATGTATGTTATCCATATTTTCAGATCTGGTAGAAAATTGCATAGAAGTTTTTATGGATGATTTTTCTGTCTTTGGAAATTCTTTTGATCATTGATTGATAAATTTGGATACTGTTTTGAAACGATGTGTAGAGACTAACCTTGTTCTAAATTGGGAAAAATGCCAATTCATGGTAACAGAAGGAGTAGTCCTTGGACACAAAATCTCAGCTAAAGGGATATAAGTGGACAAAGCAAAGATTGAAGTCATAGAGAAATTGCCACCACCAGCAAATGTGAAAGGGATCAGAAGTTTTCTAGGACATGCAGGATTCTACCGACGTTTCATCAAGGACTTTTCAAAATAGCCAAGTCTCTCACCAATCTGCTAAACAAGGATACACCCTTTAAATTTGATGATGACTGCTTGATTGCTTTTAACTTGTTGAAACAAAGTTTAACATCTGCTCCTGTTATAGTTGGTCCTGACCGGACACTTGAATTTGAATTGATGTGTGATGCTAGTGATTATGTTGTAGGAGCTATATTAGGACAAAGAAAGTCTAAAATATTTCATGTTATACACTACGCTAGCAAGGTTTTGAATGAAGCTCAAATAAATTATGCCACTACAGAAAAGGAATTGTTAGCCATAGTATATGCATTGGAAAAATTTAGATCTTACCTAATAGGTTCAAAAATCACTGTTTATACTGATCACGCTGCTAGCAAATATCTTCTAACAAAGCCATATTCTAAACCAAGACTTATACGATGGATTTTTCTATTGTAGGAATTTGATCTGGTCATCAAGGACAAGAAAGGAAGCGAGCATGTAGTCGCAGATCATTTATCAAGACTGGTGAACGATGTGGTCACTAGCATAGAGGCTGAGTTACTAGAAGAATTCCCAGATGAAAAACTAATGATGATTCAAGAAAGACCTTGGTTTGCTGATATGGCCAACTATAAAGCTGCAAGAGTACTACCAGACCAATTGACCTGGCATCAGAGGAAGAAATTCCTAACAGATGCAAAGAAATATTTGTGGGATTATCATTATCTCTTCAAACTGGGATCTGATAACTTGCCAAGAACATGTGTCGTAGGGAAGGATATCATAAAGATCATTTGGCATTGTCATAGTTCTCCTTATGGGGGACATTTCAACAAAGACAAGACTGCAGCAAAGATACTCCAATCTGGTTTTTACTGGCGAAATGAAATGCCTGGAAACTATATTCTTGAAATAGAAGTGTTTGACTGCTAGGGAATGGATTTCATGGGACCTATTCCTTCATAAAATGGAAAAGAGTATATCCTGGTAGCTGTTGAGTATGTTTCCAAATGGGTAGAAGCAGCAGCTACTGCAAAGTCAGATTCAAGAACTGTGAGTCAATTTCTAAAGGCAAACATATTTGCTAGATTTGGAGCACCAAGGGTTATTATCAGTGATGAAGGATCACACTTCTGTAATGAACAACTGCAGCAGGTCTTAGAAGAATATGGGGTTAAACATAAAGTGGCTACACCATACCATCCACAAACAAATGGGCAAGCTGAAGTCTCAAACAGAGAACTTAAAAGAATACTCAAAAAGACAGTCAGTTCTTCTAGAAGGGACTGGGCAACTAAGCTTGATGATACATTGTGGGCTTATAGAACAGTTGCTAAGACTGCTACAGGATTATCTCCATTTCAGCTGGTATATGGGAAAGCATGCCACTTGCCAGTTGAACTTGAACACAAGGCATATTGGGCTTTAAAACTGTTGAACATGGACTCTAGAGTGGCAGGGCAAAAGAGAGTACTACAATTACATGAATTAGAAGAGATGCGATTGAATGCATATGAATCATCCAGGATTTATAAAGAAAAGACAAAAGCCTATCACGATAAGAAAATCCTCAAAAAGAGATTTTATCTTGGACAATTTGTACTGCTGTTCAACTCCAGACTGAAATTCTTTCCAGGAAAACTCAAATCCAGATGGATAGGGCCATTCATAGTTAAAGAAGTCAGAGTTTATGGGGCAGTTGAGATTGAAGATCCTGACACCAAAGTATGCTGGGTTGTCAACGGACAGAGGCTCAAACCATATCTAGGCGGTGACTTTGACAGATCTGAGTCTGTCATCAATCTGCAAGATCCATAAAAACAACCAGGCGTCGAGCTATCAGACTTTAAACAAGCGCTTACTGGGAGGCAACCCAGTGTAGGTTTAGGACACATAGATTTAGTTTTTAGAAAAAAAGAAAAGAAAGAAAAAATTTTCACTGATTCATGCGCTTCACCTACGCTACAGCGCAAGGTGTAGCGCAACATTTTTGCTCTCTGACTTTTGCGCTTCACCTGCGCTCTAGCGTAGGGTGAAGCGCAGCTTTTACGAAAAAGTCACCGTAACTTGCGCTTCATCTGCGCTACAGCGCAAGGTGAAGCGTAAATGTTACGAAAAATTCACCGTCTCACGCGCTTCACCTGCGCTGCAACGCAAGGTGAAGCGCAACTATCAGAATTTCTTTAAATACGTGTCGAGCTGAGGGATACCCACTCTTGATTAATTTCCTCATGCTCTGAGCATAGTTTCTCATCTTCTTCTCTTGATTGCTGTCATTCATGTATGAATCTTAATCTCAATATTTGCTTACTCTTGACAAAAAATATGGGATTTCTGAAGTATGTAGTTGAAATTTTATGTATTCCTTCTAACAAAGACCTTTCTCTTTCATGCAGATGGTCCGCATCCGACTGACTACAAGAAAGTGTTCTACAATGGTGAAAAGAAAGAAGATTGATGCAAATCCTATTTTGGGAGAAGGACAATTCAGAACTATTGAGGCAAGCATGCACTACAATTATATCATGAACTACGAGTTCTTGCCAGAGAGACCAATATGGCTCACACCAGAAGAATACTCAGAGTTCAACTCTGAAATTACAAGAAGAGAATGGAGAGCTCTGGCTGAACCATACCCATATTTCAACCCGGAGATTGTGAAGCAATTCTACTGCAACGCTGAGCTCAGCCTGGATGGCAAAGGAGCGAGAAAGAGCTTTGTGCAGGGATATTGGATTTCTTATGATAGAAAGGCAATCAATGAACTTCTTGATCATCCAGCGCCAGTAACTATTGATGAAACCTACCGCCAGTACATGCAAAGGATGGAAAAGGTAGGGCCTTATGGGAATGACATTCTTGACACTCAAACAGCTCAGCGGTTATGCTTAACTGGAAAATCTTTTGAGGTAAACGTTTATGGTGAGGCAGAAAGAATACCCAAAGAACACCTCAGTGAGTTGTCTAGAATATGGATGACCTTCATAAATGCTAACATTCGACCCTGCCTAATTTCTTCTGCTATGGATATGCCTACTGGTCATCTGATTCACTGCATAGAGAATGGAGAACAGGTTGACATCGCCACAGTCATATCTAACTACTTGGATTGCCTAATTCAAGCCTCTCGCGATGAAAGAAGATCTCGTTGCAAAGCAAAGTTAGGATTCCCTGCTTTGATCACATCACTATGTTACAACAGAGGAATCGAGGTCCAACCAAATACTCCCATTGGGCAACCAATCAACAGAGAATACATAGAATCCCACTGCACTCCAGCTGAAGAAGTCAAGATCATCAAAGAAAACATCACACACCCCCTTCCACCTCCACCTGCAGTCAGACCAGGGCAATTTCACATGGATCATTTTTCTAGACAAATCACCACACTTTACAATGGTATGATGCATCTGCAAGAAGTAATGTGGCATAACTCAGAAGGTCCAAATCCTGGGATGTCTCCTGAGCGTTTTAGAGATACCATGGAGAGAGTCAGATGATGAAGATTAAAGCAATTGGTGGTTTCTTGCCTTTTCTTTTCATTAGGACATTAGGACATTTTTTTAGGACAATAGGAACATTCATCATTCAATAAGCATGCAAGCATGCATTTTCTTTTCTTTTCCAATATTATAGTTTCAATAATAATCATTCATTTTCCATTATATTCTTGTTTTTACATTCTAATTTAATCTTTATTGTTTTGTTCAAATTTTTAGGACCTTAGGAAATTAGGAATTAAGGCAACTTTTTCAAATTCTCTGTAATTAAGTAGTTTAACTAACCAGACTAGGAAAAGTGATAGGGTTTTGTGATTAATTCCATAACAGTTAGGATCAGGATGCTTCTCAAGAGAACCTATCAGGATAGTTAATTAAAACCAATAAGTGCTTTATCAAGGAATTTTAGCCAATAACCGGTGAGCTGAGAGCCCAAACACTAAAATTGAGAGCTTTTCACCGCTGTTTGTCAACTGTTATTGCTTGAGTTTCTGAATTTTGTCTTGCTAGTGGAAGGTATGGAAGTGACAAAGGCATATTTTGTGATTATAATATTTTGCTCAGTGCCAAATAGCCAACCTTTATTACATTATTCCAATTTTTTGATTGCCCATTTGAGCCTTAATATTTCCTTTGATGCACCCCAGCCATGATTAATGATCATACCATTTCCCTTCACACTTGGGATAGAGAGCAAGGTGCAACACAACAAAATGGGACAAGAGGTTGGTGAATTGAAAGGTCAAACAAATTCAAGGAGCAGGCACAAGAAATAAAAAAAAAGAAGAGTACTCCCTCATGAATAAATTCTCTACAAAGTTAAAAAAAATCTGCACAAAAGTGTGGAAATTGAATAAGTTGGGGGAGTACTTCTTCAAACAAAGAGGCCAGCTGAAAAAGGGTGACAGTTCAAGAATAACTTGGTGAATGGAGAAAAGTCCCAAGCACAATCACAAGATGCTCTCTATTCAAAGTGTTCTTTGCATATCTAGAAAAACCATGATTTCTTGACAGCTCAGCCTCATTACAACCAAAGAAAAGACCTTTTGATCCATATTAACTACTTGCAGGTTCAGATATTGGAAACGACTATCAATTCTAGTTGTTCAACGGTGGTGAAAAAGATTGAGGGAAACACTTACCCGTGAGAATGAGAGATTTCCTTGGTTTATCACTTACTGCTTTAATTGCTATTTTTGAGAAGTTTGACTGATGTTTGTGTTCTATTCTGATTGAGGATTGGTAACATCTCATAATCCTGATTTTTTCTTATGTTTGGAAAGTGACTGCTGCTTAACAAGGAGATGATGAAAAATCCCTTGAATTTGTTTTTGATTTTAGTTATTCAGGGGATAAAATTGATTTTTTGATTGCAAAGATGTCTCTTGCTTGAGGACAAGCAAGAAGTTAAGTTGGGGGGTATTTTGATAAGTGAAAATTAGTTGATAAATTAGAGCACTTTTTAGTTCACTTATCAAGGATAAAATGGTATTTTTGCCCCAGTTTAATCCCTTTTTATTTAATATCAGATAAATTGTATTTATTAATCTTGGATTTGAATTTGATGCTATTTTGATAGAAATATTGTTGATTTTTGCAGGATATTGCAAAGATTTGATTTGAAGGAAAGATAGCATTAAATGAGGGAGATATCTGCAAGGTGTGAGTTTGATTGAAGACATTTAATAAAGATTTGAAGGAGATATGAGGCAATCAATGAGGAGATCACTGCCAATCAAACAAGGATTCTGTAGACAACCTTCCCAATTAAATCCAAGATGCTCAATAAATGCAAGATTTCATCAAGAAAAGGGAAACAAGGAAAGACAAATCAATCAAAACCAGTCTCAGGAAGATATCAAGTTAAAAAGACAAAGTTTGAAGCTGCAGGACGCATTCTGCGCTTCAACCAGCGTTGTAGCGCAGGGTGAAGCGCAGCTCTCTGGAACCTGCACTGCAGCCTGCGTTTTAGCGCAACTTGAAGCGCAGGTCACACAGATTTGTTCCCTGTTGCCATTTTTAGATAGATTTCTCCCCAATTTCCTTTGTCTTTCCTTAGCCTATAAATAGGACCTCATTGCACCAGATCAAGGTGTGCACGATTATTGTAATTCAGTTGTATTTTAGTGATAATGCACCAAAGCTAATTTTAGAGTAGGAGAGGAGGAGCGCTTCACAAGGATTGAAGATGGTGACAGCATCTTCGGTGGTTTGTATGACTACCTTGTGTAGTTAACTCTCCATTAGGATTGGATGTAATTGATTCTATCCCCAAGTGTATATAAACTCTATTTTATTATTTCATGAGCTCTTTGTCTATAATATTGGTAATGTTATTCTGTGCTTAATTCCTAACTTCCACGCTTGTGCCGGAGTTATAGGCCAGTTTCGACTAGGATTGAGGATGGGGGAGCGGATTCTGAAGAAACTCATTCTCTGAGTGAATAAGAGGACTCGGTAGCCAGTGAACCGAAACATGGGCGTTGCTAGTGATTGATGGTTAGTGTGAGTACTCTAATGAAGGGCGTCTACAGGATAGGCATAGTTATTAAAGTACCGATAGCAAAGAATTAGTTGATTGTCAATCCAGGAAGCGATAACGTGGATGTATTCTAATGAGTGATGGGTAGTGACAGTACTCTAGCGAAGGTGCGTCCAGAGGAGTAGGCCTTGTTTATCAATTAATTCTTTTACAAACGGAAAAAAAAAAGAAAGCAAAATAAGCCGAGGGTAAGTCTGTCGCTTGGGAGAGCCCGCATGGATTACCTTTGAGTGTGTGAGGTCGCTGGTAACTCGGGGTCTTAGCAATATAGTTTGTCTACAGTATTATAGAGTAAACCTAAAATAATAGATAATTTTTACATGCACGAAGGGTGTGATGATATGAAGTCCAATCCTAATCCAAGTAAAGTGTCTCTAACTCTTCCTTTCTATTTCCTTTGATTATTAGTCTGCAATTTATAATTTTCCGCATAACATATTTTCATAAATCCACTATTTTTCCTTGATAAATAGATCACGAGAACACGCGAGTTGACCGTTCCCTGTGGATACGATACTCTACTTACTATTATACTGCTGGATTTTTTGTTCGCTTGCCAGAACCCAATCACTAACCCGCGGGTTGGTTCGTGGACTTTTTTTTATTGTTATTTTTTTGTAAATTATAGATAAAAAAATGTTTTAAAAAAATTCAAAAACCTTAAAACTAGTAAAAGACCAACCCCTGACCCTGAGCCCCCAACTTCCCAATTCACTTTCACTCTTTCTCCTTCTTTCTTCATCATCTGCTGCCGCCGCCCTAACCTCTCGCTCCCCCTCCATCCTCTGCTCGCAGCGCCATCAGCGCGGTCGCCTCCGTCATCCAGCAGTGCGTTGTCCAGCAGCTTTCGTCCATCTTGCGTCGTCCAGCATCCCAGCCGCCTCCATTCGTCGTCCAACATCTCCTCGTTTTCCCTCGTTGTTGCCCCAGGGTCGCTCGCTAGAAAACGCAACAGGTCACCCCTGCTTTGCTGCGCCGTGAAGTTCTTCTTTCCTCCTCGTGTCGTCGTCCCCTCCTGCCTCTGCGCGTCTCCGGTCCCATCAGCCGCGAACCAAGCTAAGTCACCACATTTTCCCCACCAGCGCCACCGTGCGTGCGCTCTGCGTCCCTGGCCACCGCCACCGCGCCATTGTCTCCAACCCCTGAGCCCCACCACTGTCGCGACCTCAGTCGTGCTTCTTCATCCTCCCCTCCCTCCCTCTTTTCCTCTTTGTCTAGGGTTTATCTTTTGCTTTTTTGAAACTGTGATGATGCGTGTACACAAGAAAACGAGTAGAATTTTTTTGAATTAATTTAAATTCTCTTTTTTATAAAAAAAAACATAGGCGAGCTGGTCCGCGGGTTGATCTGCAAATCCGCGGGCTTACACGAACTAGAAAATTACAAGCCCATTTAGAACGTGGGCTCAAATGGTTAAACTCGTTTAACCGCGGGCTTTGGCGGGTCGGTGCGAGCTGCCCCGTTAACCAGCTCTAGTCAATAGTATATACTACAATGTCCATATTGGAAAATTGTGAACCCGATCCCCTTATTAGGAAAAAGATTTCACTTCCTGCGCTCCCACTACTTCAACATAAGGACATGTCTTCTTTATTTAATTTTCGACTATGTGAGATTCAAGATTTTTCAATTTAGTAGTGGCTCAGTATTCTAACATTGACAAAGTTGATTGGCTACTTTGTAATTTCCTCTATGACATGGGAGTACCAGTTATTGTAATGAAAGTTGGGCATAATGATAGGATGGTGGAGGTTGTCGGAGAGGTGGTGTCGTTGAGGATGATAGAAGGTTGGCTGCTCTCAAATTGAGTTGAGTATATATAATTACAAAATAAAAAAATTATAGATTAAGGTGTAATATTACTTTCCCCTGCTTATGTGTAAAAAATTTAAACACATACCAATAGTTTTTAAACACATCATGATTGTACATGTATCCATAAATTTAAAACTACTAGACCATATACAATCTATCTAATTATTTTCTTTAATATTGTCTTCCAATACAATCTCCTCTACAAAACATAAATTTAAAGAAAGGATTGAAGGGCTATGTAATCCAATTTAATTTCTTCAACCCTTCTATAAGGTGAAAGGATTGCAAAGGAGAAACTTAAATATATAAGACAATTACACGCGGCGAAGTAAGGAAATGTACACTCAATCATTAATGAATTTTTTAATTTTCTATTACATTTCATATAAAACGAGTAAAAATTTCATCAATAATTTCCTTTCCTTTTTTATACACCCAACAACATATGAGTTTAGTCACTTGCAATTCTATTCCCTTGCAATGATCCGTTTTCATTCGGTGATTCATTCCATTCGTTTTTTCAATTCCAATTGATTAAATTAACACACAGATGTGATATATATATATATATATATATATATATATATGTATATATATATATATATGATTATCAACCGTTAACATGAAAAACTATCAACTGAATTTTACTAATAAATTTTCATTAAAAAATGAACTTACAGCGAAACATACTGGAAGAAGATCAGCTTGATGCCATGCCACTATTTACAAGAGAATTAAAAAAATACCAGAGGCGGTGATAATCCCTGGTTTCTATTCCCTACGTACACAACCAAGTACATGACCAGCTGGTATATATAGCTAGCTTTCTTTTTGTCTAAAAGACTAAAACTGAAAATACGTGCCCATAGCCTTGCAAAGCCACAAATTAAGATGAAAAAGAAAGGGAAAGAACAAAAGAAAATGTTCGAGATATTTCTTCGACAACCATTTCATTTGTTTTATAGATTTTGCACTGGGTATCTCACTCCTGCTGCCAAAACACGTTGCTGCTCTATCTGCACATAACCATATAAGTATAGGGCATCCTAAATTAGTATTAAAGTCATAATCAGAATAATGATAAGTAGTAAAACTAAAAACATTTTTATATATAGCAAGCTTAATTAGAAGCAATGCAACTTTACTTGGAACAATTCATGCAATTTGTTCTTAAGATAGCAATATTCATGCTCCAGCATCTCCAATGCTCGCAAGCACCTGTAATTAGGTTCGTACAGATTAAATAAATGCAGTTAGATTGCAATATATAATAACAATTAATGATCACCCTATATAGATATTTTTAGTAGTACTTTTTACAACTGTCTGTGCTACATGCTAATCTAAAATCTGATATATCTATATCTCGATCACTAGAATATTTTTGTGAGATACGATACGATGAAGCTATTTATTTGGTTTGTGATAAAGATGAAGTGTAACAAATGAATAAAGTGTGTTATATTTTTAGGAGGGAGGGAAAGGCTGACAGTGGAGGGTTTGCGGGGTGAAAAGCAATTTTTTTTTTTTTTTTTTGTCATTTGATGGATTGAGAAAAGGAGTAGTGCAGCACGAATTTTGAGAGAGGAAGGGAGGCAGGGAGTTAGGCACCCACCCAGCACGGTTGCTTTGCTCAGTAGCGGCACGAAAGGCAACGCAGACGTTTGTGACTCTCTTGGCGCCAATGCTTGAGCTGCTACCCATGAACTGATTCAAATGGCTCCCCATTTTCTTGTAGTCCGAAAACTCCCTCTCCATTCTACAATCATATTCATACATACATACATACATATATAATACATCAATTCAATATAATAAAATAGTACTGACATGATATATGGTAGTATATCATAACTATAATTAACACAATGGTCAAGGAATTAAAAGGAATAAATAAAGATTAATTACGTACAGCAATCCTCTGAGGTTCCTGAGTAGCTTCTCGGATTCATGGAAATAAATGTTGACAACCTCAGAGACGAAATTGGGGGAGGTCTCATCTTGCAGCTGTTGAAGCTGCAAAAATTGCTCATCCAATACTCCCTGGTGGAAGAGAAAGGCGAGGAGGCGGTTCATGTCGGCCCACAAGAGGTCCGCGCCCAAACCAAGCATCCACAGAGGGAGACCCGTTTTGGCTAACTGATCGATAACAAAATAAAGCACCACCACCACACCACTGATGAAATTAAACAGTTAATTGGCACCAACAACGAGTGAGTGTGCACACTGACACTCTCCACAAGCTCCTTTCCTTTTGCTCTCTTTTGGGTTTTGTGTTACAGCTTCTATTGCTGTCGCGGGAGAATGCCATTCGTATTTAAAGCCTTCCACAAAGACCGTACACACTTAATATATCAAATTTTATTTGTACATGCAAATTAGTACTACTATTTTAATTTAAAGAATACTTAATTAAATGTAAGATGACATTTGCGTTCATTTGTTTAGTTTAAGCTGCGAGCGAAATTAACATGAAGAAATAGGGTGAGGGAAAGGGAAGGCGTGCAGTTAGGGAGAGGTTATCGAGGTGAATGTGGGGTATCTACCGGACCATTCTACATCACCCCAGGTGTGTTGGAGCTACTCACCTCACCTTCTGTTTCCGTCCCCGGTCACTTCGCGTGCGCATGTCTTTTCCACCTTCCTGCGGCTTTCATACCCATCTTCACCCGACAACTGCCTGCAGCCGGTAACTTGTCAGTCACCCAACCTCCTACCCCATTTCACATTTGCTTATCAACATCCTTTGCTTATAGTATTACCCTTTCTTCTTTTTCTTTTTAAACCAAAAAAGAAAAATAGATAAAAAGCTCTTATATATATAGTAATTAAATTAAATTAAATTAAATTTTAACAATAAAAATATGCTCATGCTATTAAGTGTGGGGGTTAAAGAATCAATAAATAATTATTAAAAATCATGATATTATTTATATTTGTAAAGATTTTTATTTTTGCTTATGAAAGACACTCCCTTAGCCTTTTCCTAAAACTATATATTACTTGTTAACAAAAGTTTATATACATTTTACTTTTAAGAAGAAATTAATTCATTTTCCATAAAGAAAAAACCGAACTTGTATAAATGTTGCATAAGTTCTTGCTCTTATAGAATTAGAAGTTTTCCATTACTCAGTTATGTTTTGATATTTAATAAAGAGAAATGCAGTGAAATGAGATAAAATGAAATAGAAATTAATGAAATAAAAAATTACTCTCTCCGTCCCTATTTATAAGACTCATTCTAAAAAAATTGGGTGTCCCTTAATATAAGACCCTTTGCAAATTTTAGGTAAAACAATAATTTTTTCTATACTTACCATTCATTAATATTCAACTCTTTTTATTTCACATATATTGATAAGTGTGAATAATTAATGAAATTTTACCTACTGGGCTAACTACACCATTGGAAAGTGATTTTTTGAGTCTTCCACCATGTCACAATTAATGTCTCTAAAATATAGTGACTTTTAAATATGGGTATATTTGGAATGCTATTATTTTTTTAAATTAATGCATTAACTAATTTTTCTTAAACTGTGTGAAACAATTGAAAGGGTCTTATAATAAGGGATGAATGAAGTATTATTTTAAATATTTTTATAATGAAACTGAGGAAAACGATTAAATGTGTTTTATATCTCAATAACACAGACAACAAAAATTATTACTCCCTCCATTTCATATTGATAGTCATTTTAAGAAAATAAATTTTTTTCATAATATGAGTCGTTCTCTAGTTTCTGTGAGTATTAATGTTAGTTTTCCATTTTTACCCTTCCACTTTTATGGGAAAGGAAATTTAAAAAAATGTGCACCACACTACTCATTAATATATTTAGGTAAAATGAAAAAAAGTGTGTAGTAAATTAATAAGGGTAATTTAGTAATATTACTATGTCTTTTAAGTCATTTATTATTGTTCTTAATTTGTGTGTAAAAATCTTAAAAAGACTGTCAAAATGGAATGGAGGGAGTACTGTGATCGTATCGATTGGTTCCATTTCGTTGTTTATTTAGGGGCTATATGCTGTCAAACACATACTCTGCCTCCCTTTCCCTTCTTTCATGGGCTTTATTTCTTCTTCACTTTCCCGAGAAAGATAAATAATGGGGAGGGAAGAAAATCGTTGCCATAAGCAGGGCAGGTTAGTGGACTCAACTGTGATGTTGCCTTGAAGTCTGGGTCTGGGCGCAGAGCAGAGGTAAGGTAAAGGTAATGCCCGTTAAACAAGGTTCAGTGACAGGTGTAGTGAAAAGTTTAGCAAAGGTCGTCACGTGGCGGAATATGATAACTCAGAGGATTGGGTTTTTGTCTTTTTCTGCGACTTTGAACGGAAAAATACACTGCATGAGGGGGGTATACACTTTTCAATTGATGATGGCCAAAACTATTAATTGGACTCCATCCAGCAGCCAACTTCACACGCGGGGGAATCAATCAAGCATAAAATTATAGGTTATGCTATTTTATGAATTATACTTTTTTTACGGCATTATTTTATGAATTAAGACCACAAAGCAATGTATTAAAAACCAAATTGGACCGATAATTAAGTGTAAGTTTGATTTGCATTTTTATTTCCTATTCCTTTTTTTGTTTTTTAGAATTTTATAAAGGAAAAGCTGGAAATAAAAATCGTAGTTTCCAGCATTTCTAGTTTTTCCTTTGTAAAATTTCAGAAAACAAGAAATGGAAATAGGAAATGAAAATGCAAACCAAACATGCCCTAAATAACTGTGGTTGAATTGCGATCCAACATAAATTAAATATACATTTTAAATATTATAGAAAATTTTAATTAACAAAATAACATAAAAATTATAAAAATTATGATATATAAATTTACAAATTAATATAAATAAATTATTATAAGTCTTACAAAACAAAAATTAATAATAATTTATAAAATAATAGATATTTACGTGTAATTTTTAAAATATATGCCTTTATTTATCTTAAAAATATTTTAAATTTTAAAAATAAAAATTTTGAAATTTTAGAAAAAAAACAACGTTTTAATGGATTTCACCGATTCTGAAGAGCACTGAATTTTTGGGATTAAATGGACCAATCACCTGGTTAGTTCTCGATCGAACCAGTAAATTTGATCCGATTTTCAAAACTATGCCACATAGTGTGCACATACATATGGGCCTTTTTTTTTAAAGGAAAATGATACTTCCACACTCCAACGTGAGAGTGTAGGGAAGAGAGAGAAATAGCTAGAAATAAAAAAGAAAATGGAGAGAAAAAATGAAAAATTAAATGTGATAATTGATGAGAAAGAAAGAAAGCTATTGAAAACAAATGAAGTATAGAGAAAAGTATATAAAAAAGTGAGTGTAGAAAAAATCAGAACTCATTTTTTTCAAGTGAGGTTACATTTTTTTTTTTGTATTAATTAGGGAGGGGCATAACACCCCAACTACACATGGATCTTATGCGGGAAAGACACCCCCACTACATCATCTCTAACAATATGTAACACTCCTATTGGGGGAGAACCTAGAACATGAGTTCCATAAGGAAAATTAAAGCAAACTTAGCTAACCAATCAGCTACTCTATTTGCCTCCCTATATGTATGAGTGATCATAATCTAACTAGACTCCTTTATAGCATGCTGGATAGCAGAAACTATTGGTTTACAAGGGTGAGAGTCCTCGCAGCCTTTGGTGATAAGCTTGACAACAATGGCTGAAACAATTTCTATCCACACATTCTGATAGTTTTGATCTTTTGCTAGCCTCAGAGCAGTTAAAATGCCCCAAAGTTCAATTAATCATATTAATTGAGACATTTCTAATATTTCTAATTAAAAATCCTAATATCCAACAACCAGACTCATCTTTGAACACTCCTCCACAAGCTACTTATTCCAAATGGTGTTTGAGAGATCCATCTACATTACATCTCACACAATTTGGTGGGAGGCAATTCCAAAAAACTTGGCAGATAGTGTGTGTGACAAGTGCTTTTTGCAAAATTCTAGTCGAGTTGAAAATAGAAGTAAATTTATTTACCTTAAATCTGATTTTAGACAAAATCTCCACATCTGTTTGATCTGTGTTGTTAAAACCAGATTATTTCTACAGTGCCAAATGGTAGAGATGGATGGTTACAGCAAATATATTACTCCATTCCTTGTCTTGTTGCACAGTTCCCCCTAATTGAATATTACAATAAATCCAGTTGATCAGGTCATGAATGAAGATTTTTTATCAATAAGGTCCACTTGAAGGAGAGCCTATATTCTCCTAGCTCTGGTACAGACACGAAGTGCATGTAAGGTGGTTCCTTTGTGAGATTTTCAAACTAGACACTTGTCACAATTAGTTAGATTTCTGGATTTCCTAAGTGAACTAGTCTTTAATCTCCCTTTAAGAATCATCCATAAGAAACATTTCAATCTATGGTGTCCCTTTCACTTCCAAACACTCCTCCAGATTCGATGAGATGACCTCAGAAGTTATTAGCAACTAGGTAGTATGCATATTCTATGCTAAACAATCCATTATTTAACAACCCCCAAACCAAAGCATCAGGGCTAAGATGCTCATGTGGAGGGAAAGTTCACAGGCCATTCTAGAATTAAACAGGCAAAGAATTCCAATTTTCGGCAACCAGTTGTGTCTGTCATTGATTTAACATATGAATGGAGAATATTAATAGGTATATCATCAATGACAACATCCTTGAGTATAGTTCCTGAGCGCAGCCAAGCATCCAGCCAGAAACTAGTCGTACTTCCATTCCCCAAATTCCACCTACACCATTGTTGGACTAAGTTCCACGTAGAAACTATCACTTGCCATAAAGGAGAGTTAGAAGCTTTCCTCTGCACCTTTGGAGTATTGCCATTTCCCCCATTATATTTACTTCTAAGGACTTTAACCTATAAAGAGTCAGTTTTTAAGATTAATCCCCACCCAATCTTCATGAAATAAGCACTGTTAAAAGTCTTTATGTTTCTAAACCCCATCCCTCCTGCATCCTTGGCTCCATAAAAGTTGTCCTAGGAAATAGAGTGAAGTTTTCTATGATCCAAACATGACACCCAAACAAAATTTCTAGTTAGTTTCTCCATCTGTTTCCAAATATATTTGGGTAGAAGTATTATCTGCATGGTATAAGTTGGTAGAGATCCAATCACAGTTTGAGTAAGGGTAATTCTGCCGGCCATTGAAAGACAAGAAATTCGGATTTTAACGACGGACAAAAGGTGTCACTACAGGAGAAAAAACCGTCGCTATTTCATAATTAGTGACGGCCCACCAGCTGTCGCTAAAAGCCTTATCGTTAATGCAATAGTGAAGATGTGTTACAGTCGACGCTATATAGCGTCGGCCTAGCCGTCGCAAATAACCGACGCTAGTTCCATGGTCGTCACAACATAGTGTTGGCCTTTAGCATTGGCCAGGCCGACGCTAATAATTTTTTCAAAAAAGAATTCTTTCTTCACAGACTTATTAATTGTGAGAATCGAACCCACAACCTGCATGATACCAAGAAGGAGCATTACCGTTACGCTAAGTTTATTTCTTGAACTATATAGTGCAAAATATTATACACAAAGTGAAAAAATAACAAGAAATTAGCGTCGGCCAGATTGACACTAACTTTACGAAGGTCGACGCTAAATAAAAAAATTAAAATTTTTTTTACCTTTAGTGTCGGCCTAAATAAAAATATTATAAAAATATTATTTTACGATTAGCGTCGTTGGCCAGGCTGATGCTATTTAATAAAGTTAGTGTCGGTCAGGTCGATGCTACATAAAAAAATTCAACGATGATGCCTTTTAGCGACGGTGTCGAGGCCGACGCTACCCGTTGCCAATTAGTCCGCCTTTCAAGAGACTTTTCTATCAAATAATTGTATTTATGTTTGGATTTTTTCCATGAATAATAGGGACGCCCATGTACTTTCCCATGTCTCTAGTAATTTTAAAGCAAAAAATATTGCTAATTTCAATGGTTATTGTATGTGAAACATTTTTGGAGACTAACAATAGAGTCTTGTTTGTATTCACCCTTTACCCATAAGCACTGCAAAACTCATTTAGACAATCCATGATGACGTCAATTTGTTGAAAAAAAGCTTCTGCAAAGAGAAGAAGTTCAACCGCAAAGAACAAATGCGTAAGAGGAGATCCTCCCCTATTCAGCATGATCGACTTCCACTTACGATTATTCACTTTCATATGTATGAGATGTCCAAGCCTTTCTAAGCAAAGAAAAATATACATGGTGATAAAGGATCACCTTGGCAAATTCTTTGTTGAGGTTTGAAACTTTCTGTTCAGTTCCCATTTAAAAGAACTTGGAAAGAAGTTGAGATAATGCACAACATACATAATTAAATTGAAAAAAATGATTAGAGAAGTGCATATCCTTGAGTGTTTGCCATATAAAACTCCAGCCTAACCTATCATAAGCTTTCTCCAAACCCACCTTGATGGCCATAAAACCTTTACGATCCTTCTTGCAATGCATAGTATGAAAGACTTCTTGAGCTATTAAGATATTATCAATGGTATGTCTCCTCGGGACGCAATGGGACTGTGTAGGCTGGACAAAGTATGGCATATGCTTCTTCAACTACAAGTCAATCAATTTGGTGACCATTTTATAGATCACGTTGCAAAGGCTTATAGGCCTAAAGTGCCTCATATTATTAGGGGAGTTTATTTTGGGTATGAGAACTAGCAGGGTATCATTTATGTCCTTCACCAAGTCTGGATACATATAAATTTGCTGCAATAAAGTACAAACAGAAGGCCCAATTAATTCCAAGTGATGCTGGAAGAAGATTGGATGGAGACCTTAGGCCCCGGGACCTTTCAAGGTTCCATTGAGAAGACAATGTCTGTTAATTCTTGAACAGTAAAGTTTGCTTCAAATTCTTGTTTGCTACTAAGAGGAAGGCATGGAAAACAATTAGGGAAATTCCAACCAAGGAAAGGAGTGTCCATAATGAACAAATTCTTGAAGTATGAGACAATTATACCCTTTAATTGATCCAAGTCAGTCACTAACTCCCCATTTTCATTCACCAAAGCTTCAATTTTATTTTTTCTTCCTTCTAATGATAGAAGAAGTGTGGAAAAACTTTGTGTCCTGATCTCCAAAAGGAATCCAGTCATTTCTATCCTTCTACATCCATAACATTTCTTCTTCAACTAATACCTCATGGTAATCTTTCCAAAGACGGGTTTGCAACTTCTCAAGACCTTTATTTTCATTCATTTGAAGTCTATTATTCTTCTATGCGAGACAAAATCCTCCTCTTTTGTGGAAAATATTGCAAAATATATGATGATTCAAATCAACTACCTTCTGCTGGAAATCCTGAACAACCTACGTCCAATGAGCATCCTTTTTCCAAGCTTCTTTGACAACATCTTTGAAGGTATTGTCTAAAACACAGCTTGCATGAAATCGAAAAGGTTTGGGCCCAAACATATTACAAGATAAATTATTAATTCATTCTCATTAGAAGGGTTTGTGATAAGATTTCATACAAGGAAGGTGAAAAGGAGTTTCTTCTGGGAAGGTTAATCTCCACTCATTATTTGCCACTGCTCTATCTAAACGCTCCTTAACTCCATTCCACTACCATGTGAAAGAGGGCCCCTTAAAACCACAATCATACATGAGGCAAATTTGTAAACATGTTCTAAAATCTTCCATTGATCTTCTATTTTGCAGTGCACCACCACTTTTTTTTTTTCTGAAGGGGAAAGGTACGCATTGAAGTCCCCCATCACCATCCAAGGTCCATTATATTTAGAAGCAATGAGACAGTTCAACCCACAACGTTCTCCTCCCCATAAGACTGGGACTCCCATACACCATAGTGAAGGACCAAGTCACCCCTATAGTTATAACCTCTACATGGATGAACTAGCAGCATAGACCAAGTCATGCTGTTTTTTTTTACCACTAAAGTAGTCAAATTTTCATCCCAACAAAGCCATATGCCACCTGAAAAACCAACAACATCTGTACAAGAAAATTTCGAGAATCCCAATTTATTCAATGCCCTCTGTGCATAGGCACCATTTATTCTAGTTTCACAAAGAATTAGAACATTAATCAAATACTTAGATCTTAAATCCCTGATAAGATTAGGGAAGGCCTTAGTTCTTGCTCCTCTCGCATTCCAGAATGATAGATTCATTATAAAAAGGCAAAGATAAAGAGAGCTCCCAAGGGAACTTAAGTAGAGGAAAATCCAGGAGATCCCACAATACCTAGTTCATGATGAACCATAAGGGCACTTTCATTTTGAGCCAAACCATCAGTAGTCCGTGTCTTACCAACGTTGGATGGGCGGAGATTACAAGCAAACACCTCTGAAAGATGTTGAACGTTGTCATGATTCACAATGTTTGAAAGATTATATCGCTCCTTTCCTCTATCTGTTACATGCATCCTGTTCGGTCATCTCTAGTCTACGAGTCTGAGTTAGGTCATCTGAGGAGTGATCATTAATGTTGAGTTACTAAATGTCTTTCACAACACTGTGAGGCTTATTGAGTTGGGCCACATTTCGGGATGCTTTTTTTTTTAATTTCAAAACTGATGTTTGGCCTTGGGGTTATGGCTCTTTTGATTTTCCTTTCCACCCGTGGAGGCTCAACAGTGATAGGATGCACTTCAATAATCATATACACATATTCCATATTGTTCTCCTTTGGGTTCTGAACAATTTGGGCTGGCTCACCATTATTAAGCATCATGATATCCATTTTGGGTTGTGATTGTACAGGCTGAATTGTAGTCATGCCCATATCATGCATAATCTCTTCCTCCAAACTGTTATTCAATAGTGTTGAAAAGTGAGATCCTCCGTGTCGCTTATCATTGGCGGCCTTCAAATTCATGCGCATTAGACCATCCACTACCGCAATCGTCCCCCTTTTTGGTACATTTAGTTTTTTTTTCTTTGTGGTCTCTATACCAACATCCATGGCCCGAAAATGTCATTGGGACGTGACTCATCAACTTCCACACAAAATCACCATTGTTGTCCTACTGATGCTCTACTGGAATATCCTGTTGCTGATCGTCAGTGGCTGGTGTGCTGATGGGTTTAAAAACTCCTCTAGTGGGGCAAGAATCCTTACGATGACCATATTTCCCACGGCCGAAACAAACCATATACAACCCCTCATACTCCACATTATAGGTTCTTCTATTAAGCGTAAAACGAGATATTAAGACTTTCCTCGTATCAACTTAAATACACAATCAGGAAAATTTTCCCCTTTCAAAAGTAGTCTGTCCCCAAAGGACTTCTTTAAGCTTAAAAGTATTCGAGTCTACCTTTATAGTCTTCCCAATAGTATTTCCAATGATCCACATAATGGACTTATCATAAAACTCCATTGGTAAACCTGGAATATGAATCCATACTGTAACCAGCTTCAGTTCATCTTTTAAAGGGAAGAAATTCGGTTGCCACATTGGCACTACTAGATAGTGCCCATAAATCATCTAAGGTCCTTCCTATAACACCCTATTATAGTTACTAGGATTTGTAAACTAGACAATAAAATAATCAAACTCCAAATCTATAATATCCCTCCTAGTGGATTCCACATTTTTTCCAATAGGAGTTAGAGAAAGCACAAGCTCACTCATTTACCCAGTAGCTTAACAATCACAGAATTCTTCCAAGCTTTACAAGCCTTGTGTATCTCCTTCCTTGAAATCTTAACTTCTGAGCATAAGGGATCTGGTTGAACCTCCATAGGTTGTGTTTCCCGGTCTTCACTCCCTAACTGAATGCTCTCTTCGTTAGACTCCTGGCTAGACCATTTGTCATCCTCATCAGTCGACGTTTCCGATCCCTCTCCATTAACATTAAGAATAGCCTCTTTATAAGATAGTTGTATGCTCTTTGATGATGAAGCATTTTCTCCCTCTAAGTTTTCTTCTTTCTGGTTTAAGGCCTCCTAACCTTCTTTTGCTCCAAACATAAGTCTAGAGGGTCTCTAGCACAACGACATTGTCCTGAGAAGAGCTATTCTGGCTAGAAACTTTACCTTTTTTTTACTTTTAACTAAGTTTTCTTCCTCTTCGGGTGAGAGGCCCCAGAATTCTCTCTATTAATTACCAAGCCCTAGCACAACGTTCATATTTTGTTACATTGTCGTATAGCAAAAATATTCATACATATTAAAAAATTAATAATATAATAAAATTATTTACATGTCTTCATCTATGTTACATGAATATGATACAACACATAAATACTATAAGATACAGACAAATGTTTTTACTTTACACACCCAACAACTTTAAATTTTGAAATTAATAGTTTCTACTCCAGTCTTGAATACAAGAAAAATTAACTAATCCACACTAATTAAGAATATTAATTAAGCTTATTAAATTTTCTCAAACTCACATAAAAAGTTAACTGCATTTCTTAAACTATCATTCCTAATATTTATTGCAAAGTGGATCATTAAAAATAAAATTTAAATTAAATAAGGGTATTGTTTGAATACAAACATTTAATAGGATGGAGATAGTTGGCTTCGTTTGGCCAGGCTTTTTTTTGGCTTATAAGTTACTTTAAAGTTAAAGCTTAAAATAAGAGCTTTTAAAAATAAAGTAAAAGTTAGTTGGTAGTTTTATTTTTTTAATTTAAAAACTACTTTTAAATTAAAAACTATTTTTTGTTGTTAACCACATATATTCGTATTATCAGGGACAATTCAGGACTTAATCACAGTTAAAAACTATTTGATATAATATTTTCATAAAAATATTTTATATTTATTTAAAATTAACATAAAAAGTATTTAATTATTAAATTTTATATATTTATAATTAGTAAATTATTTTCAAAATCTATCAATAAAAAAGAAAAAAAATTAGATACATATTCACATAATTCAAATTATGTTTTGCCCCTACGATATACACATCCGTTTTTTAATTATCTTAAAAACATTTAATATATCAATCACAACACCTATCGGTATAGATTATGATGATATGGACCCAAAGCCACTTTGTGGGGAGGTCGTAGTATAGTACAATGTGCAGGAAGTAGGATACATGGACATGGTGAGTTTTTATTAAAGTAGTACATTCTTTTTAAATTGGGGAGAAAAATGGTGTAGCACAATGGGTTGTAACATTGAGGGTAAGGAAACATCTAATGAGAGAAGACATAAGAGTGTCCAGGGATTCGAGTAAAAACAGAAAACTTGGATTAGAAAAATAAATAATGTTGCAATAAAAATGTTTTTGAGAATCGAAGACAGGTTTCACTTAAAATAAGTCGCGCCTCTTTTCAAAATAAGCTACGAAAATTGGCTTTAAAAAAAGCTCATTCCCTTACAAAAAATAAGCTTCTTTTTTCTTTTAAGAGCTTTTAAAAAATGTTGTTCGGCACAACTTCTCCTTAAAAGGAGAAGAGAAGCTCAAAATAAGCTTGGACAAACGCACACTTAGACTTTGCTTGTATTTAAGACTGATAAAATTAAATTTTAAACTTACATCTGAGATCACATGAAGTAATTCATAATATCGGAGCTTCTATAACCAACTGATTTAATTAGAGTTCAATCCTTACCTCGTAAGTTAGCTAGGTTTAAGGGTTGAATTACTCTGACCCAATTTTAAGAATACATATCATATGTTGAAATATGTATACATAATTCAAATTGTTCAAAAAAAAAAAACTAGTATGATATATCTTTAATTATTTATTATTGTTAATTATTTTTTAGATATAAATATTGAGAGTGCATGTCTTATAGAACATGGTTCAGGTTCACGTATATAAAAGAGGTGGAAAACTAAAAGAGTAAATTACTCTAACATTGTAACGTCCTAATTCCTAAATCCAAGAATAATGTTTGTTGGAAGCATATTCCTAGATTTCACGGATTATTTCGTACATTATGAATATCGATAATCAACACATAACAACTTAGGTAGTCCTACATTTACTTAAGCTTAGTATACATACATTCATCTAGTCAATAAGTATGCCAATAATGGCTAAATACAACGTAATTAGTTTCTATAGGTATGATGGGATACCCTTGTACATATGTCGTAGAATAACTAAAACATCCCCCTGGACATCACATGTACTAGAATATCATGTCAAAAGAATACGAGGTAATGCCTATACAAAAGAAATCTAAATACATTAAACAAAAGGGATCAACATGACCTAATGGAAGTCCTGCATACTCCAGTTAAGCTCCGGGCTGAGAACTCTGCACATTTAAAGAATCCACAAACCATGTGGTGAGACTAAAGTCCTAGTGAGCGTGATCATGCAAGCAGTGTAGGTGTACAGGCACATGAAATACCCAACGGAATATCCATATGTCTAACTCATAAACAATGCAAACATTAATAATTACATTCAACCTCTTGGTGTATTACCCAACACCAGTGAGGTCTTAGCACTTAATCCTCTGACCTGGACTGAGCTTAGTACCCATACAAGGAACGTCTCTATTGTGGCCTTTTAACCTCCTATCTTAAATTAACTATCAACATTTCATTTATTCTCAATTGAATCCTCTTGGGTCATAGACCCATTTTTCCTCATGGACCGAAGACCCATAAGTTTTCCTCAGATACAACATGTACATTCAGTTCGGTTCATAAGCAAGGGTAAACAAGTTCGTATACATTCCCCCGGGGTTTTAACTTCTAGGCAAGGGGAAAATAAGCAAGGGTACACAATTTCTCTTCCTTTTACTCAAACCCTAGCCACTCCAAACCCCAAATATCCAATCCATATATACAAAAACCATTCAATCGATAAACATTTTACTCAATGCAAATACAAGCAATAAAGAAGAGGAAGATATAAGAGGGAGCACTTAAGGAGAACACATACAAGAATGGAGTGAGCGGGTGAACCACACTCACCTCAAGCAAGGAAATAGGAAGAATGGAGGGATGAGGATGATGATTCCAAGCTCCTTGAATGGTGTGGAAACCTCCAACCAAGCCCTTCTTCCTCCTCCTCCTCCTCCTCCTCTCTCTACGTCTCTCTTTCTCTCTCTGAAAGGGCAAAATCACTAAGTGATAAATGCCCTAGTAGAAACAACATTTAAAGTTGTTCGCGCACTATCGCTCAAGCGAGGATTTTCTCGCTTGAGCAAAGAGGAATATTCTCTCCAGATGCGCATTCTCGCTCAAGCGAGAACCTTCTCGCTTGAGCGCAATTGCACAGGAAAGGACCCAATCCTCTCTGATTTTGTCTCGCTCAAGCGAGAGCCTTCTCGCTTGAGCGAGAGCAAGTCAGGGAGTAACCCATGATTCTAGATGGAATTGCGCTTGAGCGAGCCCAATTGCGCTCTAGCGCAATTTCATCACAGAGAGCTCCCAAAAACAGTCTTGTCTCTCGCTCAAGCGAGACCTTCTCGCTTGAGCGAGGATGACAGAATAGAAATTTCACGTCTCGCTTGAGCGAGGACTTCTCGCTTGAGCGAGGATGACAGAATAGAAATTTCCCTATTTTAAGTGATATACTCTCGCTCAAGCGAGAACTCCCATTTTTTACTATTAGAAGTCTTATTTTCGCTTATATTATCAAAATCGAATTTTTAATCCAATTTTTGTATACACTAATTAGAAAATATACAATAAAAGTGTAGGGCAATTATTTTTTATTGTTTTTTATTTACCGTTTCATTAATTTCGAGCTACCGATCGACACTACTGGTATGCGTGTGGTAGCTGTTGGAAAACAATTCCACTATGGTTCAGGTTCAACTGTCGGTAAGAGGAAGCAGAGAAATTAATATTTTTGAACTAAAATGTGGTATGGGTGAACCTATACTTTAATTGAATTTAACTAATCAAAATGGAAGCATGTTAATTAATTATAATTACCTCGAAGTCCTTGCTTAATTAAAAAGTATGCTTTGTACATAGCCTATTGACGTAAGCAAACTGCTTAATTGCATAATAAATAAAGGCTTTATATATCCATCGCTGTTTGCCGTCAGATTATCGCAGCTAATGATTAATGTTGGGAATCATTTTATGAGGTAACAGAGCTCATTTATGTTGGCAAACTGCTTAATTGCATAATAAATAAAGGCTTTACATAGCTCATTTATCGTTGCTAATAATTGTTTTCAATAAAACAAAGGGTTTAGCTTTTTTTTTTAATCAAAGGTAACAGAGTCGATACCTAAATACTAATCTTTTTGAGACATAAATTAAAGTCACTAAAATGAGTTTTATCTTTTTCAATAAAGTCTTTTTTATACACATAGCTAAAGTCAAACCATTGTATCAAGATGCTTAAGTGACTCAGCTATATGTTAAAAGTACTGACGTTTAGCTAACATGTGTCAGACAATAATTTTGGGGACATTTCTAATCTCAATTATTAATAATTTCTATTAACTCATAACTAGTACAATTTCTATTTTTTAACGGTTTATTTTGATAAAAAAACACACATATTAAAAAAATATAATTACTTTTGTTTTTAAGAAAATTACTCCCTCTGTCTTATTTTTAACTTTTCTTTTATGGTCTCAAATTTGTTTTTAAATAAGTGTCATTTTCAGATATTAAGGCAACGATAAATGCTATTTTTTTTTCAATTTTACCCCTATCATAATATATAATTCTTTTTTATTTTAAATATTAATTATAAAGCTATATTATGAATTTTTAAAAGTTTAAAGTTTTAATAAATATATTTTTTATGTTTCCAACAAATAATTTATGGTAAACAATGTGAATATAACACATAGTGTTCATGCATAATTATTGAAAAAAGAGAAATATTATATGCATTAATGAGAGAAAGAGAAATGACATCTTTGGAAAAAAAATGAGATAAAAAAACATAGTTATTATATCTCTTAATTCTTGTGTAAAAACCTTAAATGACAAATAAAAAAATACGGAGAGGGAGTACCTTTTATCTCTATTGTTACTATTAGATTTCATTAATTTTTAATAGTTTGTCATTTATTAATATAAAGATAAGATGAAAAAAATTGTGATTATTACTGCATTGAGTTTGTAAGTAGACAATTAAATAAAAACAATACTATCTCTGGTCCTATATATATAAGAAACACAAATGAAAAGTTTTTTGGTCCTATATATAAGAAACATAGTACTATTTTTAGTTGCATTAAATGCTAAATACCTTATATGCCCTTAATTTATTGTGAGTAGTTAAAGAGGTACCCACTCATTTACTCATTTTATACTAAGAGTATTTTTGAGAAAAAATTAAATTCATGGCACTATTAATTACCACTAACAGATTCCAATGCATTTCTTTGGTCTTGATGATTTTAGTGCAATGTTTCTTTTATTGGTTTTTCTAACATGTGCAACATTGTACAAGATAATAAATCAAAAGTGAAAATGTCTTATTGGAAAATGTAACATTTAGTATTACCAATGCATTGAATGTTATGGTGTTTTTCAATAAGGGTCCTGCTAACGAGTGCCCTAAGGGCACTGGTTAAGGAACTAAAAAAAGAAGGCTTTTATTGGAAATCACAGTCTTAATTGCATCTGTAACATTAAATATCATATACTCCAATAAAAACCTTCTATTTTTGGTTCCTTAACAAGTGCCCTTAGGACACTCGTTAGCATTTTCCTTTCAATAAAATCTTTCTACTTTGGGATTTATTATCATGTGCAATATTGCACAGGTTAGAAAAATCGTTCTTATATAGGACCAAAGGTAGTACTACCTTCGGTCCTAATTATATATAAGAACCTTTTAATCACTTCACGAGGATTAAGGAAGTTGGTTAATTTAGTTTATCACAATAAATTTATCATGAATGTGTATAATCTTTACACAATTACCCTTGAATTTATTGAAATTCATTATCTTTCTCTTTCCACTTAATTACTTCACGATGTCATTCTATTTCTATTAATTAATTGTTCACCTATCTCCACTAATGGAGTATTTTTGTCAAAAAATAATTAATGTAAGAGACAATTTGAAAAAGTTTTTATAAAAAGGACCAAGAACAACTCTCCAAAAGATTCTTATAAATAGGACTGGATATGGTATATTTTTTTAATAATGAACCCTTAAATAGAGATATACTCCCTCTAGACTCAATTATAAGAAAAAAAAACCTACCTATGGTGGAATAAAATATAAGCAAATTAAAGTTAGCTAATTTCACTCTATTAAATGATATCATCCCAAATTACCCTTTATTTAATTCATATTTTTTTCAACCACTCTATTTAATGAATCATGTGCGAATAAAAAGAGAGTACGTATGTCCACTTGAAATAAATTTCAATAAAATTGAATGTAGGGTAATTTAGACAATACAATTACTTTGTAGATGAAATCAAGGAAATTAAATAAGTTTAACTATTTATTAATAAGTGTAAATATGAGTCTAGAGGAGTATCTGTTTGCGTGTCTTTCTATTTAGCATTCAGCGAAAATGTAAGCCACGAATTGAGTGCATTGCATTTGCATACTTTTAATGCGTGCATCTCACACATGCATATTAACTAACGTTAAATATGCACTTTATAAGTTAACAAAAAACAGGACTCTAACGTACGGTATGAATGCAACCCAACTTCGGTATGGGTACTTTAATTTAGTTTAAGGGAAATTAATCAAAAATCAAAATGGTAAGCGTGTTAATTTAATTAGTTACCTCGAAATTGTATGTATATTTGTGTAATGTCCACAGGTTTTCATTAGAATAATTCTTGGGAATGAACATATATCGATATTAAAATTCCAAATTAGCTTTAAATATCCATGTCCAATAAAAAATGATCATACCAGGACAAGTCCCTGTGTTATTTCTTTTAATGCACGTCTATGTAAATGGAAGCATGCTTTGTATTGACGTAAGCAGACCGCTGATAAAGCAACTAAAAATTGCTTTTTAGTTTAAGGGAAGCACTTTTGGAGGCGACCATACCAATGTTAGTTAAAATATCATGTTAATTAAACATGGTCCATAGACTTCATAATCCTGGTTTTTTTTTTATCTCCCGTGCTTATTTACAGTGACCATTATTCCATTCCAACAACCAATGCCTTTTATCTGTCTTTATATGATTACTGTTTCATTCCCTTTTTGGTTTCGAAATTCCAAATGATCAGTTTTTGTTCTATAGGATAGGAGCTTAAAGTTGAAGAGTAATATTGCCATTCAAATGCTCTGTTTTATTTTCAAATAATTGACATAACTATGAGCTCATTAGGGTATGGTGATTATGTTACAAATTAAGATAGTAATAATGAAAAACCGGTGGTCTTCAATGCTCGAGGTTGTTAGTCTGTTTTTTTATTTGTCTGCCATTATTCTTACTTTTTGCACACCACGTGCCCACACTCCCTTCTTTCCCCTTTTCCGTTTGGTCTTTTGAAGAATCTATTTGAATTTGTTGTCTCATTCAGAGTCAGACCCTGTCTCTGAGTTTGAATAAACAATAGTAGTGAGACTACTACTGAAAAATTGAAGCAGAGGAATACAACACGAAATCACAGAGCTAAATATCGCGGGTTCCTCAAGTATGAATGAGACCAATATATAACGAGACAACCAATGCATATTATAACGGTGTTGATTTGCTTTCCACCAAAATTACGTTTTATACGTGGATTCAAGTCAACGTTATTAAAAATAATGTTGATTCAGATCATATTTAAAACATATATTCAGTGTAAATAAAAAACACAATATATATATATATATATGAGAGACTATCGACATGACAAAAGAAGATTCTACACTAAGGGAATTTGTATGAGGAAAGCATGAAGTACTAAGTGCAATGTTCTAAAGTTAGGCACAACAATTTATTTACTTAAATTAAATTAAATTAAAATAGAGGTGCACCATCTATTTACATTTTACACCATTTTAAAAGTCAAATTCCCAAAAGATGTGATGATTTTGAAGTTACCATTATATAATTCATTCCAATTTTTGCTCTTTATTCATCAGTTTTAATTTTTAATTTATCATGAAGCAAATTCCCAGGCTAACTAAATTTTTAGGTTATAGATAATTATATTAAAACCTAATAGACAACAAAATCAAACCCCATATATATATATATATATATATATATATATATATATATAACAGAGCGATTTTACGATGTTTAAACACATAAACAATATAAATCAAGCATGCTCACTTAGATATATAACATATAACAATAGACAGATCAAACAAATATGATGTATTTTTTTAATCCTACATATATGAATATACGCACACAAATGTGACTCATGAGTCATCCTTGACTCAAAAGTCAAAAACAAGGTAGTTAAAATTGATATTTTATCTTGAATCGGGAAGGGGACTGAAAATTGTAAATCATGGAATCGTAACATGAATCATAAAATTTTTCAAAATTCATATAGTATACATATAAATTCATATATGTGCATATAAAATAGCATAAATCAGAAAAAAAAAAACCTTTAAAGCATTATAAACATCATACTATCTTGCATTCACAATTCACAATAATGTCATACATAAAGTAGTGAAAACTTAACAACTTCATACTTAGCCTTGGTTTGGTGTAGTTGAAATGGAGGGGGAGGAGAGAAGTGGAGAGAAATCCCCACCCCCCTCTTTGTGTTTGGTGTGAGTTGAAATGAGAAGAAATGAGTAGGACCCACTGAATTGGTATTTCTCCACCAAAATATCGTGAAAAGGAGAGAAATGAAGCTGACCACAGATGAAAATCGATTTTCATCTACAAAAAAATCGATTTTCAGCTACGGATAATCGATTATTTTGTCCCAAATGTTACCCATTGTCATAAAAAATCGATTTTTATTGTTCAATAATCGATTATGGGTCAATAAAATCGATATTTTTTTTTATGAAAAACCGATTTCAAAAATCGTTTTTTCTTTTATTTCACACACATTTCTCTCATACCAAACAACTTATTTGTGTTTGGTGTGAGTTGAAATGAGAAGAAATGAGTAGGACCCACTGAATTGGTATTTCTCCACCAAAATATCGTGAAAAGGAGAGAAATGAAGCTGACCACAGATGAAAATCGATTTTCATCTACAAAAAAATCGATTTTCAGCTACGGATAATCGATTATTTTGTCCCAAATGTTACTCATTGTCATAAAAAATCGATTTTTATTGTTCAATAATCGATTATGGGTCAATAAAATCGATATTTTTTTTTATGAAAAACCGATTTCAAAAATCGTTTTTTCTTTTATTTCACACACATTTCTCTCATACCAAACAACTTATTTCTCTTCATTTCACAACTATTTCTCTCACACTAAATAAACTATTTCTCTTCATTTCATACATATTTCTCTTCCCTATTTCTCTCCTTCCCACGTCTCTTCTTATCACTTCTCTTCTCTCTATTTCCCTAATTACGCCAAACATAGCATTATAGAATCCGCGACATATAATAGTCAAGCCCATTACCACTAGAACAAAGCTTACAACAAAAGGATCGTCTAAGAGTTGTAGAACAGTGATAAGTGCTAAAGATATGATAAATTTGTATATAATTATAGCACTTATCAAGGGCAAAATGTTAGATTTATTCCCCAAATTATCTCTTTTTAGTAATAAATTCAGATTTTGTGATTATTTGATTTAAATTTGAATTTGATGCTATTTTGATAAGAAATCTGTTGATTTTGCAGATAAAGAGGAAAGTTTTAAATGAAGAAACAAGATAGCATTTATTTGAAGAAAGAATCTGCAAGATAAGATTCTAAATGGCAGCAGATCAAGATAAAATCAACAGTTATTTGGATAGAGATTTTGCAGATAAAATTCTCAATTCAAATTCAAATCAAATTGAAGATAAAATCAGCACAAAGATCAAGCTATAAAGAGGGAAATAAGGAAAGCGTAGCAGACAAAGATAAGATCAGGAAGAGATCAAGCTGAAAAAGAGGAAACTAGGAAAGCAGAAAACGGAGATCTGCGCTCCACCTGCACTGAGCGCAAAGCGCAGGAATTAAAATTTCTCTCTGTTTCCTGCTCTTCATTTGCGCTGAGCGCAGGAGCACGAGATTCCAATTTTCAAAAGATTCAAAACAAGATTCCTTCCAGATTTCAGATAGCTTTCCAACTTCTATTTAAAGGACCTTTTGCATATATCAAAGGAGACGGCGGAGCAGAGCTGGAGCTAAAGAAAAGTGTGACAGTTTCTCTATTGGTTTGTAATGGCTACCATGAGTAGCTAAACTCTCCCATAGGATTGAATGTAGTCGATTCAATCCCCAATTGTATTTGAATTCTCTTTGTTATTTATGAATCCATGTTTTTATAATATTGGTGTTTTTATTCTGTTCTTAATGCTTCGCTTCCGCCTTTGTGCCAGAGTTATAGGTTGGTTTTATGGGGCAGGCTGGAAAGCGATTTTGTGAAATCAATAGCGAGTTTGGGGGAGTCTAGGAATAGGGATCTTGAACTCTGATGGTGAAAACACTCAAGTTGTCATTGTGGGAACCGGGATGGCTTGATAGCTTTTACAAATTAATCTTTAATCTGGGGTAATTTATCACTGTGGGAACCAGGGTGAATTATTTCTGAGTATTTCATATCTGTGGGAACCTTTTATGAAATAACATTTATTTGTGCTTCAATATTATAAATTCATATTCATAAATATCATTGGGTTTCAAATACATGAGGGGTGCGATAGACGAAGTTCAATCCTAGTTCCAGTAATCTACTCTACGTCATCTCAATTTATTGCTTTCTATTTACTATTGCAACATTCACAAACAACAACCATATTCTCTTACTTGATAGTTGTGACCACTAGGATTTATAAATGAACCGTTCCCTATGGATACGACAAACCCCCTTTACTTACTATTATACTGTTATGATTTTGGTACGCTTGCCAGAATTTCAAAAAAAAAAGCAGGAGTCACATCAAGAAAGGAGGGGGAAGGGGACCAATTTCTGTTTGAACTTGAGGCAAAAAAGGTTGATCTCAAATTAAGGATTCTTATAAGTTTTGGCTTGGGTCATATTATGGGTAACACAGTGGAATCACACAAATTCACTGATTTCATCATTTCAACTCATAATTTTGAAACGATTTCACCTGGAACTAAACCTACGTATATGTGATTTACGTCGCTCTAAATCCCCTCCCAGTTGTAAAAGTGGATGATTTATGTGTTAACACATGATTTTAACTACCATGCTCAAAACCCCTTAGTGGAAATGAACAAGGTGAAATGATGATTCCCATGACAAAATCGGGTTTATCTCATACATGTTCTATCTTGTCATGCATTTTTGGATCTAACCTACCTTGACTTTATTAGTAGAATCAATCCTCCTTATCTAAGAAATAGAGATTTCAACAATTAGTTTTAAAAGAATAGAAGTTGTGCATCGAATTCAAAAATTATCTCTTAATAGTACGTAGCTCAAGTGGGATAGCCTTGTGAATTGAGAGGAGCAAGGCTCAAACCGTGCAATTAGAAAAAATCCCACCCCCATTCCCTCACCCTTTATTCTAGCCAGGGATGACAAATTAACTAGGATGGATCTGGCTAGTGGCGGGACTTGAATAAAATATTTGCGGGTATCCAAAATAAGATTTTAATGAATAAATAAATATATAATATTATAGGTTAAATTGTACTTTTAGTTAGTTTAGGTTAAATTATGTGCAATTTTGGTTCATAAAGTTTTTTTATTAAATTAACAGCTTGTTTGGAAAAAAAAATCCAAATAATTAATGAAAATCGATTATATAAGAAGTCCATTATATTAAATATGCAACATAACTCGTGTATAATCCATTTTTTAGTCGTTGATTTTAAACAACAATTTTATCTAATTGTAAAGCAAACGGGCACTAAGTCCCTCAAAATTTAAAATTAAACAGTCTCTCATTCAATTGTCTTATACCTAAAACCCTTAAATTCTCATTTTCAACTCTAAAATATTTTAATTTATGATAGACTTTAGACATGAAATAGTTTTAAATGTTCATAAGTAAAAAAATTGAATATAAATTTTATAAAATATGAAGGACTTTGTAGGAAGTGTGAAATTATGGTTTAAATAGGTCAAAATTTTGGGTTTTTTTATTTTAGGTTAATTTGATATTTTAATTGATGCGTTTTGAACGTAATAAGATTCAAAATAATTTAATTAATTCAATTTATGAAGATATCAATTATAAATTAAAGTTAATTATAGTTTGGGTGTTTTAGATAGAAGACAATTGAAAAGGAGACAATTAATATTTAGATAGATAAAATTATCCCCACCAAATAAATAATATTTAGATAGAAGACAATTAAAAATGTGACAATTAATATTTAGATAGATAAAATTATCCCCAATTCAATTTGTGATCATTAAAATAATATTTAGACATATAAAATTATCCCCAATTTAATAAATATTAATATAAAATAACTTTAAAATAATATTTGAAATATTATGACAAATCCCATTATTGATAACTAAGCATTTATAAATATTTTTAATAATTATACAAAATATGTGTGTGTATATTTTTTTAAAAAAAAAGTTTGAGGGAGCCACGACTCTCTCCTGTCATAACTAAGTTATGCCCCTTGATCTGACGTGTTAATCCACTTAACCTGCTAAAACTGGTGCTGTGTGTTGTTTGACTTAATCCATCAACAGGGACGGATTAAGGGGGGCAAGCATGGGCCTTGGCCCCCTCCCACATTCTATTATAATACACACTGTAACGTCCTAATTTATTAATTTGAAAACAATGTCTGTTGGAAGTACTGTTTACAATTTTGGGAAATTATTTCGCGCATTTTAAGTATCACAAGCATCACATAAACGCTTAGATAATCCAACACATTACATAAGCTAAAATTCAATAGTCAAGCATAACTAACTAGTCATTGCCAACCCGGGCATCCAACAAAATACAACTAAAAATCCATTTAAATGGGATACAATGATACATGTCACCTGTAACAATTATAACCATGCCATCTAGACTCTACATGTATTACAATATCCCATTACAAAATAACAAGTCATATGTACATATATAACAACTAAAGCATCCTAATATATACATATATAACAACTAAAAGTTTTCAAATCTCCATAAACTCAAAAGTATCCAAAACATCTCAACCTCCTATTCATTCATGCATCCGGCCTGGAACCCTGTGGAGCTAAACACAAAATTTTGTATAATGAGACTAAAGTCCCAGTGAGTGTGTATAAACAGACAGTGAGAGAAGTATCAACAGATATCAGGTAACAATCAGCAGGAATCATAGTACTAATCATGCAAACATAACATCAAAGAAGTAAGCTAAAACATGAAGTGTTTAACCCAACACCCAAGGGGTCTTCCCACTTATCTGTGAAGGCTAGACTGAGCTCAGGCTAACAGGGACCGTCATCCCTGAAAACCACAGGGACCTTACCCCATTACTGTGATAGATTCAATCAATTATTATTCCTCTTTTACACATGAGATACAAGGCCCCAAACATCTCAATTACACATGAAGGCCAAGGATCCAACAGCCAGTTCATAATTCATATCATGAGGCCATCAAGGACCCAAATCAAATCTTTTCCAAATTCAGTGAAAGACTTCAAGAATAAGTACAATAATATTTGAAATTCATTTCATGACATGAGAACAAGAACCTATTCAATTTATTCAGTACCAAAATCAAATAATAACAAAATCCCTAATTCTCTACCCTAGGGTTTTTCCCAAACAATTAAATTTCATCCACCAACACAATTCATAGTTCATTAATCAAATAAAATTTACCATAAACATACAACATAAGCAAAGGAAAGGAGAATAGGGAGCATTTATAGAGAACACACAAGAGGGGAGTGAGGGTGAAGAACACACTCACTTGAATGGAGAAAGGAGGATAAAAATTGAAGATGTTTGAGGGATGGAGATGCTCCCAAGCTTGAGAATGGTGGAGATGAGCTCTAATCTTCCTTCCTTTCCTAACCCTAGACCCTTTCTCTCTCTAAACTCTCTGACCTCTCTCTACTTTTTGTTGAAGAAGACGAAGAAAAAATGAAATAGAAAAGGGACGCGCGAGGCTCTTAAGCCAGGCACGTAAACGTGCGTTGGGTGCAAAAGAGTGGCACGTTGTAGCGCCCAAGTCAGAGCTCTTCCTTTTCATTAAAGGGGTGCGCTGAAGCCAGGGAAAGAGCGTTGTAGAGCACACACTTAAAGCCTCCCCTTTCTCACAATTAGTGTGCGCTGGGGAAGGAACAAGGGCGTTGTAGCACCCTACAATCAGGGGTTCCAATTTCTTTCCCATTTCTACCCCTTTTGCTCTACTCTTAAAGTTTTTCCCCTTCAATTCTCTCCCATTCCCCATCTATGAAAACTCACTAATACTAAGGTGATTAAAGTTTGATACTTCCCTACCGAAATTTCGGTAGAGTTTCACCTAAAAACTGGATAATTCCAAAATTCTTCCTTAAGCCTGAAACTCAGAAAACCCAATCTCAACAATGCACTAATATCATACAAGAGCCTCCATGGCAAAAAAAATATAAATCTAAATAGGGGTGTTACACACATTACACACAAAAAAAAATAAAATATTATAAATATATATGTGTTATGAAAATAATGTTGACAATATATAAAAGTAGAGAGTAGAAAGAAAGAGAAGAAGAGTGAAGATAAGAGAAGAAGAGACCGAGAGTTGGTCATGTCTTATTCCATTCACATAAGGGGTATTTATACAAGTGAATAAGAGTTAATAACGGAAACTAAGTAACCTACAATTGAGGAAACTAAGTAACCTACAATTATATAATATCTTCTCAAGATCATTCCTTCTATTAAAGGAAATAGGTAAAGTCATATCATATCAGACTAAATCTGATGGGCATCCACCATATCATAATTATTCATAACACACCCCCTTGGATGTCCATTATTTCAGAATGTGCCTTGTTAAAACCTTACTAGGAAAACCCTGTGGGACAAAAACCTAGTGTAGGAAAAAGAGTACATCATTCTTTAATACGTTATTGGATACTGCCTCTTTAAAAACCTTGTCAGGAAAACCCAGTGGGGCAAAACCATGACAAAGGGAAAAAGAGTGCAGAACGTATTTACGTCTCCCCCTCATTTGGACAATCATGTATAAGATGAAGGAGACCAATCTTCTGTACTAGTTGCTCAAAAACTTTAGTTGGCAACGACTTTGTAAAAGATCTATCAGATCCTTTCATGAACTTGCTGACATATATATCGCCATTCTTTTTGAAGATCATGAGTTTATTCTATCTCATTGAATATGTCATTCTTTCAACTGAAAATACATGCGTTGTTATCTTCACATAGGATCGTCAGAGAGAATTTTATGGAAGATAAACCAGAAGTTTCTTGCACATGTTGAATCACATATGCAACCAAAATCATTCTCGACTCGCCTCATGTAATGCTAAAATTTAGCATGATTAGATAATGTCGCAGTTATAGTTTGTTTCATGGATTGTAATGAAATGGTAGTACCATCACTTGTAAACAAATATTTTGTTTGCGATCGATCATTATGAGGATCGAAGAAATAACTTGCATTTGCATAACCAAGCAGGTTTGACTTTGGTCTATTTGAGAAGAATAAACTCACATCCAATGTACCCTTAATGTAGCAAATATATGGTGAATTCCATTCAAATGCCTTGTAGATGAAGAACTATATCTTGAAAATAAATTAACAACATATTATATGTCGGGTCATGTATAAGTAGCAAGATACATTAGTGCTTGAATTGCACTAAGATATGATATTTCAATACCAAACATTTCTTCATCATTCTCTTGAGGTCTAAAAGAATCTTTGTCCACATAAAGTGACCTTACAACCATTAGAGTGCAAAATGGATATGATTTGTCCATATAGAATTCTTTCAACATATTTGTTATATATGCTTCTTAATGCATTATAATTGCATATTTTAAATATGCAAACTGTAATCCAAGACAAAACTTTGTCTTTCCGAGATCCTTCATCTCAAATTCTTGCTTTAAGCAATTTACAGCTTTTGGAAGCTCTTTAGGAGTTCCAATAATGTAAACAATAAGTATGACATACTCTTTGCCATATCTTTTTATAAAATTCATGGATAAACATGATCATTCTTAAATCTCTTTTTCAACAAATATTCATTAAGGCAATTATACCACATATGTCCATATTACTTTAGTCCATAAAAGGATTTATTCAATTTAATTGAACAACTTTCTCGAGAAACTTGGACTATATGCTTCTAGCAAATTAAACCCTTCAGGGAGTTTGATATAAATATTATTTTCAAGAGAGCCATACAAATGGGTCGTAATAATATCCATCGATATTTTCATGTACACCAGAACTGAAAAGTACTCGCATCCACCACAAGTGAATATATTCATTCAAAAACAATGCCAAGTCTTTGCGAAAAACCTTGGGCAACAAGTTGTGCTTTATACTGCACATTTTCACTTTTCACATATCGTTTTGTACAAAAAAACTCATTTGTATCCAGCTGGATCTACACATTCAAGTATGTGGGCTATAGGCCCAAAACTTTGCATTTTGCAAGTGAATTTCATTTTTTCACATTGGCCAATCATTTCTTTGTCGACATTCTTTAACCGATTTCGGTTCTTGATCCTCACTATCATTGATAATATCAAGCACTACTTTCAATGCAAAAATGTTGTCAACGTTGACTTCATGTTGGTTCCATTGTATTTCATTCAGGACATAATGAGATCTCTTTATTTCCAAGAATTTCAGGTACCTGAGTTTCTTTTGAAACTGAAATAATAATTATGTCCAAGGACTCTTCTAGAGTCTATATCCTTGATTATGCCATCTAGATTCTTAGCTCTTTTTCTTATACGAGGATTTTTTTTAATATATTTGGAACCAACAGGTCTGCCACGCTTCATGTGTGCTTCAAACTCATTTTCAACAGTAGATTGTCCAATTGGGACATCTATCTTAATTGGAGCATTAGCAGTTGGTACATCTTTTCGGGTCAGTGAATACATTTAGTTGGCTAAACATTGCAGGTGAACTATCCTTTGAACTTCCAACTCACATTATTTTGTTCGAGGATCAAGATAGATAAGGATAATTCATTCCAACCAATTTCTTTGCCCAACTGCTTATTTTCTCCCCCTAATATTGGGAAAATAAATTCATCAAAATGGCAATCAACAAATTGAGCCGTGAATAAATCTCTCATCAATTGTTCAATATATTTTATTATAGACGAGGATCGACAACCAATATATATATTCTCAACCTTCTTTGAGGTCCCATCTTAGTGCATTGTGGTGGAGCGATAATAACATATAATGCACATCCAAAAATTCTTAGATGGGAAGTATCAGGTTCCTGACCAAAAACCATTTGTAATGGTGAGGACTTATAATAATTTATTGGCCTGATGCGAATATGTGTTGCAGCATGCAAGATTGCATGTCCCCAAGTAAAATTGGAAGTTTTGATCTCATTAGTAATTGTCTTGCAAGTAATAAATGATTATGCAAGATCATTTTGTGCATAAACATACGCTACAAGATGTTCAACATTAATTCCAACGGACATACATAAATCACCTACATTATCAAGGTGTATTGTCTTGATTTAGCTCTTAAACAAATTAGTTGAGCAAATAATCTTGCAAACTCATGGTTGCAAGTTGAAACAAACATGTGGCTATCTAGTTGATGTATCAATTATAACAATAAAATATCTAAATGGCCCACATGATTCTTATTAGTCCACGAATATCACCTTGTATACATTCCAAAAAGGTGAGAGATTCATCTCCAATCTTTGTTGGTTATAGTCAAATAATCAATTTTCATTGAGAATAAACAACACATGAAAAATTGTTCGACTGAAGAATATATTGGCTCTTCATAAGGTGTCCATATGAATTTTCAATCATTTTCGCATCATAATTGAAACGGGATGGCTCAACCGTTCATGCCAAATAACAATTTTTATCATGCTTTACTATAGCATTTGTTTCATTTGTACTAATATAGTGTAGTACAACCTGGAGGAAAATGAAGGCAATTTTTTCAATACACATTTTTTTTATCTAACATCATTCTCCTGATGTATAAATATTTGACATTGTCATCATTTGTTGTCTCTATATATATGATATTCATTTTTGCGAACTACCTTGAAACTTAATGAGTTTCTATGAGACTTGCCATAATATAAGGCATAATGATTTTGTAATTTTATTCCTCCAGGTAACAAAACATTAGATCTATATGAGCCTTCATCTATATTTGTACCAGATAGGTAGCAAAAAAAATATTAGCTATGTCGAAGCCTTCAATTATATTTGTAATACCATATAGGTAACAAAACATTAGCTCTGGCGCACACGCCCTCAAATATATAACCTTGGCGCGCACGTCATTAGATACATAAACTTGGGACACACACCACATCTGGCGGAGCTAGCTCTCGACATAGTCCTCAAACACAATCATGTTCACACGCCACATTTGGCGGAACTAATTAAGCTCTCGACCTACAGGTCCTCAAACACAATCATGTTCACACGCCACATCTGGCGGAGCTAAGCTCTCGACCTACAGATCCTCAAATATAATCATGCTCACACGCCACATATGGCGGAGCTGACCTCTCGACCTATAGGTCCTCAAACACAATCACGGGAAATTCATAAAAACATTTATGAAAATTTATACATCAACCCTCTTACCTTCTTCGCATGTCTCACGAACTATAATCCATGACAACATATAGTAATAATTAACATAACATTGTACAATTAGAACTTATTTCACATACCTCATGCATTCTCTTATTAAATTCTAGTCAATTGGCATCCCCTAAGATATGCCAAAAGGGAATGTTATACATTGAGTGAAGAGCAAAACAATACTAACAGGATATGTCATTAGATCCTTCACTTCCTCATATTATGATGAATCATCATATAGTGTCCATAACTATCTAGAATTTCATAATAACAATTCAGGACAACCATAAAGTTTAGTCAAAATATAATATAATATCTCAAATTATTTAGAGCAAAACATATTAATTTGACAAATGAGTCACTATATAATGAATTGTACTCTTTTTCCCTTATCCTTGAGGGATTCTTTGTAAAGGTCAACAAGATTTTTTGGTGTACGACAGATACGTTGCCAATGACCTTTGCTACCACAACGATGACATATGTCTTTATGATGATCGCTATTTTGCGCATCTTTACCCTTTCCAGCCTTTTCATTATTTTTCCATTTATGGTTGGAAAATGTGTCTTTAGCATTATCACCATGACCATGTCCACGTCCATGTTTATGACCACGATTTCGACCACGACCACGACCACGATTACGACCATAATTTTGTTTAGGAGTATAATGGCCACATGTTGCTACAACATTCCCTTCTTGGAATGGAGCAGTTTGTCTATGAGTATGGTGGTCGTGTGTTGCTACAACATTCACTTCAGGGAATGGAGCAGTCCCAGTTGGACGGGATTCATGATTTTTCATCAAAAGCTCATTATTTTGTTCAGCCACAAGGAGACAAGAAATTAATTCAGAGTATTTCTTAAAACCCTTTTCACGATATTGTTGTTGTAGGAGTACATTAGATGTTTAAAAATTAGAGAATAACCAAATAATATCTAATAACGTTTCTTGGAATAGAAGAATATAAACATAATGATGTGAAAAGTGCAACGTTTATCGTTAGTTGTAATTGTACCTTTTTCTTGTAGGATGGTAGTACATTCTCTAAAGGAATGTAAGACTTCTTGATCAATTAGTTATATCCCCGTGATGGTAACGTGTTATGAAAATAATGCTGACAATATATAAAAGTAGAGAGTAGAAAGAAAGAGAAGAAGAGCGAAGAGAAGAGAAGAAGAGACCGAGAGTTGGTCGTGTCTTATTCCATTCACATAAGGGGTATTTATACAAGTGAATAAGAGTTAATAATGGAAACTAAGTAACCTACAATTGAGGAAACTAAGTAACCTACAATTATACAATATCTTCTCAAGATCATTCCTTCTATTAAAGGAAATGAGTAAAGTCATATCATATCAGACTAAATCTGATGGGCATCCACCATATCATAATTATTCATAACAATATGTAATAAATAAAAAAAGGTTAAATAAAATGAGTGTGATACGTTTAATTTTTATAATCTAAATTTTATTTACTTTTTTTATTTAAATTTACCCCTCTAAGTGATTTTCATCAAAAAAATTATTTGATACAAATATTATTGACAATTTTTATAACATGAATGTACCATATATATTAATTAAAAAATATGATGAATTTGACTAATATTTATTATTTATTATTAAAAAAATTTCCGACCCCCTCTTCGTATGAATCCTGAATCCGTCCCTGTCCATCAACTTGGCCCACCATTACAACAAATTTTACTTTAGGCAACACTTTTTTGTCCAAATTTAAAAAATTGTTGCTAAAACATGAAATAGGAAACACTTTTACAATTGTAGAGCTCATTTATATTTGGCAACAGTTTTAAAACTGTTGACTAGTTATAGCCACGTATTTCAAGTTGTAGCTGTATTTTAGGCAACACTTTTCTTGACAACGGTCGAAAAATCATGGGCAAAACATGAAATAGACAACAATTATTTAATTTTGTAGATCTTTCTTAGTCAACGATTTTAAAACCGTTGTCACAACATCAAATAGGCAACATTTTTTAAATTGTGGTGATTTTTCCTAGTTAACGATTATTAAATTTTTGCCAAAACATAGAATAGCATCAAATTTTAAATTTTGCGGATTTTTTAATCAATGATTGTAAAATCGTTGCCAAAATATAGAATAAACAACGTTTTTCAATTGTGGAGATGTTTTTAGTCAATGATTATAAAATTATTGTCAAAACATAAAATAGGCAACAATTTTTTAATAGACAACAAGAAAAAACCATTGTTTAAATTAGGGGTGTAAGCTGGTCCGACCCAACTCGCGAACCCGATGAATCTAACCCAACACAAAGATATTTAACGGTTCGGTTCGGGTATTCGGTTCGGTTTAGACATTTTCTTTCAAACCCAATCTGATTCGGGTCTCGGGTTTGTCTATGTTGAACCCGATAGACCCAACCCGAACCAAACCAGAAAAATAAGTCCAAATTTTATTTCATTTTCATGTAAGGAAAGAACAAACATAGGCGCAACGACAACACAAGCAGAGGTGGTTCCCCAAATCCTATTTCATTTGCTCCTCTCAATTTATTTTTCTCCATTTCTTTTCTTTTTTTTTTCATTTTATATTTTAATTTAATTTCATCTTCCACATTTAAAAAAAAAAGAGAAATATTCACGACCCGATGACCCAACCCAACCCAACCCAAACATATTCGGGTTGGTTCAGTTCGAATTACTCACCAAAAAAATATAAAACTCGAACCAATCCAATCCACCACCATTCCATCGGTTCGGACTTGGTGTAACCCCAAACCCGATCCAACCCAACCCGATTACACCCCTAGTTTAAATTATTAAACAATATTGAGTTAATGTTTAAGTTTTCAAGTTTTTGTTTTAATTACTAGAATTTTATTTTTCAAATCAATGACCTTAACATAAAAAAAATTATATCTTTGATTTTAAACTAAGAGATTTTATAAGTTTATTTTAAAATTTGTGGTTCATATGATATAAATATTAAAGTTGACAATGTATATAACAAATATATGTGTTGGCTTAGTGGATAGAACTGTGTTTGAAGTTGGGGAATTGTGTTCAAATCCTACTTTGGCTATTTTAAGAATTTTTATTTGTCATTTTGAAAACTGTGGCTTATTCCTTTATTTTAGGCAATGGTTAAAAATCATGGCCTATTCCCTTATAGACATCATTTTTTAAATTTATGTTGCCAAAAGTGAAAAAACCGTTGCCTATTATAATAGGCAACGACCGCAAAAACAACACTCGTAAAACCGTTGCCTAAAACTTTAGGCCATGGTTTTAGCATCTTTAGTCACAAATTTCTGCTGTTGTCTAAAATAAAAAATATTGTAGCGCACTCAACCTGGGGGATCAGGGCGGGTTGACTCTTTAAGTAAGCCTTATTTTTAAATTTTGTATAAAAAAATTAATTGATTTTTAATTTATCTTTTCATTTTTTAAATTTTTGGCGTGTGTCGCCACCAATCCACCATTTTGTAGGATACAATAAATTTTTCTTTTTTAATTTTTGATCGGTTGACTCATCAATCCACCCCTAAATGGGATAGATTATGTTTCTCAACCCACTTTGAAAAGCGAGTCAACATGTACACCCCATTTTCTGCAGTTGAATTCAGTATTTAATCGCACTCAGCTATTTGTGGATTTATGTCAATCACCCTAACTACTCTAACAAAAACTATACTTGGCAAATTGAACATAAAATGTTTTCACCATTAACTAAATAACATTTAGCCATGACATTTAAACCCTAACCTGTGAGTACTGACCCACCCCCGCCCCTGACTATGGCTGGAAAAACCCATTTTGGTCAGGTTTAAGGACAACATGACCCTGACCTCGACCAAATTTTGACGGGGTTGGATCGGGTTTGTAAGTGTAATTAGTACTCGTTTCGAACCCGTCCTAATATAATAATTAAATAATTTGAATTATAATAACAATTAAATAATAAAGACAAACTTACATACATTTTATTAAAATTTGTAAGTTTAAACTTACCTTCAAACTTATCCATCAACCTTGCATTTGAATCCAAGTACCTTTCTAAAATCTATACTTGGCAAATTAGAACATAAAATATTTTCACCATTAACTAAATAACATTTAGCCATGACAATTAAACCCTAGCCCGTGAGTACCGACCCACCCCGCCCTTGACTATGGCTGGAAAAACCCATTTTGATCAGGTTTAAGGAAAACATGACCCTGACCTCGACCAAATTTTGATGGGGTTGGAGCGAGTTTGCAAGTGTAATTAGTACTCATTTCGAACCCGTCCCAATATAATAATTAAATAATTTGAATTATAATAACAGTTAAATGTAAGTTTAAACTTACCTTCAAACTTATCCACCAACCTTGCATTTCAATCCAAGTACCTTTCTAACAAAATCTATACTTGGAAAATTAGAACATAAAATGTTTTCACCACTAACTAAATAACATTTAGCCATGACAATTAAATCCGTGAGTACCGACCCACCCTCGCCTCCTACTATGACGGGAAAACCCCATTTTTTATCGGGTTTTAGGAAAACATGACCCTGACCTTGACCAGATTTTGACAGGGTTGGAGCAGGTTTGTAAGTGTAATTAGTACTCATTTCGATCTCGTCCCAATATAATAATTAAATAATTTGAGTTATAATAATAATTAAATAATAAAGACAAACTTACATATTTTCCTTAAAATATGATATAATTTTTAAGTTCTTTTACTTTTTAAGATTCTTAAGTTATATGTTTATATATTATTTGTATTAGAATGTATTAAATACATATAACAGATTTATAAAATATGTAATTAAGTTATTAAAAATATAGAAAAAAAAGTAGAGCGGGATCCTCGTGGGGTTCTCTAAACTTGATGGGCAACCATATGGGGATAGGATTGTGTTTCATAATTTCAAACTCATTTTTTTAAAACTGGAACTCGAACCCACTCTAAATTTTGTGGGGGTGGGAATGGGAATGGGTATAGCAAAATCTAACTCCACCCCACCCCATTTCCATGGCTAATAACATTAACTAGAACTTAAAAAAGTTTCATACATACATGTAGAGAGAAAGTGAGAGACAAAAAGGATCAAGTACACCGATGTAAGACTTTAATACTCTTAAACCACCATTTAATAACTTTTATCAGATCATTATTGTTGGAGCCACAGGAAACACTAGAAGGGGGGTTGAATAGTGTTTTAAAACTTTACGCTACATTTCTGAAATTCTTTTCTTTCATAAACATCTTATAAATTAATTAACCTATGCAGGTTATTATGAAAAACTCTCTTGCCAAATAGTAAATAATATCAGAGTTAAGCGTGGGCTATTGAAAGAGAGTTTTTCAGAGACATGCTGAATTTGATAAGTATTAATGTACTTTCTGAAATCACTTCAGAAGGTTTAATGAAAACATTCTAGAAACTTGTTTAAAGACTGATTTTGATAAGTAATAACTTCAAAATAGAAAATATGTTGTTTTAAAAATGTTTTACACTAATGTATTAAACGTTTCGGTAACTAGCTGAAAACTGATTTGTTAAAGGACTTGCTGAACCCATTTCAGAAGGTTCAGTAAGTACTCCTTTTCAAAACGATTTAGTCAGTGAATTGTTGATTGAAATTTCACTTTTCAGACCCTTCTCTTGTTAGAAATAATCAGATAATAGCGAAGTGTAAAAGGTTAAGGGTACAGAGAATAGCTTCTGAAAATATTCAGACGATGAGTTTCAGTCTGAAGTTTTGATTACCTTCTGAACTGGGTTCAGACTCAAAGTAGTTTGAAAACGATTTTAATTCAGAAGTAAAGTTATCACTTAAATACTTTTAAATCCCTTTTGTTAGATGAAAATTGAATTAAAATAGTTTAAGGGATAGAGAAGATTCAGCCACGAATTTATCCCGGTTCACCCGCTAACCCAGTGAGCTACATCCAGTCCCAGGGCAAACCACCACTGGATTTTCCACTATCTGATCACAGATACAGGTATTCTTTTATCATCAAGCCTCTTCAGGCTCTGAACCAAGTATTCCTTTTTAACCAAGCCTCTCCAGGCTTAAATCGAGTATTCTTTCTTCTTCCAAGCCTCTCCAGGCTCAAACAGAGTATTCTTTCTTCCTCCAAGCCTCTCCAGGCTCTCCAGAGTATTCTTTCTTCCTCCAAGCCTCTCCAGGCTCTCTGACACATATTGTGTTTACAAAGATGGATTGGTTAAGTTTCAGAGAAACTTAAACTTCAGTTTTCTTGTACATAGGAATTACTGAGTACAGCTCAGAATACAAAGATAAAGCTTCTAAATACAAGGTATAACAAAGATACAAGTATTTAATTCTAAGCTCTAATTCATCTCTGTAGAATCAGAAGGTTGGCTTGATATGATCTGTATTGAGCTTGGCCAATTTCTTCTGAGGGCTTGATAAAATTGCCATGGTTCAAAGATAGATGTTTGAGAGTTCATGGCAGCCCATATTGGTCAGTTCCCAGGGAATGAATCTTTAGGAATTTGGCCGACCCATCAACATCTTCTAAGGCTTTCTTGAGGCTACTTATATGTTGTGGAAATATAACCGTTTGAAGACAGCTTGATTTTACCGTTGAGAAGAAATGATTAAGCTCATAGAGCCGTTGTGAAATAACTTCTCATTTGGTAGCTTCTTTCTTAAGCAAATTAGGTGTGCAGATGACTTGGTTCTGACACCCTGTAGATAAGCTCTTAATCATGAAAGATTTTCTTCCTCTTCAGCAAGTTGATATTTTCTCTCTTCTTCTTTCTTCATTTCTCTTCTTGTGAGTGTAAGGAGATAGAATGCTAAGATCCGTCAGACTTCTCCTTTTTCCCGTTGTGCTTTCTGCTTTTCTTTTCATTTGAGGTACATGCTTCTGATAGCGTGTTGCAGAGAAGATACAGAAGTAGGTGTGCAACAACGCTGACCTATCTCTGACCACTATTTGCTTTTCTTTTGTAGGCTTCCTTTTTCATGTTGGGTTCTAAAGCTGAGCCCTAAGGCCTTTGCTTTTCTTTGCATCAATTTAGCTTCACCACTCATGTTTGCTGAGATTCGAGTCTCTTAATTAAATTATTCAGATTGACTCATAAATCTTCAAAAGGTTGTATGACGTGTTTGGCTTCTTCTTCTTTAGAGAGTTTGAAATGCCACGTCATCACGTTCATAAAGTGTGTGTTCAGCAGGTTTAACTTTAGTATACACATACTTTCAGCAGGTTGCATTACTTCAGCTTGATGTAGCTTTTTATCTTGGAGACGCTTTCAGCGATTTCCTTCCTTCAACGAGTTTCTTCTTCTTTGCTTCAGATGGTTGGTTCTTTCTTCTTCATTCTTCATGAGCATTTAGTTTATCTTCATTTTAGCTTTGCCCAGATGTACTCTCTCTTTTCTTCAAATAATTTTCGTGATGTTCTTATAGTTTGACTTCTTCAGATAGTTTGCTGTATTATTCTTCTTTGTAGCTTGTTGCTTCTTCATTTTAATTTTTCTTTTCTTTTAGTCTTTTTCTTTGGTTCAGTAGGTTGGTCGTTTTTTGGCAAGTTCCTTTCTTCAGCAGATTGCTTCTTTGTTCTTCCTTCTGTATGTCTTCCTTCAGCAGATTGATTCTTTGTTCTTCCTTCAGTATGTCTTCCTTCAGCAGATTGATTCAGAAGGTTGAGCTGCTTCTTCATGGTTCATTATTAATTTGTCTGAAATGAATCATCTGAAGTTTGCATCATCTGAATGAATGATCTGAAGTACATGTATCTGAGACAAAGTGATGTTCTTTTGATTGATAGACTTTCATAGGCTTTAAGTTTGTCTTTATTTCTGATTCCACATATATACTTCTTCTTTCCACACTTTCTTCAGATAGTTGGTCGCGTTCAGATAGTTGCTTCAATGCTTTTCTCTTTATCTTTGTATGTTGTTTTTCTTCAGCAGGTTTCTTCTACTAGGTTTCTTTCCGCGTTTCTTCTTGTTCAGATTTGCTTCATCTATCTTCGGATTTTCTTGTCTTCAGTTGGATGCTTCATCCTGTTACCTGAAACACAATGCACAAAACAATACCTTTCTCAGTAGAACCTGTTCTTATATGATCTAATTTGTTAATCATTAAAACCTGAGACTAATGTGTCTTAAATATAATTTAAATACTTAAATTAATTCTGAGACTCAACATTCTCCCCCTTTTTAATGATGACAAATTAGATATATACCTAACAAAATATATGAAGGAAAGTATGAAAGATAATATTCTGTTTAGATAGCTCCCCCTGAGAAAAACATTTTTCTTCTTATTTGAACTTTTACGTTCTCTTTTTCAGATTCAGATATAACGTTCTCTTTTTCAGATTCAGATTTTTGTCAGTTATATTTTCTCCTCCCCCCTTTGTCATTATTTAGAAAGGGTAGATTGGGTAAACATCTTTTAACGGATTTTAACAAATGATACCAAGATGAAAAACTTTATCACAAGATAAAACAAGGCAGGCAAGAATGCACAGAATAGTGATCACTAAAGAAAGTACTTTATATAGATAATATTTAACGTTTCGTAAACAAAGAGGATTAAGTAAAGGTTTTAGACAAGGATTAGTTAGGAGATTGGCTTCCACTAGTCTTATCTGCATCTTCAATTCCCACTTCTTTTCTAAGCTCCAGCAAGGCAGTTCTTGTCTTCTCTAACTTCTGACGTAACATGGTGTTCTCCATCTTTAGCCTCTTGACCTCAGAGTCTTCCACAACTGGTCTTCTTTCAATTTCATCAATTATTACCAAATTTTGACCATTGACCTTGAAGATGCTAGGATTCCTGTGTTCGTAGAGATGTTCGATGTGAACCCTGTGATACTGGAGAAGCTTCATGATGATGGTGTTGTAAGGGAGGATTTTTGGAAAGTCTCTTCTTCTTGTCATCTCAAAGAGAATGATCCAGGGGAGATTTATTTTTCTCCTCATCAGAATATTGATAACACAGAATCTCTCCATCTTGGAGATGTGGTTATCTCCCACACTAGGGATCACACAGCATTGTAGTATATCAAAGAGAACTTTCAGAATATCCTCCATCCCATACTCACAGTAGATTAGTTTGTTAAATCTACCAGCACCACCATGATTAATCTCCTAGATGTCAGAAAACATTTCACCTTGAGCCTTGACTCCCAGCACCTCCTCCAGAATTGCAGTGTTAACAGTAATTTCTTGACCTTGCACCTAGGCCTTCAGGAAATTTCTGTTGTTTTCCTCTACCTTCCTTATAGTGTTCCAAAACTCTCGAACACTCTCTTCATTCCATCTGCAGTCAATGGCTTTGAAGAAGGGTAGCCATCCAACCCCCTCAAATAGATCAACAATGTCGTAGCCTTCCTCAGAAAGGCTCTTGAAATCTACAGCTTGCGTTTGAAAGATGGTTGTAGAGGATGCCATTAGAGAAATAAGGAGAGATGGATCTTTTGGAGATTTTGAGAGGAGTTAAGATCTTGAGAGAAACAGACGAGAAGTTGTAGAGGGTTTGAGGTGAGGTTTGAACTGCTTCTCACATTATGAATTTATAGGCTCAGATGAACTTAGATAGCCTTTAATTATGGTGCATGCAGTCCTGACATAGGGGAACGTGCATCGTGAAGCAAACAGGTGAAAAGCCATCTCTTTTAATTACCTTAGTCATTAGAGTTTATTGTTTTTAAGGACCTTTGAAATTACACCTTTTCAAAATACCGGTTATATAAAAAAATTATGATGCCCAAAATATATATATAATTATATTAAAGGCAGTTATTTTTATGGGAACACAATTAATACCGGAAAAATCAAACAATGTTATTAGAAGAGATACTTAGAGAATTTTACGTTGAAGAGACGTATCTGTAACATAATCTTGATCTTCGTCCTTTCTGACTTCCTCTCTATCAGAAACAACAGTCACCATGGTCTGTCCTTCAAGGGTTAAGGTAGGCTCAATGAGTTAAGTAGCAACCACCTCAGCAATCCTGACCCACAATTTCAGCAGGTTCATTGAGAACCATCTGAATAGGTTCAGAAACTAGGAGTGATGCCACATCAACCATTCTTTTAGATGGTGTTGCCTTCTAATGATCAGCTTTATAAGTTCTCTTTAAAACCTGTTTGCTGAAATATTCATAAACCAAAATACCTTTCAGCAGAATCTGAATTTGCTCAATTAAATTTGTTAATCATTACAGAAATATCTTAAGAATTTAGCTTTAAGTTCATCAAACAACATTCTTTCCTTAGATCTAATACTTGTGGGAATTTATCTTTCTCTAAAGATTTTTCATTGAAAGAAACTCCCCCTAAGTTTGATATTACCTTCTTAAGACTGCTTGGTTTAGAGTTTTTTATTAAAATGTTCTTTTCCTTCTTACGTTATTAGAGGGTTCAAAGTGTTTCAGCAAGTTAAAGATTTTTATCTTTAAGAACTTCTATCAATCTAACTAAAATATATAATATAAACGACATAGTCAGAAAAGCGCATACTTACTGATAGACAACGTAAGCAAAAAATATAAGCGGTTATGGGAACACTAAAATATAGAATTTAATCATTAAAAAAATGAGCTAAAAAATATTTTAAAATAAAAAAAAATAAAAGAAAATGACAAGGCTCTTTGAATGGATTAAGGACTATTAGTAGGTAGTTCCTCATTAGCATTGGCACTCTCCTTTTCTGCTTTAAGCTTCAGTAGCTCATTCTGAGTTTTCTTCAACCTCCTTGCTAACCGATTTACACGAGCGTGCAGACGTTTTACATTGTATGCAACAAACACCTTTCTAATTCTTCCATGAGCACCCTGATGACCAGAGACTCTTGTCCTTCTCTCTTTGACATGGGATGCCACAAGAGGAACTTCAGCCACCCTGTTCCCTAGGGCTTATTCTCTTTCAGATAGAGTTTGGTTTAACTGAACATACATAGTTGGGGTGAAGAGGGAAGGAGGTGCTTGATCAAAGAGACCGTTCATTGCAAAGCCCTTGTGAATAAAGATTTTCATGATAAAGGTGTTGTGGGGGAAGAAATCCTTAACATCCAATTCTTCTCTGAATATCATCTGATATAGGAGAATCCATGGAAGATTGATCTTCTTCTTCAACAGCAAGTTTGCCACCACAAACCTTTCAATTTCCTTGATGAAAGAGTTATTACTTCCTTTCGGAAGGATGCAGCAGTTAAGAACAACAAGGAGAACTCTAGGAATATCCATAAGTTGGGAGTGCTTGGTGGGACCAGAGCGTCTTCTACCAAACAACAACTGATCAAATATCAGGAAGCCTCCTCCAAAGTTTACTTCCCAATTCTGACAGAAGGTTTCTCCCCTTGAAGGAACACCAATTATTTCAGCAATCACTTTGCAGTCCACAAAGATAGATCTCCCCATTACAGTCGTGTTGATCCCAATGTGTTCTGGATCAGAAACAACTTCAGAGTTGTTCCAAAATTCCATAACACTTTCCTCTTGCCACACAGAGGAAATATTGTTAAAGAATGGGGTCCATCCAACAACATCAAAGTACTCAGTAATATTGAATCCTGCTTCTTCAAATTCAGAGAGACGAACCATCCTTGAAGGAATGATTCTCTCATTAATCCTTGATTGATTTGAATCACATAAAGTAGCAGACTCAGCAGCCATTTGAGCAAAGTTTTTGTACTTCGAAACTTAAGGTTCTTGAAGAGGATGAAGTTCTGCTCTGAGGATTTACTGATTAGAGTGTAGTTCTCATGATACTCCTTCAATCCTTATAAATAGGCATGTTTGAGGCATTGATGACGGTGGTTACATGAACTGAACAGTTATGGAGAGATGTGCATCGTGCCTCTTTGAGGAGACGGTTGATAATCCATTAATTCACATAGAGCCAGATCATAGTTTTGGACAAAAAGTTTAAATTTTAAAGATTTTTCAACTTCTTTAAAAATAATGGTTTAACATAATTTTTCAAAAAAAAAAAACATAGAGATAATCTGTTAAATGATTTTCAGCAAGTAAGCACATTTTAGATAAACACATATCAGCAAGTCCATTTCTCATATTTCAGAGGCTATATGCAATTTTCAGATGATTCACATATATATATATATATCACATAATAACATATAGGTTGAGATAGGAAAGATGTTACCAATGAGGGAATTTGAATTGAATGTGCTTTCCTTTTCTCATCATGCCCTTCTGAGAGATGTTTTTGCAGCTTGAATAATGAGTTTCTAAAGAATATATTCTTTTCTCATTCATATATTCATTTGATCACAGAGTTGCTTTAGCTAGATGAGGTTTCCATCTTCTGAGGATCTACTCCTTCAGCATTGTTAGATGCTCAACCCGAAGGTGAGCTCTGATACATGTTGTATTAAAAATGTTTTACACTAATGTATTAAACGTTTCAGTAACTAGCTGAAAACTGATTTGTTAAAGGACTTGCTGAACCCAATTCAGAAGGTTCAGTAAGTACTCTTTTTCAAAACGATTTAGTCAGTGAATTGTTGATTGAAATTTCACTTTTCAGACCCTTCTCTTGTTAGAAATAATCAGATAATAGCGAAGTGTAAAAGGTTAAGGGTAGAGAGAATAGCTTCTGAAAATATTCAGACGATGAGTTTCAGTCTGAAGTTTTGATTACCTTCTAAACTGGGTTCAGACTCAAAGTAGTTTAAAAACGAGTTTAATTCAGAAGTAAAGTTATCACTTAAATACTTTTAAATCCCTTTTGTTAGATAAAAACTGAATTAAAATAGTTTATGGGATAGAGAAGATTCAACCAAGAATTTATCCTGGTTCACCCACTAACCTAGTGAGCTACATCTAGTTCCAGGGCAAACCACCACTGGATTTTCCACTATCTGATCACATATACAAGTATTCTTTTATCATCAAGCCTCTTTAGGCTCTCAACCAAGCATTCCTTTTTAACCAAGCCTCTGCAGGCTTAAACCGAGTATTCTTTCTTCTTCCAAGCCTCTCCAGGCTCAAACTGAGTATTCTTTCTTCCTCCAAGCCTCTCCAGGCTCTCCAGAGTATTCTTTCTTCCTCCAAGCCTCTCCAGGCTCTCTGACACATATTGTGTTTACAAAAATGGATTGGTTAAGTTTCAGAGAAACTTAAACTTCAGTTTTCTTGTACATAGGAATTACTGAGTACAACTTATAATACAAAGATAAAGCTTCTAAGTACAAGGTATAACAGAGATACAAGTATTTAATTCTAAGCTCTAATTCATCTCTGAAGAATCAGAAGGTTGGCTTGATATAATCTGTATTGAGCTTGGCCAATTTCTTCTGAGGGCTTGATAAAATTGCCATGGTTCAAAGATAGATGTTTGAGAGTTCATGGCAGCCCATATTGGTCAGTTCCCAGGGAATGAATCTTTAGGAATTTGGCCGACCCATCAACATCTTCTAAGGCTTTCTTGAGGCTACTTATATGTTGTGGAAATATAACCGTTTGAAGACAGCTTGATTTTACCGTTGAGAAGAAATGATTAAGCTCATAGAGCCGTTGTGAAATAACTTCTCATTTGGTAGGTTCTTTTTTAAGCAAATTAGGTGTGTAGATGACTTGGTTCTGACACCCTGTAGATAAGCTCTTAATCATGAGAGATTTTCTTCCTCTTCAGCAAGTTGATATTTTCTCTCTTCTTCTTTCTTCATTTCTCTTCTTGTGAGTGTAAGGAGATATAATGCTAAGATCCGTTAGACTTCTCCTTTTCCCGTTGTGCTTTCTGCTTTTCTTTTCACCTGAGCTACATGCTTCTGATAGCGTGTTGCAGAGAAGATACAAAAGTAGGTGTGCAACAGTACTGACCTATCTCTGACCACTATTTGATTTTCTTTAGTAAGCTTCCTCTTTCATGTTGGGTTCTAATGCTGATCCCTAAGGCCTTTGCTTTTCTTTGCATCAATTTAGCTTCACCACTCATGTTTGCTGAGATTCGAGTCTCTTAATTAAATTATTCAGATTGACTCATAAATCTTCAGAAGGTTGTATGACGTGCCTGGATTCTTCTTCTTCAGAGAGTTTGAAATGCCACGTCATCACGTTCAGAAAGTGTGTGTTCAGCAGGTTCAACTTTAGTACACACATACTTTCAGCAGGTTGCATTACTTCAGCTTGATGTAGCTTTTTATCTTGGAGACGCTTTCAGCGATTTCCTTCCTTTAGCGAGTTTCTTCTTCTTTGATTCGGATGGTTGCTTCTTTCTTCTTCATTCTTCATGAGCATGTAGTTTATCTTCATTTCAGCTTTGCCCAGATGTACTCTTTCTTTTCTTTAGATAATTGTCGTGATGTTCTTATAGTTTGACTTTTTCAGATAGTTTGCTGTATTATTCTTCTTTGTAGCTTGTTGCTTCTTCATTCTACTTTTTCTTTTCTTTTAGTCTTTTTCTTTGGTTCAGTAGGTTGGACATTTTTTGGCAAGTTCCTTTCTTCAGCAGATTGCTTCTTTGTTCTTCCTTCAGTATGTCTTCCTTCGGCAAATTGATTCTTTGTTCTTCCTTCAGTATGTCTTCTTACAGCAGATTGATTCAGAAGGTTGAGCTGCTTCTTCATGGTTCATTGTTAATTTATCTGAAATGAATCATCTGAAGTTTACATTATCTGAATGGATGATCTGAAGTACATGTATCTGAGACAAAGTGATGTTCTTTTGATTGATAGACTTTCATAGGCTTTAAGTTTGTCTTTATTTCTGATTCCAAAGATATACTTCTTCTTTCCACACTTTCTTCAGATAGTTGGTCGCGTTCAGATAGTTGCTTCAATGCTTTTCTCTTTGTCTTTGTATGTTGTTTTTCTTCAGCAGGTTTCTTCTACTAGGTTTCTTTCCGCGTTTCTTCTTGTTCAGATTTGCTTCATCTATCTTCGGATTTTCTTGTCTTCAGATGGATGCTTCATCCTGTTACCTGAAACACAATGCACAAAACAATACATTTCTCAGTAGAACCTGTTCTTATATGATCTAATTTGTTAATGATTAAAACCTGAGACTAATGAGTCTTAAATCTAATTTAAATACTTAAATTAATTTTGAGACTCAACAATTATATCCCAAAATCCATAATGGGAACGAAAGCTACAATAAAATATATCACATCTATAATTTTTTTCATTAATTCAAAATCATAATTTAATATGTCATCGATACATATCTGTAGAGGAGGGATCAAATTACATCAGTGTAAGTTATATCAAGTGTTACACTGGTGAATAATTTTTTAATGGATCATTGTATTAATTAATCCACCGTTGGATTGAAAATTACTATAGATCATACATATAAAATTTTATATTAATCCGAAATTATTTGATAATTCATTGAGATGTCTCAAGATTAACATTATATATAGATTTGAAATATATGAAAAACCCAACCATTTGATTATCAAGTTATTAGTGTCAAAATTTTACGAAATTTGACACATATAATCATGATGATCAATAAACTTAATTCAACGGTTGGTTACTAAAAAACACATTCGATATGTAGTTATCAACGGTGTAAGTTGAACCCTCCTTTTATATATATATATATATATATATATATATGGTAAAATATATTTTTAGTCCATTTAATAATTTAGGGAGTTTAGTGTTTAATTCAAAGTTTTGTGATAATTAGTTTATGATATTATTTTGTTCATTTTGTAGGTGTTCTTACTTCCAATGTTTTAAGGGAAGGTATATAGCTTGGAATATCCCAACATCAGTCCGCAGAATACAAAATCGAATTCTTCTCAAACGCATCAAAACATGAAGGTTTTTGTCTTTGAAGGCACGAGCTGACAGAATGTAATTCAAGTTGCTGATGGTTTGTGTGAAGACATGCAAATTTTATCTTGTGAGGACATAAACAGGCAGAATGCCCTTGTAGCTTCTAAATGATTGCATGAGAACATACAAAAAACACAATGTCCTTACGTGAGATAACAGTAACTGTAAATAGAATTATTTAACTAAAAAAATAAAAATTCTCTCTTCCTGTCCAGAATTTGAAGATCACATTTGTGGAAACAAATATGAAGGCTTTAACTATGGGCTCTTCTCTTAAGCTTTTCTTTCTTTTCCTTAATTTTTCATCTTTTGTAATGAGTTACTATATGCTTTGGTGTTGATGGATCTTGTCTTAACTTTTTGTAAGTAAATTTGTTAGTTCAATCAATGATTGTGATTCAATTAGATTGCTTATTCTACTATATATTAATGCTTCAATTAAGTTGGCCACTCAATTGCATCAACATATAGGGTATTGATTCTCAAAATTGAAAGTTTAGGGAAAAGACTTCAATTTATCTGAAGTAAGCAATATAAGGAGTCAATTACCTAGGGATAAGAATTGGTTCTTGTGTGATATTTGTCAATTCTTGATTTTAATGTCTATCTATATTGAGTTCATCTAATGAATTAGGGTTCTTAATTAGCGATATAGGATTAATTCACCAAAAAATTGAGTTTTAACTACACATGTGAAATGTGTAACGTCCTAATTCCTAAACCCAAGATAATGCCTGTTGGAAGCATATTCTTGAATTTCCAAAATTATTTCACGCATTATAAATATCAGAATTCAAAACGTAACATCTTAGGTAATCAAACAGTTACTTAAGCTTAACATAAATACATTCATTCAGTCAATAAGTATGCCAACAGTGGCTCAATACAAAAGAATCAGTTTCTGTAGGCATGATGGGATACCCTTGTACATGTGTCCTGGAATAACTTAAGGCTTCCATTTGGGCACCACATGTACCAAGATATCCCATCAAAAGATTACAAGAGAAATGCCTATACCAAAGAAATCTAAATACATCAAGTAAAAGAGGTCAACATGACCCAAAAAAAAGTCCTGCATACTCCAGTCAAGCTCCGGGTTGAGAACCCTGCACATCTAGAGAATCCACAAAACGTGTGGTGAGACTAAAGTCCCAGTGAGTGTGGTTATACAAGCAGTGTAGGTGTACATGCAAATGAAATGCACAACGAAAGCAAAATAGAATCGAAACATCAACTGCAATTAATATCATTCATTCCATGACAATCATGAACATAAGCCTCTTAGTGTTTTATCCATCACCATGGGGTCTTTTCTCTTATCACCTTTGGTCAGAACTGAGTTCGATCAGTCTTTACAAGGAACATATTCCCTGTATCCTTTTCCTTCTGTCTTAAATTAGAAATCAATGGTTCCTTTTACTCTTACATAGTTCCTCAAGGCCCAAGAGCTCAAAATTCCTCTCATACCAAGGTATGTATAAATATTCGTAATGTAAGAGTCATTCCACACTTATTTACACATTCCAAATCATGCATCAAGTGATTTTCAAGAATGCCCAATCAAGGCTTACAAATCCAAAAAGTTCTCATTTCAATAACTAGGGTTTGCAACTTCTGACAATCCACTTCATAAATAACCCATTTCAAGTTATAAAACGCTTAAACATCATGCACAAGTCAAGATTAAGGGAAAGGGAAGGGAGATTTGGGTTCATGAAAGAAGAGAATGCAAGATGGAGTGAGTGGGTGAACCACACTCACCTCAAATGACACCCAAGAAAAGGATTGAAGGAGATGAGAGGGGTAGGAGACTTGGTGGTTGATGATTCCTCTTCTTCTTCCTCAAGGTGTAGCCAAATCCTCTCTTCCTCTCTTTAATCTCTCTCTAGGATAGTGAAACAACAATTAATAACCATCATAAATGACCTAGGTGGAGTTTTTAAAAAAATGGACTTGTGTTCTCTCGCTCAAACAAGGATTTCTTACTTGAGTGAGAATACTAAAGATGTTCTAATTTCGTGTTCTCGCTCAAGTGAGGGGCTCATTGCTCAAGCGAGAATACTCCAGAGAGCTCTCCCTCTCTGGAAGATTCTCGCTTAAGCGAGACCCTTCTTGCTTAAGCGAAAATCTTCCAGAGAGCACCCAAATTAGCTCTGTTCCTCGCTCAAGCGAGAATATCAGAACACAAATTCACCTTTTTTATTGATACGCGCGCTCAAGCAAGAATCTTCTCGCTTGAACGAGAGCATTAGAATCTTAAACCTCCATTTTCACTTTTAGTTCTCTTTCCCCAATTTCTTTTATAAAACCCTCCTCCATTATTTATTTTACTTACGAAAATAACTAGAATTTAGGATGTTACAAAATGAATCATTTAATGAAACACAACAATTGGATTGAACGACATTAACACTAATTAACATAAGGTGAGGATTAAGAGAAATCAACCCTAACTTGTTGATATTGATTTTCATACCCTTTATCTTTTGTCTTGTATTCTAAGCAATTTAACTCACAGTTACTAATTTACTTTCTACATTAGTTTTTTATGTTATTTGATACATTTGTATTTCCTTTATTAAATTAGACAAATTCTATATATTTTGGTATTTAAGTTCTGCAGTCCTTATGGATGAGAGATCTTTACTCATTTTTAAATACTTACGATAAATTAGTGCACTTGACAACTATCACCAACCATTAGAATGAATTTGTGAGTTTACTCTTATTTTTATAACAAATATGTTTTTTACTTCTAGGAACCACACATATGTTAAATGTTAAATTTAAGACCCTGTTTTATTGCATGATACTAACCACCGTGAACCGGTATACTAGAACCTACGAGCAAATAGATGGGCAAGATATGATACTAACCACTGTGATAATGAGAGAGAGGGGGGAAAGAGAGAGGGAGGAGAGAGAGGAAATAGAGATGGAGGAGAGAAGAGAGAGAGGGAGGAGAGAGAAAAAGAGAATAGATAAGGAAGAAATTTTATCTTATTTTATCACTCCCTAACTGAGCTTCCCCATTAGGATAAAAATTACACTAGAAGGAAAGGATATGATAAGCAATATAATAAAGTTATCATATCCTATTAGTGCATATCATATCCTGTGCACTAAACGGGCCCTTGTATGAAATGAAAATATCTATTTTAATATATTTATTTTATAAATATACTTCAAATTATAAGAGAACTATGCACACTTCCTTTGATAGTTGCCTAGGTGAGGCTTAGCTATATTGCAACTATTCAAAATATACTCATTGAGCTACAAAAGACTATTTCAACCATATGATTTTTGTTTAGACATTTTCAATATGAAAATAAGTCGGGCTATATTTGAATATCTAATTTCGAGTGAAGAGTGAAATGAAATATCTAATTTAGAGTGAAATAAGATAGAATGGAACGAAATGAAATAAACTTTTATTCCTATTTTAGACATTTTAAATGATAAAATAGAAAAAGGAGTTTTTCATCTTATTCTACCCAAATCAAAGAATAAAAAATGGAATGGAATAAGAATTTCCATCCCATTTTAAACAATTCAAATAATAAAATCTTCAATGATCCCATTCCATTTCATTCCACACATCTAAACATAACCTCACATTTATATAACAGAGTTTCAACCCCGTATGAAGCTTGCAGTCTTGCATGATATTGTGCCCAATCCAACACTGTGTGAACTTAATTAAACTAAATTTAGTTTCACTAAGAAAAGCATAATGCATATCAGAAGAACTAAATGAGTCTAGGATTTTTCATGTGACAATTCCGTCATTTCTGTGCAGCCTTTGTCAATGTGTCATTAACAAGATGCTACCTAATAAAGGTTTTGTGAAAGTTAGCAGAAGGATCATGGAGAATTGAATATTGAATCTGCATGTGATATGATGTTAACTTGTACCATTCCATGTTCAGAGAACTTTTGGTTCCTAAATATTGATGGTTTTTTTTTTTTAAAAAAAATTATTTGTCCAAAAACCTTGCACTTTTTTTCTACATTATCGAGGCCGGCCCAATATCGCCTAATATATAGTGAGGCCTCAAACAATTTTTATTTTGGGGCCTTTTTAAATACATGAAGTGAAAGAAAGAAGTTTTAAAAGTTAAAATTCATTTAATAAGGATGGAACCATCAAACATTGAAGAGAAAAATCAATTTATGAACAAATAAACTAGGCCTAATTATAATAATATTTTTTATTTTTTATATAAAGAATGTTACTAACAATTAACAATTATACATGAAGTGAAAGAAAGAAGCTTTAAAAGTTAAAATTCATTTAATAAGGATGGAACCATCAACCATTAAAGAGAAAAATCAATTTATGAACAAATAAACTAGGCCTAATTATAATAATATTTTTTATATAAAGAATGTTACTAACAAGGGGCCCCTAAAGCAATGGCTTGAGCAGCTTGGACCAGCCTAACCCTGTCCATGTACAAGTTCTGTCAATGTACAAGTTCCTTCATGGACTATGTTTGAAGTATATCTCACCTTAATACAAAAACAAAGTTTGCTACCATTTCAAAAATGCTCAGTTCTCATTACATTAAAGACTAGAGCAAGACATTGATCCAGAAATTAAACATGAAATATTTTCGCTAAGTTGGTACAAAACTGTGCATGTCACAGATTATCTAATTCTGATAGCAGAGACTGCCTCATAACTCTAATTACATCTGTAAGAGACACAACCCCCATGAGCAAACCCTCTTGATCCACCACCCAAACCCTATGAACATGCTTAGTAACTGCCTTGTCAATTACCTCAGAGAAAGGTGAATCAGCACAACAAGTCACAAGCTCTCTTCTACTATTCTCTGTATCTGATGCTGTGAATAATGGACTAGTTGCAATTTCTTCAGTGAATGCTAGTGCACTTATTCCCAACCATGATTTCAGTGTGGCTAAATAGCATCCCCTTAAATCAGTTGCAGAGAATGTACCAATAAGCTTCCTGCATCTGCCCTGCAAACAAGTGCCACCAAAGTTTTACATTAAGGTAATTAAAATAACATTCCCATATTTTTATTATATAATAACTTATATCTATATTAAAAATAACACAAAAGGGTACGGAGAGAATGAGACTTGCATTTATAAGCTGCTTGTGATCATCTTCACCAACATCAGAGGCTCTAACAATAGGAACAGCATTTAACATAGCAGCCTTTAAGCACTTTATGGCATCAACTAGTTTTGTACGGTCAGTAATTGCATAAATCCTTTCAGTGTTGGCCCCTAAATCTTGAACAGAGCGTGCCAGAATGCTCTGTAGTTCACTAGCATGATCTTTCAAGAACCTAAGCACATCCATTTGAGTGAGCATTTGGTAGCTAGAAGCAGACTCTATAAGTTCCACTCCAGCGGATACATTCTCTGTCTGGCTATCAGTCGGTACAAGTGCACGATGCACCCCTTTACTGAACACCTCCATACAATCTAACAAGCTAACACACACAATAAAGGAACATATCATATAAGAATAGTAAAAAAAAATCAAAGCTTTAAACATTATAAGGAAAATACTAACAACTTCTAACACACTCTAAATCATTGAATAAATTCATAACTTAAAGTATGTTTTTTTTAAGACCACATATATCATATTCTTTTTAAGATCAGGAGAGGCAATTCTATTGGGTAAAAAAACCCTCCCCCCAAGGGAAGAAGGGAAGGATATCATACTAAGAACTCGAACTCAAAACCACTAACTAAATTGAAATAACCCTTGTCAGCTAATCCACTTAGCAACTAATTCACGTGGTAACCAAAGTTTGTTTGCTAGTCTCAAATTGCAAAATAGCTTTCTATTATGTATTGTAATTTTGCAATGAAACAATAATGGTTCACATTTCACAAGTTAATTATAACCTGGTATTGGGATTGAGAGTCCACAAGCTAAGGCCTTCATAGGAGTGACCAATGATGGAGGAAACAGGGACAGACATCCTTTGATCAAGATCTTCCGTGGCATTATCACCACCGCTCAAGTGATCATCCCCAGCGATGTGGGCCACAATATCAAGCATAGTCACCATTCCTATGTAATGTTTCCTTACAACCCCCGTTTGCTTATCAGACTCCACAATCATTGACCCTCCAGCTCCGATCCATTGTCCCGGCGGCGCAGCCACCGGCACCGCCACTACCTTGTTGGCCACAAGTGTGTTCATGGTGTGTGCCAGCGACGCCGTGTACGGCACCTCCACCAGTCTCTTCTTATCCGCCATCAAATCCTTCACTTTCCTCTCCTTTAGTCGCATGCTTTCACTGCGTTGCATGGTGGCTCCGCCACCGGGCTTCACCTCCTTCATCTGCTGCATGTTTGCCATTTTCCTTGGCTTATTACATAAAACTAAGAGATGCTTCTGATTGCATAGATGGTTGGTAGTGGGAAAATATAGAGATAGCTGCATCAAAGACATGCATAGATTTGTTCTTGCTCTTCCTTTTCTTTGTGCTGTGGGTTATTGCCATACGTGTAGTCTTGTGAGATTTGCAATGTTGTGCATGCATCTTCTGCTTTTGCCACCTGTGACTGTATACTAGATGACTCATCAAAGGACCCTGCTATGGCGACACCTTTATGATTTTTTTTTTAATTTCTTTTGATAATTTTTGTTCACTACACTTTTTTGAATAACAACACTGATTCCCATAGGGCAGTAGGTCTGTGAATGAATGAATGGAATGAAGCGTTGTCATAAAAATTTAGTATGATTTTTTTGGTGTATGATTTTTTTTTGGTGTAAACGTAGGTATCGCTGATAATTTTATTCGAAGCTTAGTTACAATTAAGATTCCTCACCTTTCTCAAAAAATATATTTAGTGGAAATCAAACTCGGGAACTCTTCACAATTTCAGCCTGCATTATCAATTGAGTAAATTCTATCATCAGCCTGCATTCAACTAAGCAAACTCTATGATCTTAATTTGATTAGGTGTAATTTTTGTATATTTCTTTTTTAATGTTTTGGTTTTAAAAAGTTGGTCCCACACGGGCAAGGCAGAATGTGCTATGCTTAGGAAAGCATTAAATGAGAATGGTGACATCGATCTATAGTTTTGAATTCTGATCTTGCTAGTGGCAGGAAACAACCATTAGCTAGGACTTGTTGAGTGATTACTTTGTATCAAATCATTCCTGAATTATATGTTCACCCATCACTCATAAACTTCTAAAACTTAGGCCATTTGGTTTATATATGTTTATATGTCTTATATTTTTTTTCAATTTTAATTATAAAAAAAATAATTTTATAATTAAAATGAAAAGTAGAAAATAAAAATTAAACACTACAGACAACCAATAAATGATTGGGCCCTGTAATTGGCTTGCGAGATGAAATGTAACAGTGAACTTGCAGATCCAAGACTTAACGGTAAATATGTGGGGAATAATTATTGTCTTTACACTATATTTATACCCATTAGTAAATGTGTGTGTGTGAAGGGAAGCTCATTATTTTTACTTTCATATGTGCTCAGATTCATTGAGGCTTTTTGGGATTGAGAAGACCCACCCACGATGCTTAAGGTTGAGCTGGTAGAGGTACTGAAGGGTCCAACGAAAAGGTTTCTCAGATGGAGAATAATGATAGTACTACTCTTTAAAAGCATTTCCAGCTGTAGCCTGTAGGTACATAATGATGGCAAATCACACATTCAAGGAAATTCAGATTTCATCTCAAAGGAGAAGGATTCAAAAAATGAGTTGGAAGTGGGTATAGATATCACAGTGGCTAAGACCTAAGATCGATGCACTCAAGCCCAAACCAACCGCATGTCTGGAACTGAATGGACCAAGATTATGCCCAAACGGAAACGCTATCCAAAAGTTAAACCCAATAACCATCTTGTCTGCATCGGACTCAGACTGTTTGGGTGTAAATCCCGTGACAAAAATTAATGCGCAAATTCTCCCTCTATTTATGACAATTCCACCCTTTCTCGTGAGCACACTTAAATTAGCTATGCACAGTACCAACTTCACATTCAAGTAGTAATGCAACTCCCTCTCTCTCACTGACCCCATTCATTAAATGAATCACCCTCTAATCTATAAATAACAAACCCCCCAAAAAAAACAAAACTCCATACCACAATTTCAAAATGAGTTGGACTTGGTGTCTTCATCATCTACTACTACTACAACTAACATGCTGTACGTTCTTTTTGCCACATGCAGTAGTACCTTTCACCGTCGTGATGTCTGATTCCGGCGTTCCATCCACTCTCGTTGACGGGCCACAAACCGGGTTTTCCATGAAGCAAGACGGGGCCCGAACCGATACCCGAGAGCAAGAAGCGGTTTACGACATCATGAGAGCCACTGGAAATGATTGGGCCACCGATATCCCCGACGTCTGCCGTGGACGGTGGCACGGCATCGAGTGCATGCCGGACAAGGACAACGTTTACCACGTCGTGTCGCTCTCCTTCGGTGCTCTCTCCGACGATACCGCTTTTCCTACTTGTGACCCGACCCGATCCACTATCTCACCTTCCATTACCAAACTCCCTCATCTCAAGACGTTGTTTTTTTATCGTTGTTTCAGTTACAACGCTCACCCAATCCCATCCTTCTTGGGCCAGTTGGGCCCATCGTTGCAAACTTTAGTGCTTAGAGAAAACGGCCACGTCGGCCCAATCCCTGATGAATTGGGTAACCTCACAAATCTCAAGGTACTTGATCTTCACAAAAACAACCTCAACGGTTCCATACCTGTTTCACTGGGCCAGCTCACCGGTCTAATGTCGTTGGATTTAAGTGGCAACAAACTAACCGGTTCAATACCCGGTTTAACCCTCCCCGGGTTGAACATATTGGACCTGAGCCAGAATCTTCTAACGGGCTCAATCCCTTCTGCTCTTTACGACTGTCACTCTCTGATAAAATTGGATTTCAGCCGCAACCGTCTCGTGGGCCCTATTTCGGAGAAACTCAAGGGCCTGAAAGACCTTATGCTTATGGATTTGAGCTACAACCGTATCCAGGGCCCATTTCCGATGTCACTGAGGAGCCTGAGTTCTCTTCAAGCTTTGATTCTCAAAGGAAACCCAATGGGCCCAACAAGCATACCTGATGATGGGTTTGATGGCATGAAGGGCCTGATGATCTTAATTATGTCCAATATGAATTTGCATGGGCCGGTCCCGGAATCTCTGGGGAGGTTACCGAACCTTCGAGTGCTTCATCTTGATGGGAACCACCTCAATGGGTCAATCCCAAAAGGCTTCCGAGATTTGAGAAGCCTCAGTGAGCTGAGGTTAAATGATAATGGGCTAACTGGGCCCGTCCCTTTTGACCGGGAAATGGTTTGGAGGATGAAAAGGAAGCTAAGGCTGTGTAACAATTCGGGCCTGTGTTATGATGCAAGGAGTGGTTTAGGGGATAGTGTGGATTCCACTTTTGATTTTGGGATCAGTTTGTGCGAGACTTCAAGTAGTCCAGGTTCGGTTAGAACGGTGCAACATGTTTCAGCCACGGAAAAGCCCATGCTCACAACAATGGGTGTATCACTCTCATCGGATGCTGTTACAGCTCTGGATGCACTAACAAGAAGATCATTAGGACTAGCTACTTTTGTACTTTTTATTTCAATTTTGTTGTATAAGTAAAGTATCAATAGGGAAAAGAATCTAAAAAAGATCTTGTCAACACTAAGGTGGAAAAAAGTTGTTATTAATATTAGTTACATCTAATGTCTCATAAATAAAATTTCAGTGTTCTTTTACTTTGTGTGCTGTTTGGCTATCATTTATTTTGTAATCGAACATAGAACCAAATGTAGATGAGATATCGTCTCTTGAATGGAAATTATGCAAAGCGGGGCAGAATTCATGTATTTAGCTTTAAAGAATCTCGATACACATATTGTAGATGTACCACACTTGACAGATAACCATATTCCTTAAGCATCTTGACATAGGTTAGATCCTGACAATATATATGGATAAGATTTTATTAAGAGAGACAAAACTCACTTCAGCTATCGTCTGAGGGATACCTTGGTTAAAAAAAAACATATTATAGATGCACATCATCTTTCACCAAGAGTGAGTAAGGTGGTAAAATCGAGTAAACTAGCAAATTGGTCCCTGACTTTGTTAGAGTCATGCAGTTTAGTCCCTAAGAAATAGAAAACTCCAATATAGTCCCTGACTTTTTGTTTTTTCTTTCACTATAGTCTAACTGTGTGTTTTCCGTTAATTTTTTTACGACATATCACGTTTAGTGACACTCTGTTTCACTGTTTGTCACTATAGTGTCCACTATGGCATAAAAATGATGTGGTTTTGTCAAATTTATAGTTTGAAAGGCTTCAACTTCAACTGTTGTGTGCTTCCCTAATTCCTCTTTTTCTCTCTTCTCCCCCTCTTTCATTAGAAGGTCTCAACTCCAATGACGTTATTTTTGTGCCCCGATGACAAATAGTGTGACACAGCGTCATGAAACATGACACATCGTAAAAAAATTAACGGGAAACACATAGTTGGACTATAGTTACTACGCCAATTTGAGGATATTAGAGCACTCCCTTTAGGGCGCTCCCGTGCGGGCTAGCGTATAAAACAATCGTTTAAATACCAGGGTGCTCAAAAGATGGGCGGGAACGCCCTTATAGGTAGAATAGAGGGCGCTCCAACAGCGCGCCCTTGTTCCCAGCGTGAATTTGTTTTTTTTTTTAATTCTGATGAAAGGAGGGCGCTCCTAGGAGCGCCCTCATTGGATTTTCTATTTATAATTCCAGGCAGGTGGAGCGCCCTCTTTGGCCATTTTCCAGGGCGCTCCCAGGGAGCGCCCTTGTTCCCAACGTTAATTTGTTTTTTTTATTTCTGACGAAAGGAGGGCGCTCCCTGGAGTGCCCTCATTTATTTTTTTATTTATTTTTACAGGGCGCTCCTTTGGAGCTCCCTGGAGCGCCCTATTTTCTGGTGGATATTTTTTTTGCCCTGCATGATTTTTTTTTAAATTCTCTGGAATAGAGGGCGCTCCCGCCCTCCTTTATTTTTTTTCTAATTCTCTGGGAATACAGGGCGCTCCCGGGAGCGCTCTTTTTTATTTTTTTAAAATTATTTCAAGGCGCTCTACCGAAGCGCCCTTGTTGATCCTTAAAAATGACCACTTAATTTTCACTTTCATTCATCCCGCGTCCCTTCTCCCTCCATTCTCCTTCGTCCTTTCTCCTTCGTCCCTTCTCCTCCGTGCCCAAGCTTCTCCTCCTTCCTTCTCCTTCGTCCCTTCTCCTCCGTGCCCAAGCTTGTTCCTCTTTCCCTTCTCCTTCGTCCCTTCTCCTCCGTGCGCGAGCTTCTTCATTCGTGCCTTCTCCTCCATGTTCGTCGTCTTCGTCCGTAAGGGAGCTTGGGAGAGCTTCTCCTTCCCTTCTTCCTCCACAGCGCAACCGTACGTGAGCTTCTCCTTCCCTTCTTCTCTTCTCCTCTCTCTCGGCGCGACGCGACTCTCTCCTTCCCCTTTCTTCTCTCAGTCCGCGGCAGCTACTAGGGTAAGCAACTCCAACATTGACATTTTTTGCTATTTGCACCACTTTTTGTTTATGCTGCACATTGTTTTTTTGCTACCTGCACCCCCTATTTTGCTATCTGAACTGTTTATTTGTTGTTAAGGTTAGATAACATTGAACATTAGTATTATAGTTTATAATGATTTGATGTTTGGGATATAGTTTATAATGATTTATGTGTTAAGTATATAGGTTGTCATATATTACATTAGATTTTGAAATGTTATATAAATATATATTACTCATATTGATCTCTTTTGGACCGGTAGTTGGTGGTTTAGAGTTAAAATTGTTTTTTCGTTAATTTGGTGGTTTCTGCTCAAATTTTTAACGACTACTAATTTTATTACTAGTTAATTTTTTGACTTGTCTTTTTTTTTTTTCAGGTCTTGTTTCCTAACTGCTTATAATCTAACAACTGCTTATTGGTGATTGACTTTAATCAGGTATATCCTTTATCATATTATCGTTTTTCTTTCAACTATAATTATTAGGTTATTTGTATGTACATGCATTAAAAATAAGTTTGATAGGTACTTCATACTTTCACCACACTTTATAGCATGCGTAGGAAACTATTCCAAGTATGACAAGTTTGAATTCTTCATTTGAAGTAGATAACCTATTGATGCTTTGAATAGTTTCACATATTTTATTTCCTTTAATTTATTTGTAATAAAAACATGGTTGAAACGGAAAATAATAATGACGTGTATAAAAGTATGTGTGTTGTTTACTAAGTGTTGTTCATAGTATGACTAATTGTTTGAATTTTAAGGAATTAATATGCATGATTTTGGATTAAGCCATTGAGATCAGACTGAAATAAATATGCAGGTTAAAGTAGATTAAAATACAAAAAATTGAAAAAAAAAGAAAGGAGGGCGCTCCTTGGAGCGCCCTTGTTGTAAAACAGAAATTGAAAAAAAAATAAAAAATGAAAGGAGGGCGCTCCTTGGAGCGCCCTTGTTTTAAAGAACCAGGGCGCTCCAGTGTGCGCCCTTTAAGGCTGCACGGGAGCGCCCTCTTTTTGCTTCTGTCAGGGCGCTTCATTGAGCGTCCTTGTTTTATTGACCAAACAAGAGCAGATTCTATTAGTACGCACGGGAGCGCCCTTTAAGGCTGCACGGGAGCGCCCTCTAAGGCCTTTTTTGGCATAGTGAGTGAAAGAAAAAACAAGAAATCATGAACTATATTGAAGTTTTCTATTTCTTAGGGACTAAATTGTTTGACTCTAAAAAAAGTCAGAGACCAATTTGATAGTTTACTCGTTAATCAGAAAATCTACGTGTACAGAAAACGATGTTGGACTAACTGTACTAATGAGATGGGAGAAACCGTGCTAATATAGTGATATACGTGTGTGAGTAGCATTATTCATTTGCTTTAGTCCTGTGTGATGAGAATAAATGGTAGAGGAAATTATTGTGACTAGGGGTTCATGTTGAGGCCACAAAAACATCAAGTTCGGAAATTGTCACCGTCATTATAAGTAGTTTGAATTTTCAAATTGTTGCATTATGATTAGAAATACTTGAAAAAAAGTCATGCTCAACAAATTTTAATCCTTTCACTGTATGTAATATGAATAAATTATGTTTTTTCCCTTCTCTTTTAGGGGCTCCAGGCAATCGTTACCTCGAATTATACCACAAATTGTTGAACACCACCTTAAAAAATGACAGTAATAATCCAAATTTCAGTCACTTATCTCCTATGCCAAGGGCCAAATGAAGTGGAATCAACTTTGCTGAATCTAGGGAAAGTTCATTTCTCATGCTAAGCAGAAAAAAGATATATTGACTAATCTTTACCAGGTATTAATAATGTCATCATCTCTATAGGGTAGGCTTTCACAATCTGATAAGGGGTATTTCCTTCTAAAACTCTATTTGAGAGCATGAAACATGACATTTTGAAAGGCATTTTTTAATTAAAAACTAGATTTAGACCCACACATTTTTCTTGAATTTATTAATTAAAAAATACAATATTAAGGGTGTCAATAAATATATCAATAACATAATATTAATGTTATCATATTAGTGGAGGTTAGGTATGTGATAAAAAATAGACTCTAATTATAGCTCCTAGTAAAAAATTTTACGATTGGTAAACATGTTACAATTTACACCCATGTAAAACTGTAAAATTTTATAATTTGGGGTGAAAAAAATTTAGTTTACCAAATAAAAAAAAGAAAGAAAATTTACACCCATGTCAAAGAATCAACAAATATTTAGGAGAGCCATGATATTTTTTATAGCAAGGGTCAGTACAAAATAATACAAACATACAATAAAATATTAGGTATATTAAATAAGAAAAAAATTAAAAATAATACTCTTCATATTTTATGGTATAAAAATTTATCTATTAAAGTAGGGTAAAATATGTTTATGATTCCTATAAAATTAGCGAGTTTTGCTTTTCGTCCCTATAAAATATATTTTTTTTATTAAAACGTCCTCCCAAATTTTTTTTATTTGCAATTAGTCTCTCCATTCAATTGACGGGTATCAGGTGCTGATGTGGCACATTTTCTCTCTCTTAGGTGTCAACTAGTAAGATACCCGTGCCTTAGCATGAGTAAATGGATGGCGTGAGATGATTGTGTTGTTAGGTGGTAGTGGCGGGGTGACAGAGATGATGGTGGCGGGTGATGGTGGTGGCAGTTGCGATGGTGGTGGTTGTGGCGACAACAATGACGGTGGTGGTGTAGGGTGACTAGCGATAATGGTGGTGGTAAAAATAATGTGTTAGGTGGTGGCAGCGACGATGGTGGTGGCAGTTGTAGTGGTGGTGGTGGTGGTGGCGGCGACAACGACGATGGTGTAGGGTGCCAGGCGACAATGGTTGTGGTAAAATGTGTTAGGTGACAATGGGAGAATAGCAATTTTGGGAAGAAGGTTAGGAGAGTCGATGGTAGTTTTGTTAATAAAAAATTAATAATGAGATGTTTCGTTCTGTTCTCTTTGGTTCCACATTTTTTAATAGAACCAAAGTGTTCCACTCTTTCAATAATATGTCCTGTTCTATTCTACTTTTAAAATACACCAAATATAGAATGTAACCTATATGTCTCGTTCTGTTCCGTTCTGAAGTGTCTACCAAACGCTACCATAATTTCATCAATAATTTTCCATTATATCTTAAAAATTTCAATAAAATATCATTGAAATATCAACATTAAACTATATCTAATGGCATAGTCTAATTTAATATGGAATATAAATAATGAAGTTGTATTATGTAAAAATTGGCTTGGGAGATTAACTTTATTTTCTCAATTATTAGAGATTTAAATTTCTAGCTTATATTTGGGAAAACAAATTTCTATAAGAAGTGCGATCTCAAAATTATTCGAAAAAATCAGCTCTAATTAATGTAAAATCTATCTCAATAATAACATTATTGTATGACAAAAGAAAAATAATATATTAATGCTATTTTAATAGCGCTCCTCTTGATGATTTTCTATACCACATAAATAAGCTTTTGTCATTATAATAAGATTTAAGGTGAAAAAAAGATGCAAATCTACACCACTAACAAACAAAATATAGAATTAATGTTTATCTAATAATTATGTTAATGATTAAAATAATTATAGAAAGTAAAGTTGTTCAACAAGTCAATCTACCTATGAACCCACTTAATTTAACCCACTCAACTTATACATATGATTAACGAGTTTGAAGTCTGGGTTGAACCAAGAAGTGTTCAATTTACAAATAACAAGTACCAAATGTCATAGCCAAAAATTGGAAATGAATAAAACCCCATAGGTGAAATACAAACTTAGTGACCAAAGAAATTCTAAAAAATAGTTTGAACTATATATAGCCCCAATTCAGCTCCAAAATTGCTCAAATTCAACAAGCTCTAATTACCAATTGATAGCTGGATGGGTGTAGGATCTAGAATTGAGCAAAACCAACTGATTAGAATCAATTAAAGGCACTAAAATTGCGAATTATAGGTGCAGGGCAGCAACTATAATTGCGCAAGAAAATGCAAGAAAATGAAAGAAAAAGTGGAGAGGAAGAAATGGGAAAGACGCCACTGAAACAAGAGTCCACTTGCAGCAGATAAGTCCAATGCCAGACGCCACTAATTCAGGAGAATTAGATAAGTCTCAGTATGGTTTGAGCAACAACCACCAAGCTTCACTCAACTCACAAAGGGAGGAGAAAATTTGGCATAATGCCTTTACTTCAAATTTCAATGTGTTAATTACAAGAGAGGAGGCTCCTTTATATAGGAGAGGGGGAGTGAGGGGGCGGCCACTTACATGAGGGAAGGGGGAGAAAATAAAAGATGAGTGAAATCCCATCCTAAGTGGGATTTGAACCCATGTCCCTAATGGCTTATGGCTAAGCTAAGCCTTAAGCCAATAAACCCATAAAAATGCGCCCACTCTTACATAGGAATTAAAAGATGAATAAATTTTCTATCCTATGTGGGAATTGAACCCAAGACTCCTAAGCCTTTTAGCAAGGCAACCTACTAGCCAATAAAACTCATACAATTAGCACCCAAGTGGAATGAAATAAAAAGGAAAATACAAAAATAAAAAGAAAATACAAGAGAGTCCTAATTAAAGGTGGTCCATAGGACAAGGGTCCTATCCAGGGTCAAGGTGTCCTTCTGTAGGGTAGTGACCTTTATTTTGTAGGGTAGTTTCCCTTTATTTGTAGGACACTAGTTTCTCCAACTCTTCCTTGCTTGAATCTCAGGCTTGAAGTTGGTGCATATCCTTTAGTGTAGGTCTTGCAGGTCCAAGCTTCTAGCAGAGTGCTATCATTCCCTCCCCCTTGAAAAGGATTTGACCTCAAATCTGAAAATACAGAAAGAAGCCTTAAGAGTAATGAACTGGGTAGAAGAAGGGGATGGATGACAAAATTTAGGAAGTAAGAAGATACTTCCCTTAGCCCTTGGAGAGTAGAGTTAGAGGTCCACAAGTTGAACATCTTCCTTGAGCCTAGACAACAAGAAGAAGACCCATAAGTATTATTCCAAAGCAAGCAAAGTGAAGGCTCATAACAAAAATACTTGGGGATCATAAAGATTGGCAAAAGAAAAACATAGGAGATAAACAAGAGGTATTTGAGATAAGGGTTAGAAAACTCCCTTAATGAAGATTGAGCCCTCTTGTCTACGTACTTTGTGGATTTAGATCCTGGATCAAAGACTAATCTTTTGAAGCCCTCCCTTGCAAATAAGAGAAGTAAGTGGTCATGGAGAAGGCTTAGGAAATAAATTCCACATAAGTACAAAATGTGTTTCAATGTGCAACATTCATCAAAATATTCTACACTATGTTCCCAAATAAATGCACAAGTGAAACTATGTGGCATGAATGTTTTAATATTTTTCATTAACATCCCAACATTTTTATTGAACATAACACATGCATCTTGAGTATGATTGTCAAAAGTGTAGTGCATATGTTCATGCCATGAGGTATTTATGCAAGTCTTTTCAAGAGGCCTGTTTATTCTAATGCACTCACTCAAGTAATATGTCACCTTTTGTATATTATCATATGTGTTCATGTAAGGTGAAACATAAAAAGAATTATTTTGAGTGTGCATATCAAGAAGCATATCATTATATGAATTAGATGTCAAACAAGTTTTCCCATATGTGATAGCTTCATCAAAATTTTTATTCTTTTCACTAACTAGTTCAAGAGCATAATACACATCTTTATATGAAATAATTATTTTAGGCCCAAAATGTGTATTCAATTTATAAACACAAACCAAAGGTACATGCATATTCAATCCATCTTTATTATCATTCCTATCATGCAATCTAAATTGATCAAAGGAATTGATTAAACATGCATCTCTAGTAAGTTTCATGGTACTCTTAAACTTAGTTGGCTTTTCTAAACATGCAATAGTTTCCAAAGCATCATCAACATTTTTTATTTCATCCAAACATGTAATGCTTTGAGGCATATAATTGTGCATAGAAGAGGGCATTTCATGCATAAAGAAAGTTAGTCTAGGAAACTCCCTCTCAATAGCTTGAGTTGTCCTCTTTGCAACAATAGAAGTACTTGCCATCAACTTATTCATGCCTTCACACAAAGGGTTAGCTAACAAAGGATCACAAGATAAAATTAGTTGCTTTCCCAAGTTTTTGTTTTTCACTTCTTCTATTTGCACTCTTTCTACCTCCTTTTCCTTTTCTCTCTTAAGCCTTTCTTCTTCTTCTTTTTCTAATTGTTCCTTCTTTTCTAATTTTCTTCTCTCTTCTATCTCAATTAAGGACTTTGAAAAGAATTTTGAAAGCTTATCTTCGATTTTATTACAAAATTTTTCTAACTTTCTTCCAATTCTATCTTCAAAAGAATCTTTTGTACTTTTCCTATTTTCTCTTCTTCTCTTTTCATGATATTTTCTTCTAATTTCACTCTCATAATTTCTCCTAAGTTTTCTCTCTTCTTCATACTTTCTTTCTTCATCATATTTTCTAAACTTTCTTTCTTCCTCATACCTCCTCCTATCATGGTTAGAGTTAACATAACTCCTTTCCTTCTTCTTACTCTCTTCAAAATGATATCTACTTATTTCTCTTTCCTTCCTTTCTTTTTTATACCTTTCATCATGAGAAAAGTGTCTTCTCACTTCCTTTTCTCTTCTAAATTCTCTCCTATCTTCATCTAGCTCCTTTCTCCACATTCTATATGACATCTTAAATTGATTTTATTTGAAAGCTTTTTAAAGGACCTCACCACTCACTAAGTGTTTACACTCAATGGAATGTAATCACTCGTGTATGTCACTCTTTTTAGGCTTTTTCTATAATGATACTCTCTTGCCTCTTCTACTCTGTTGGAGGTTGATTAGAAGTTGCAAAGACCAACGTGAGTCTAAGTCTTAACCCTTACCTAAATAGAAGCGCACTAACAAAGAAAAATACCTACTGGAAGAAGATTGGAAAATCCTATGACAAAACAAAGAATTGATATGATAAACAAGAAAAGCTGGCACTCAAACAAGCTTATACACAAGAGCAGACAACAAACAAGACAAGACGGAAGAAATTGCAAAGAGAATTGTTTTTGGTGATTTTTGAAAAAGAGTTGCCAAAATTGTCGTTTTTAAGAAAAACAGCAAATACAACTCAATTACGGTATACAGGGAAATGAAAACAGAAAATTACAGTAAAACTGTCACTGTATTGTTGGGATACTTCTTTGTTTTTGTTTTTCTATTTTTTTGAATTTTTTTTGAATTTTTGACTCTTTTTGGGGGTCTTTTGACTTTTTCTTCCTTGTTGTTGACTTTTGCACCCTTTTTTGCTTTTTATACCTCTTTTTCTATTTTTGGCACGTACGTACCTTTTGTATTTTCTTGCCTTTTCTTTCTTTTTTTTTTGTCTTTTTCCCCAACAGAAAATTACAGAAATTTGTACACAAAGAAAATTAACTGTACCTACTGTAATATTTTTGGAATTTTCTGATAGTAAACTGGTCCAAGTGACCCAGAAAAGCAAAAATAATGAATAAACTGATTTCTAAAAACTGTAAAAACGTGATGGCAACTTGATTTCAAAAATGGCCAAAAAAATTGTTTAACACTTCCATGTTGATTATACAAAACCAGTATGGTCACAGAAACGCGCTTGGTTCAATTTTAAGATTGGAATTAAAATTTGAAGGAAAATCAACAATTAGAATTTGTTGATCTTCTTCCAATACTATGAACCAAAAAAAAGATCCTATAGGTGAGCGTTTTGCACAATCAAACAGGGAAAGTCCAAGGTAGAGATAGTAGTCAATCCAAATTTGCAATCAGAATGCCAATCAAATAGACATAACAAGAGTAGGAAATTGAACAACACAAGAGCCCAAAAATGCGCAAAAATGGCAAAAATAATAAAGAAAAATTGCGCAAAAATAAATGGCAAGAATTTAAAAGGGGGAAACTGAAATTAAAAGGATGGGGAGGACAGAAATGTAAATAGCAGAAAGTAGAAGGGGATGGCAGAAAGTAAAAGGATGGGGGAGTAGAAATGTAAAGGGGGAAGCGGAAATTAAAAGGATGGGGAGTACTGAAAGTAAATGACTGAAAGTAAAGGGGGAAGCGGAAATTAAAAGGATGGGGAGAGCAGAAATGTAAATGGCAGAATGTAAAGGGGAGAGCAGAAATTAAAAGGATGGGGAGAAGTGGAAATTAAATGGCGGAAAATTAAAAGCGGAAAGTAAAGAGATGAATATGGGGGATGAACAATTAATGGTGAAGGGGAGAAATGTAGGTGAACGATCTTTGGAAAAATGAAGACAACAATGCCTTCTCTTACCACACTTCACCACAAACAAGCAGTTATATCAAGCAATTTGCAAGAATTACTCAAGAACAAGTATGAGCCATTAAAGAGGCATTTAAACAAACACCTAGGGGGTGGGAATTAGCGGCCCAAAACAGCCCCCAAACTAGCAAGAAATCAACCAATTCAATCAAGACAGACAAGTGCTGATAGCAGCAGAAAGGCACCTCGGGCCCGGGAAACAGTCCAAGTCCAAATTACAATTGAAAAGAGGGATGGAATTACACTAAAATGATGAAAATTATGCACAAAATAGGTGCAGTTTTGCACGCCCAAATAGCCCTAATTCAGCTCCAAAATTGCTCAAATTCAACAAGCTCTGATTACCAATTGATAGCCGGATAGTTGTAGGATCTAGAATTGAGCAAAACCAACCGATTAGAATCAATTAAAGGCACTAAAATTGCGAATTATAGGTGCAGGGCAGCAACTATAATTGCGCAAGAAAATGCAAGAAAATGATAGAAAATGAAAGAAAAAGTGGAGAGGAAGAAATGGGAAGGACGCCACTGAAACAAGAGTCCACTTGCATCAGATAAGTCCAATGCCAGACGCCACTAATTCAGGAGAATTAGATAAGTCTCAGTATGGTTTGAGCAACAACCACCAAGCCTCACTCAACTCACAAAGGGAGGAGAAAATTTGGCATAATGCCTTTACTTCAAATTTCAATGTGTTAATTACAAGAGAGGAGGCTCCTTTATATAGGAGAGGGGGAGTGAGGGGGCGGCCACTTACATGAGGGAAGGGGGAGAAAAATTAAAGATGAGTGAAATCCCATCCTAAGTGGGATTTGAACCCATGTCCCTAATGGCTTATGGCTAAGCTAAGCCTTAAGCCAATAAACCCATAAAAATGCGCCCACTCTTACATAGGAATTAAAAGATGAATAAATTTTCTATCCTATGTGGGAATTGAACCCAAGACTCCTAAGCCTTTTAGCAAGGCAACCTACTAGCCAATAAAACCCATACAATTAGCACCCAAGTGGAATGAAATAAAAAGGAAAATACAAAAATAAAAAGAAAATACAAGAGAGTCCTAATTAAGGGCGGTTCATAGGACAAGGGTCCTATCCAGGGTCAAGGTGTCCTTCTGTAGGGTAGTGACCTTTATTTTGTAGGGTAGTGTCCCTTTATTTGTAGGACACTAGTTTCTCCAACTCTTCCTTGCTTGAATCTCAGGCTTGAAGTTGGTGCATATCCTTTAGTGTAGGTCTTGCAGGTCCAAGCTTCTAGCAGAGTGCTATCATATCCTATGTACTTGGCGAGGAGAGTCCATCAACAAAAGGGGATACCAATGTGATGACTCAAGAAGAACTAAAGAAACATGAAGAAAAAATAGAAAAATGGGAGAAAGATGAGTACTATTGTCGCTATTATCTTCTCAATTGTCTTTCTGATGAATTCTATGATTATTATGAAAAAACTTATACTACTGCGAAAGATATTTGGGAAGCCTTGCAGAAAAATATGACACTGAAGAAGCTGGTGCAAAGAAGTATGCTGCTAGTCGTTTTTTCCGCTATCAAATGGTGGACGATAAATCTGTGGTGGAGCAAACACAAGAGTTCCAAATGATTGCCCATGAAGTGAAGTCTGAAGGTATTACAATTGAAGATAGCTTGCTCGTGGCTGCCATTATTGACAAACTTCCTCAATCATGGAAGGAGTTTCAGAAAGCCTTACGCCACAAACAAAAGGAGACATCTTTGGTGAGTCTAGTTACTCGAATTCGTGTGGAAGAAGAAGCAAGAAGTCAAGATGCTCTATGCACACAAAATGGAAGCACCAATTATGCCACTAAGGTAAATGTTTTTGGTTCCCATGATACCTTTTTCAAAGGACAAAATTTGAGTAATAATACTCAGTTAAAGCCTAAGAAGAAATTTTTTAAGACAAAAAAGAATCCATTTCCTTATAAAAAAGGGAACTTCACCCAAAAGAATACACCTTTCCCTAGAGTGGCCCAAACTTCAAATGAGGCATGGTTTGTATGTGGCAAAATTGGTCATGTTGCTAAAAATTGTAGATTCCGGAAACGTGGGCCTGTTGCACAAGCCAACGTGACCGAAGAGCAATTTGTGGCTATGATAACTGAGATAAATGTTGTTGAGAACTCTATGGGATGGTGGGCAGATTCAGGTGCTACTAGGCATGTCTGCTATGACAAAGATTGGTTCAAAAAATATACTCCATATGAAACTCCAAAAGAGGTTATGCTTGGTGATTCTCATACTACCAAGATTTGGGGTGAAGGTGAGGTGGAACTTAATTTCACTTCTGGACGAATTCTGAAATTGACTAACGTGCTTTATACACCTCATATGAGAAAGAATCTCATGTCTTCTTTTCTTCTGAATAAGGCTGGTTTTAAGCAAGTTATAGAATCTGATAATTATGTTATTTCTAAGAATGGGATTTTTGTGGGGAAAGGTTATGCTTGTGATGGAATGTTTAAGCTAAATATTGTGATCAATGAAAATGCTTCAGTTTCTGTTTATATGCTTTCTTCTTTAAATTTTTGGCATGAACGTCTTTGTCATATAAATGATAAATATGTTTTGAGAATGAGTAATTTAGGACTTATTCCTAAACTTAATAAAAATTTTGAAAAATGTGAAATTTTTAGCAAAACTAAGATTACGAAAAAATCTCATAAAAATGTCATAAGAAATTATGAAATTTTAGATTTAATTCATTCTGATATTTGTGAGTTTGATGGAATTTTGACACGTGGTGGTAATAGATATTTTATTACATTTATAGATGATTTTACAAAATTTACATATGTTTATTTGATGAAACATAAAAGTGAAGCTTTTGAAATGTTTAAAATATATTTAAATGAGGTTGAAAATAATTTTGGAAGAAAATTAAAATGTTTACGTAGTGATAGAGGAGGAGAATATATTTCTTCTGAGTTTGATTCTTATATTCAGTCTTCAGGGATTGTTCATGAAATTACTCCTCCTTATTCTCCACAATCTAATGGAGTTGCTGAAAGAAAAAATAGAACTTTAATTAATTTAACTAATTCTATGCTTGTTCATGCTCATGTACCTTTTCAATTTTGGGGTGAAGCAATTTTATCTGCTAATTATGTGCTTAATAGAATACCTCATAAGAGTTCTAATAAGACTCCATATGAACTATGGAAAGGTCATAAACCTAATCTAAATTATTTTAGAATTTGGGGTTGTTTGGCTTACGTAAAAGTTGTTGATCCTAAAAGAAGTAAATTAGGTGTACAAGCTTCTACTTGTGTATTTATCGGTTATTCTCTTAATAGTTCAACTTACAGATTTTTTGATATTGATAATAAAACTGTGATTGAGTCGGTTAATGCTATTTTTCATGAAAATACATTTCCTTTTAAATTAGAAAATAGTGGGGATAAAGGAAATAAAACTTCTTATGAACCTAGTTCTTCTACTTCATTACAAGTTGAAAATCAAACTGAAATTTTACCAAGAAGAAGTAAAAGAACTAGAATTGAGAAAGATTTTGGTCCTGATTTTCTAGTTTATAATGTTGAAAATACAATTACTTTTGAGGAAGCTTTAGCATCACCTGACTCATCTTTATGGAAAGAAGCAATTGATGATGAAATGGAATCTTTAATTTCTAATAAACTTGGAAATTAGTAGATTTATCTCCTGGTTCTAAAACAATTGGTTGTAAGTGGGTCTTGAGAAAAAAGTTGAAGCCTGATGGTACAATTGATAAATTTAAGGCAAGGCTTGTAGCTAAAGGTTTTACACAAAAAGATGATATAGATTTCTTTGATACCTTTTCTCCTGTTACACGTATTACTTCTATTAGATTATTAATATCCATTGCATCTATTTATAATTTAGTAGTACATCAAATGGATGTAAAAACAACTTTTTTGAATGGAGATTTAGAGGAGGAAATATATATGGATCAACCTGAAGGTTTTGTTGTGGCTGACCAAGAAAATAAGGTATGTAAATTAAATAAATCTTTGTATGGGTTGAAACAGGCACCAAAACAATGGCATGAAAAATTTGATTCGTGTATGATTGAAAATGGTTTTAGAAACAGTGAATGTGATAAATGTTTATATTACATTTCAAATAAGGATTTACATATTATAATCTGCTTATATGTGGATGATTTATTAATATTTGGTTCTAATCTGTCTATAATTTGTGAAACAAAGAATTTACTTCATAAAAGTTTTGAAATGAAGGATCTTGGAGAAGCAAATGTTATACTTGGCATGAAAATTACTAGAAAAATTGATGGTATTTTTCTAGACCAGGCACATTATGTGGATAAAATTTTGAAAAAATATAATTATGAAAATTGCAATATTGTATCTACTCCTTTTATTCCAAATGTTCATTTAGAAGCTACTTTAGATGATAACTCTATTGTCAATCAAAAGGAGTATGCTAGTATAGTTGGAAGCTTGAGATATTTGACTGATTGTACTAGACCTGATATTGCATATGTGGTAGGTTTACTTGGTAGATTTACTAGTAAACCAAATATTGAGCATTGGCATGCTGTTGATTGACTTATGAAATATTTAAAAGGCACAAAAAATTATGGGTTATTTTATCAGCGATACCCTACTGTGCTTGAAGGTTTTTCAGATGCAGATTGGAATACTCAATCAGGTGATTCTTTCTCTACTACTGGTTATATATTTACTTTAGGTGGCTGTGCAATTTGTTGGAAATCTAAAAAGCAACAAATAATCGCAAAATCAACCATGGAAGCTGAATTAATTGCTTTGGCTAGTGAAGAGGCCAGTTGGTTGAAAGATTTATTGAGTGAAATCTCTTTATGGGAGAAACCAATTCCACCTATTTTGATGCATTGTGATAATACTGCTGCCATTGGTAGAGTACAAAATCGTTATTACAATGGTAAATCGAGACAAATAAAGAGGAAGCATAGTTTGGTGAGATCATATTTAAGTAATGGTACCATTCATGTGTCTTATGTGAATACAAATGATAATCTTGCTGATCCTCTTACAAAGCCTCTAAATAGAGAAAAAATTGTGAAAATGTCTATAGGGATGGGATTAAAGCCCAAAGAATAGAAACTACCCTTGAGGATACCCAACCTAGTGATTAGAGATCCTAAAAGCTAGGTTCAAAGGGAAGAACGAATCTTGAAGTAGTTTGTAAAAAGATGCAATATAAATCATTTTTTTCATCCTTATAAATAATATGCATCTTTTTCTGCAACGTAGAATAAGGTTGAGTTTTTTTGAGAACTCTTAATGAAATTTGTAGCTCAATAAGAGTGGGATGTTTAAAGTTGCAGAGATATCCTTGACAAATTTCACCTATATGAGTATTGGGGTGGGGCCGCTCCTAAAGAGATGTTGGGCTTATATATTCTCTTGAAAAATACTCATGAATCCAAGATGTAGCACAAAGGCCGAAATGTGTGAAGCTTATGAGTTCAAGATTGACACCGAAATATTATGTGCATGATATAACACTTGTTTCCTTTGAAGAAGCCATAGTTCAAGACTGTAAGATCACTACTGGCTCCGGACCAAGTATTATAGAATTGCTAAATGGAAGTTCAAAGCAATGCTACTTTCATAATGCATAATATTTCTTCTATGCCCAATAAAAATTAAACAATTATTTTATAAAAATAAGTGGGGAATTGTTATTATATTTTTATAAAATAATAATAATTGTTTTATGATTGTAACATTTTTTATTTGATTGCAAGAATTGATTAGATTGATTGTGTTGTAAAAATCAACGTGCATATAAATCTCTATTTATTACTCCAACTAATCAGAATCAATTTGAAACATTCAAATTGATACTATAACAATCAATCAAATTTATATACATTAAATAGAAACGTTGAAAACATAAAACAGAAAGTATCTGTGTACTATCATTTACGTTTTTAATTCCAAAAATAATTTAATATCATTATCAAATTTTAATTTCTTAAACTGTTATAATTTTATAATAATAATAATTCTATTATATATTATAGCTAGTCAGGTAATAGAGTGTATATCTTAATCTTCCTTTTACATTTTAAATTATCTCTAAAAAATTCTGGGCAATAGAAAGGTGTTGGGGTGGAACTCTGTCTCTATTCTGTGCAGGAAAAAGAGACTAAATCAGTGATAGCTGGGCTATTGTATCCTGGAGGTGAACGCGTCAAGACCTACTGCACCGTTGGAGGAAGAACATCTCCAGTGGTGGCGTGAATCACCTTAAAGAGAGCGAAAACGCGCCTCATCCCACTATCATTGTCAATTTTATTTTTTATTGTAATTTCTTAATTTATCTTCTTTTGCTGTAATTTATTCCAACACGTCTTAATTCTACATAATCTTTGCCTTTGCTTTCTTTCTTTATCCTTTTGTCTCAGTTTTCTTTTGTCTTTTCTTTAGGCATACTCATAAGGATAACCTTTCTTCCTTTCTTTCTTGGCATATAGGTGGGCATGAGCTCAATAATGTTTAATGTAACGCCCCCGAGCCACTTGCAGGAGTGATAAGGGTCCCCACAAACCAACACGAGTCTTTCCAGTATGCTTTGTCCTCACTTGCACACTTTCCGGGAAACTTCCCAGAAGGTCACCCATCCCAGAATTGCTCCAAGCCAAGCACGCTTAACTATGGAGTTCTTATGTTATGAGCTTCCGAAAAGAAGATGCATCTTGTTGGTATAGTTCTCCCCAACAATTTCCTTTAAGCTATTTTCAACCGTGCAGTCCCATACCTGCACAGTCTCTAGATCCCTCTCATTCGGGTGTGGGCTCGATTCATCCATGTGTCCCTTCTAGCTTAGAAGCCTGCCAGGAGCCGCTCCTTGTTCGTGCCTCTTTGCACCGACGATCACTCCACGCCCTCATCAGCCTCCGGCTCTCACATGCCCACCAGCTTCCGCCTGGTTCGTCCCCGAACCACACCGTACTGGGAGAGGCTCGGCTCTGATACCATTTGTAACGCCCCCGAGCCGCTTGCAAGAGTGATGAGGGTCCCCACAAACCAACACGAGTCTTTCCAGTATGCTTTGTCCTCACTTGCACACTTTCCGGGAAACTTCCCAGAAGGTCACCCATCCCAGAATTGCTCCAAGCCAAACACGCTTAACTATGGAGTTCTTATGTTATGGGCTTCCGAAAAGAAGATGCATCTTGTTGGTATAGTTCTCCCCAACAATTTCCTTTAAGCTATTTTCAATTGTGCAGTCCCATACCTGCACAGTCTCTAGATCCCTCTCATTCGGGTGTGGGCTCGGTTCATCCATGTGTCCCTTCTAGCTTAGAAGCCTGCCAGGAGCCGCTCATTGTCCGTGCCTCTTTGCACCGACGATCACTCCCCGCCCTCATCAGCCTCCGACTCTCACAAAATTTAAGAAATCTAAAATTAGAATTTAAAGTACCTAGAATTTATATTTATGCAAGTAATTAATAAAATAATAATAAGAATAGTATGATTTAATTATAATAATATTAATAGATTAGAAATATGTTAAATAAAAAAGATATAAGATTGGATATTAGAAGATATAATAATTATTATCATTATTATTATTATTATTATTATTATTAGTGTTAATTAATTAAGTAAGGAAAGAAAAGAAAGAGGATTAGGGTTAGGTAAAGGAAAAGAAGAAGAGAGAAGGAGAAAGGGGGAGGGGCGGTGGCTGAAAGGAAGAAGAGGGAAGGAAGAAGGAGGGAGACCCAACCTCTCAATAGCAGCCGCGGCCATGAGAGAGAGGAGCCGCTAAGGTGCGACCATGAAGCGTGCAACGACGCGCGGCGCAACGAAGGCACGACGGCGCGGTGGAGCTCAGGAACGGAGGGTTTCGGACGGAGTCTGCTGCAGCGGCTGAGAGAGCTTGGCGGTGTGTGCGACGGCGAAGACGAAGGCAGAGGAAGACGTTGTGACGGTCGCGACGGAGACAGTGGTGGCTGCGACGGAGCCGCGTTTCCGGCGACGGTGGCTGGAACGAAGTGCACAACGGCAGAGAAACCGTGAGGAAGAAGCGGCGGAGGACGACAGAGCTTCAGAAGCTCCGTATGACTGAGACGGCAGCGGACGGCGTGGTGGGGGAGTGTCGTTGCGACCAAGACGAGGCTGGAACTGCGGAGAAGCGGAGCAGCGGAGTCTGAGCGCGAGGAGGTTCGCATCGCCGCTGCAGTGGCCGCAGCTTCTGGTGGCCGGGTGGCAGCGTCTCGTGGCGGTGGTGCGGCTGGCTGAACAGGACTGACAGTGGCGAGGCGCGGCGAAGCTCCGGGGGACTGAAGCGGCTGTGTGCGGTGGTTGGGAAAGTGGAGAAGGAAGTGCTTCGCAGCCATGACGCGGTGGACTCCGGTGGCTGGACGCGGTTCTTGTTCGAACGGAGGGAGTTCCACAATGGTGGTGGCGGATCTGTTCAGGTGAGCGAAGCTCACACACTCTCACAACATTTTGTATGCGTTCCAATTATGATCCCCACTCTTCTATTCCTTTTCCTTTAGTATTTGGTTGTTGATTTAATTGTTGGATTGATTCTCTTGATGTTTTCATTACGCTTTAAGATGATTTTGTTGTATGAAGATGTATGATTATAGGTTAGAATTTAATATAAAATATGCTTTCAAGGTTGCTAAATGAGAACGTAATTTCAGATTGACATTCTTGAGGTGATATGATTATCATAATAATATTTAGATCTATTATGAGACATGTGCTATTTGTGATGTTTGAGCAATTGCATAAAGGCCTTTGGCCCCAGTTAATTGGAAAATGAATTTGAGCTTCGGCTCCCAGTTTAAAATGATTTTGAGCTTCGGCTCCCAGTTTTGAATGAATCTAGCTTCGGCCCTAGTAAAAAAAATGGCTTCGGCCCCAGTTCACCTTAATTAATCAAGATTGGACTTCAGTCCCCAGCTAATTGGACTTCGGTCCCTAGTTAAACACGAGTTTCAGCCCCCAGTTAATTGGCGGTATTATGCCCAAGGAAGACGTTCCTTGTAGTTTGAGCTCAGGTCTAGTCCCAGATAGTGATAAGACCCCGTCTGCCGGGTAATGCAGGTCATGCATTCATGTATAGCACATTTACTTGAGATTGTGACATTAGACATGTGAAATACTTGTGTTTAGTTAATTTGAGAATAGAAGAAGTGTTCATGTGCATTAGAATGAATTAATTGTGGTTTGTTGAATGATATGTTGCATGTCATATGCTTGCCTCCCCACACTGCTTGCTGCATGCTTTGTTCACTGAGATTATTATCTCACCCCACGTTACGGGGATATAATCTAGTTATGCAGGTTAATCAAATCTTGTATTAGAGGAAGATGGAGCTGTTGGAGTGGACTCACCCACTCCCAGTGGTCAAGAAGTTTAGTTGTTTATTTTTGTATTGATAGTTTAATTGTGTAATTATATAAAGATGTATTGGAGATTAGATTTTGAAATATGATGTAGTAGTCTTTAGTTTGGCCATGGAGGCCTATCGTTATTGAATTGGATTAGTGATTGTGATATTATGAACTGTACTGGTGATTTTGCTGGTTTTCAGGTGATTCTGAAAATTTGGAAATGTCCAGTTTTCAGGGGAAACTCTGCCGGATTTTGGTAGGAGTTTATGAACCTTAACACTCTAAAGTGTTGGTTCGTTCCCATATTTCAAAATTAGAAATTGACTTTGAGAAATGTGATGTATGAAGTATGTGGTAGTCTAAGTAAGCGTTGGATTGCTTAGGCATCGTTGTATTATGTGTGCCGATATCGAAAATTGCGCGAAATAATTTTAGAAATTTGGGAATAGTGTTTCCAACAAACATTATTCTTGGATTTAGAAATTAGGACGTTACATTTAATAAGAATCCCTTTTCAAGGTCACTTGTAGGATGAACTTTGTTCCTTGACCTTGCCTCGTGACAACCTTCAGCTTTGCATCTCATTTAAACTACCTTTCTTCCTTATTTTGCAACTATGGATGTTCCAACTTTAAGATTTCATCTAGGATAACATTTGTTCTTGAAGGAACACCTCTTAGAAAACTTTTCTTTTTTAATTTTTTATGTTTGTGAAGGTTCCATTTCTAATATCACCTTCAAGATAACATTTGTTCCTAAAGGGTCACCTCTTAGAAGGTTTCCCTTAAATATCCTTTACATTCTTCATATAGTCACATAGATCCCCTACTTTCTCTAATTGAAAGGGATTCTACTTCATATATCACCTCTAGGATGACCTTTGTTCTTAAAGGGTCACTTCTTAGAAGGTGCACTTCAACATTTTCTCATTTCATCATTTGGTCACAAAGGCTCATTTCTTTCTTTGTTCTTCATCATTATCGTAATTTTAACACATAATCATTATAACTAATTTGCATTTTAATGCACACCCATTTATTAGTACAATTATCCATGACTTAACCAAACCTTATATGTATCTATTAATTCCATGTCATTTACATAATTCATGTCACATAATTGTACCTCTAATATATTACATTCAAGATATTCTCAACAATCATAACATATAATGCATAAATCAAAACTTTAGAACTTATCTATGTTTACTTATTCATTAATTGTCTCATCTAACTTAATGATAATGTATTTCCTTTTGTTTCATTATATTTATCATATCCTTAGTAATTAACTTTAAATTTCTGATAGCAAATGCCATGAAGTCAAGGACATGGAGTGCATGGATGATGCAAGCTTGGGCATGAGAAGGAAGGATTATGCCCAACTCAGAGGAGTTAACTTTATTTCATGAGTCATCATTGACCTTTCCTACTTAATGGTCAAGGCATCTAAACACTTGTTGGATTTCCTAAATAGGCCACATGTTCATGACCTCAAATTTAGCTTTTGATGGATTTTATTTTAAATTGTTAGTATTTGATTTTCATAGTAAGTAGTGCATATTTTAGTCCTTAGGGGCTTGGGGTTTATAGTCCAACACCCCATTAGGATAAAATTAATTTCCTTGTCTTTTATTTCCTTTAAATGGCCACCCCCTCACTCTATAGGGAAGACCTTCATTTGTAAAGGTTAATCTTTAATTTGAATACACTTAGCTTATGCTAATTTTCCTGTGAGTAGAGAAGGGTTGATGGTGCTTGCCCAAACCATTGTGAGACTTATACAGCTCTAGGAGTTGGTGGCGTTTCTGCACTGAGACTTATCAGTCAGAGGGGCTACCTCTACATGTTGCATTTCTTCATCTCTTAACACTTTCCATTTTTCCATTTGTTCTTCTTTATTGTTTTTGAGTCTGAATTCATTTCCATTTTTCTACTTGGTTTATGCGTTGATTTTCTACCATTGAGTCTCAAAAAGATCATTAAGTAATTAATAATTATTAAGTCTCACCTTCCAAGTTTTAATGAATGACAAATATGACTAAGTGACATTATACAAATATGCCTATGCTTTTAACGAGTATTCTGATTTTAGCAAGTTGACCTTCTGAAGTCATGAAGCATTCTGACGTGGCATACTATCTGAAGAAGTGAAGCCATCTGAAATGGCATACTATCTGAAGAAGTAAAGCCTTCTGAAGTGTCAAGCTATCTGAAGCTAGAAGCTGTCTGAAGCCATCTGACGTGGCAAGGTGTCTGAAGTCAGAAGCTATCTGAAGAGTGAAACCATCTGAAGATCTTTGATGTAGAATCAAGTCTTTTTCAACGCCTTCTGCAACACGCCTTTAGCTTACTATATAAGGCAAACACAACATATATTTTTCAGAATGTTTGAATAACATGCACAAGAAAGGAAAGTCTTGCTACACAACATTTGCAGAGTGTCAGAACAGAGTCGGCGCAGTACTGAACCTTGTACTGTGTCAGAAGCTATCAGGAGATGTCTCACAACAGGATTAATAACATTTAATGCTATCTCTAAATGGTTGTTTCAAACGGACTTCTCACCTGCTGCTATAAATAGCTTCATGAAGACTCATGCATATAGAGATCTATCAAGAACGAAAGAGCCAATACGCTGCCAAAGTTTTACGCTGTAAAACACTCTGATAGTTTTCATTGTAATCTTGTACAAAACTTTCATATCCTGAGTTATACTCAGTTTCTTGTACAATTCTCAATTTAAGCTCTGAACTGTTGTAGTTCTTTAGCTTAAACATCTTTTATCTGTAAACATTTGGGTGTTGAGCCTGGAGAGGCTTGGTTGTTAAGCCTGAAGAGGCTTGTTGGTAAACAATACTTGGTTGTTGTTGAGCCTGAAGAGGCTTGACAGAAAAGAATACTTGTAATCTCTTGAGATTAGTGGAAAGTCCAGTTGCAAGGATTGGCATTGGGACTGGATGTAGCTCACAGTGGTAGTGAGTGAACCAGGATAAATACTTGGCTAACTTCTCTCATCCCTTAACTCTTTCAGTTACATTTTAAGCTAATGAGAAGGGAATTGAATCAGCTGCTGTAAAATTGATCTTTAAAAACAGCTTTCTGAAAACTAATTTTTGAGTTGTCTGAAACTACTTCATATAGCTACTAAACATCAGATAACAACCAAATTATCTGAAATTTTTGAGAAAACAAAGTTTTCAGAAAAGGTTTCCTAAAAATGTTAAAGTTTTATAGAAACACTATTCAACCCCCCTTCTAGTGTTTCCCTGTGTTTTCCTAAATCTACCAGTTGGTTCCAATTCTTGATATATAATTGTGTTGCTATCAATTGGTCATAAGAACTTTGTTTAATTGGGATCATTTGGAGGCTTGGAGAGAAATTTTTCGCATGGTTTAGGTTGCATTCAGGTGTAGTTTTTGTGCTAATTTTCTTGCTTTTTCCCTGTATTCCATCTCAATTTTCATGCAACCTGTTGAATTGTGGACTGTTCTGAGATCGAGGTGTAACATCCTAATTTTTTAATTCTGGAATAATGTCCATTGGAAAGACTATTTCGAATTTCTAAAATCATTTCGAGCCATTATCGATATCATCATGCACATCACACAATTTCTTAGGCAATCTTACATTTGCTTAAGCTTCCACAAAACTCATACATCATTCACAATCTATGAAACTAACTTCCATCTTAGGTTATAAGAATTTACAACAATCCTGCCGAAAATCCGGCAAAGTCTCCCTTGTAAACTGGACATTTCCCAATTTTTCATATTAACCTGAAACACAGAAAAACATCCAATACAACATATACATACATACATATATATATATATATATCAATACAACATAGTTCCTTAAAAACATCATGACATCCTTCCCCCAAGCAAGCATATACTAACACATCCCCAACACCCACAATACATTTCCAATCACAAGCTCTAACACTCTACTTCAAGTGAGTCCCCAACTCTTCCGCCAAAGACCTGGACTGCAACTTGCACAGCTGAATGTAATTCCCACGCCGTGGGATGAGACTACGTCCCAGTGAGTGAGGTAACAGTGTGTGCAATCATTCAATAGCAACCATAAGCGCAGTGATAGTCATGCAAAGTAATGAACATGTCAATGCAACTAACGTCCAATCTATCTATTGTACTTATTCTGAAGTGTTTTGTTTTCCCCAACACCCAAGGGTTCTTTTCTCTGTAACGTGATTTGAAAGCTCGGCCATGTAACCAAGGACCGTCGTCCATGACCACCCTCATTAAGTTTTATTAGCAAACATATATGCAGTTCATTTTTAGTTGAGGAGCCCCATTTGACCCCTTGGCCGTGGAGCAAATGAGATTGCCTCTCTTGGAACATGAGTCCAGGGACCAAAATCTGAGTATTTAACATGAGGTCTAAAGACCCAAAGTCATTTTAAACATGAAATCCTATGACTCAAAATAATTCTTTTAAACATGAAGCCCAAGGATTCAAAAGTCATTAATTTCAACATGAGGTCTAAAAGACCCAAATATCTTCCTTTAAAAAATATGAGGTCATAAGACCCAAATCATTTTCCTTTCAAAAACATGAGTGAATGATTTCATGAGGACAACAATACTTTCATGAGCATGAACATGTGCATAAACAACAACAAAGCCAAGGTTCAACATAAAAAATGCAAGATTTCACAAAATTCCCAAATCCTCTAACCTAGGGTTTGAGCCATAAAGTCACACATTGAATCAATCCAATAATCCACCCTAGGTTTGTATAAAATCAATAATAATCAACAATAATAGCATGGGGAGAATGAATAGGGAGGATACATAGGATAACAACCAAGAATACAAGTGAGTGAGAACCACACTCACCTTAAATAGGAGAAATGGAAGAATGGAAGGGAAGAGGATGAAGATCCAAGCTCAAGAGGTGGTGGAGGAGCCTCCAATCTAGTTCTCCTTCTTCTCCTAGCTCCTTCTCTCTCTAAACCCTTCTCCCTCTCTCTAGAAACCCTAAGGGAGGGATAAAAATGAAAAAGAAGAAGGCTGCTATGCGTTTTAAACGCTCCTGGATGCGTTCGCGCGCTTAAGCGCCCAACAGGGCATTTGAGCGCCCAAAGTCTCTACCTGGGAGACGTGCGCATCAGGCTTGTGCACTTGAGCACGCACCAGGTCGCTTGAGCGCCCAAAGTTTCTGCCAAAACACCAAATTTTGCTCCTCTGCGCACTTGAGTGCGTAAACTTGTTGTTTAGAGGTACAAATGAGCTCAAAATACTTGCGTATGGCATATCAAACAAAAGCCCCGGATCTTAGCTTTCTAATGCAAGTGGAATCACCTCAATTGAACACCCGTAACTCTAGATATTCTCGAATTAATGCACCAAGGTCATTAAGCTTAAAACCCAAAATTAAGCAATAACCTTGGTTGAAGCCTAACGAGGCACACTTTACATGAATCATGTGAGAACCCATCAATTCACTCCAATAAGGCTAACGTTAAGGATTCTAAGTGTCCATGAGACTATGCTCCTCTATTCTCTTATTCCTTTCCACAAAATCACCTTCTACCTCGGTCCCTTAAGTTTATGTCTCCCTTACTCCTTCCGGCCAATTTGTTTAAGCTTAGTTACTTCCGTCTTAATCTAATTCCCTATTTCCAATGTCTCTATTTCCTTCTTCACCTCTTCACTATGCTCGCCATTCTACAACCGGGCGTGACTTCTCTTATGCTAACTCTACAGTCAGGTTTGGCTTAATACTTAGTTTTTCTCTTTTCGGTTCCCTCAAAACTCACAACTCTTAATCAATTCCCTAACTGATGGCATCTTGTCAGTGGTGTTCTGAACTGACAACTAATGGCTAGGATCAACTGGGAGCTGCTTGAAATGTTTGGAGCTGAACCAAGCATGAGCCTTCCTCATGAGAGTCAACCATTGACTAAGAAGTCAAAGTCAACATACAAGACTCAACTTAAGTAGGAATCAATGTAATTAGGATTTATGATGTAATTAGGAAATCCTTGTCATTTTTTTAATTAGGGGCGCCACTTACCTATGGGTTTTAGTGGTTAGTAGGTTGCCTTACTAGGAAGTGTAGAGGGTCATGGGTTCTAATCCCATCTAGGATAGGAATTTCACTCATCTTGTATTTTCCATGTATTTTGGGCGCATAATTAGGTGGTTTAGTGGCTAAGGCTTTGCTTAGCTAAAAGCCATTAGGGGCATGGGTTCAAATCCCATTTAGGATGGGTTTGAACCCATCATTTCTATTTTCCCCCTTTATTCCACATAAATGGCCGCCCTACTCCCTCTCCTCTCCTATATAAAGGAGCTTTCACCCATGTATTACACACAATTGAATTTTAAGTAAAGGTATTATGCCCAAATTTCTCCTCCATTGGTGAGTTGAGTGAGGCTTGGTGGTTGATGCTCAAACCATACTTTAAGACTTATCTAATTCTCCTGAATTAGTGGCGTCTGGCGATTGGACTTATCTGCTGTGGGTGGATTCCTGCTTCAGTGGCGTCCCTATCATTTCTTCCTCTCCATTTTTTCTTTCACTTTCTCTTATTTTCCTTCATTTTCTCGCCCAAATTAGTTGTTGCCCTGCACCTAATTTGCGCATTTAATTGCTTGTTTTTCAATTCTAATCGGTGGTTTTTGCTCAATTGTAGATCCTACAACTATCCGACTATCAATTGGTCATCAGAGCTTGTTGAATTTGAGCAATTTGGAGCATCTTGGGGCTATTCTTGGCCGCGGCTACTGCACCTATTTTGTGCAGAATTTTCACTCATTTAGTGTAATTCCATCCCTCTTTTCAATTGTAATTTGGACTTGGACTGTTTCCCGGGCCCAAGGTGCCTTTCTGCTGCTATCAGCATTGTTTGTCTTGATTGAATTCGTTGCTTTCTTGCTAGTTTGGGGGCTGTTTTGGGCTGGTAATCCCACCCCTCTAGGTGTTTGATTTAATGCCTCTTAATTGCTCATACTTGTTCTTGAGTCATTCTTGCAATTAATTGCTATAAACTGCTTGTTTGTTGGTGAACTGTGGTAAGAGGAGGCATTGTTGTCTTCATTTTTCCAAAGATCGTTCACCTACATTTCTCCCCTTTACCATTAATTGTTCATCCCCCATATTCATCTCTTTACTTTCCGCTTTTAATTTTCCGCCATTTAATTTCTGCTTCTCCCCATCCTTTTAATTTCTGCTCTCCCCTTTACATTATGCCATTTACATTTCTGCTCTCCCTATCCTTTTAATTTCTGCCATCCCCCTTTACTTTCAGTCATTTCCTTTCAATCCTCCCCATCCTTTTAATTTCCGCTTCCCCTTTACATTTCTGCTCTCCCCATCCTTTTACTTTCTGCCATCCCCTTTTACATTCTGCCATTTACATTTCTGTCCTCCCCATCCTTTTAATTTCAGTTTCCCCTTTACTTTCTTGTCATTTATTTTGCGCATTTTTTTCCTTCTTTTTCTTTTCCACTTATGCGCATTCTTTTGGCTCATGTATTGTTCAATTTTCTACTCCGGTTTGTCTGTTTGATTGGCATTCTGATTGTAAATTTGAATTGACTGCTATCTCTACCGCAGACTTTCCCTGTTTGATTGTGCAAAACGCTCACCATTAGGCTGATTTTTGGTTCATAGTATTGGAAGAATATCAACAAAGTCCAATTGTTGATTTTCCTTCATATTTTAATTCCAATACCAAGCGCGTTTCTGTGACCGTACTAATTTTGTATAATCAACAAGGAATTGCTAAGCAATTTTTTGGTCATTTTTTAAATCAGGTTGCCATTACGTTTTCACAGTTTTTAGATTTTTTTTATTCATTATTTTGCTTTTCTGGTACCACTTGGACTAGTTTATTGTCAGAAAATTCCAAAAAAATTACAGTAGTTGCATTTTATTTTCTTTTCATTGTGTACAAATTTCTGTAATTTTCTGTTGGGGAAAAAGACAAAAAAAAGAAAAGGCAAGAAAAATACAAAAGGTACGTACGTGCCAAAAATACAAAAAGAGGTGTAAAAAGCAAAATGGTGCAAAAGTCAACTACAAGGCAAAAAAAGTCAAAAGACACCCAAAAAGTCAAAAAAATTAAAAAAAATCAAAAAAATAGAAAAAAAAAACAAAAATTTATCCCAACAATACAGTTGACAGTTTACTGTAATTTTCTGTTTCATTTCTCTGTATACTGTAAATTGAGTTGTATTTGTTGTTTTTCTAAAACGACAATTTTGGCAACTCTTTTTCAAAAATCACCAAAAATAATTCTCTTTGCAATTTCTTCCGTCTTGTCTTGTTTGTTGTCTGTTCTTGTGTATAAGCTTGTTTGAGTGCCAACTTTTCTTGTTTGTCATATCAACTCCATTGTTTTGACTTAGGATTTTCCAATCTGCTTTCAGTAGGTATTTTCTTTGTTAGTGCGCTTCTATTTTGGGTAAGGGTTAAGACATAGTCCCAAGTTGGTCTTTGCAAAATCTAACCAACCTCCAACCGAGCAGAAGAGGCAAGAGAGTTTTTATTATAGAAAAAGCCAAAAAAGAGTGACATACACGAGTGAATACATTCTCTTGAGTGTAAACACTTAGTGAGTGGAAAGGTCCAAATTCTTAAAAATAAAAAACTTAACAATGGGTAGTAGGAACTCACCACCTCCTTCATCTAGAACTTTGAGGTATAGGCCGAGTTGCAACATGCAATTCAAGACATGGCCAGAATGATGAGGCATGAGATAAGTGAACTTAGGAAAGAACTAAGTGGGAATAGGAGGGAGAGAAGACATTCTTCTCGAGAAGGAGGAAGTAAGGATAGATACAGCATGGTTAGAAGTGAAGATAGGTACCATGCTGAGAGTAGTGAGGGAGAGAGACACTCTAGCCATACCTATAGGAGAAGGGAAAGGGAAAGAGAGCATAGAAGGTCTAGGAGGCGTGAGGAACCTAGAAGGTTTAGAAAAGACTACTATGAGGAAACCCCTAGGAGAGAAAGAGAGGAGTATTATGAAGAGAATCCTAGGAGGCATAGAAGAGAGCATAGGAGAGAAGAAGAGCCTAGAAGGGAACAAGGTTTTAGAGGGGTAAAAATAGAAGTCCCAACCTTTAATGGTAGGAATGATGTAGAACAATACCTAGAATGGGAACTTAAAATTGAACAAATCTTTAGTTGCCATAGGTATAGGGAAGAGGAAAAGGTTAAGATTGCCTCTCTAGAATTCAAGAACTATGCCTTAGTTTGGTGGCATCAGCTTCAAGCTGAAAGAAGAAGGTGCAATGCTCCTTTGGTTTCCTCTTGGGAGGAAATGAAGTCCATCATGAGAAAGAGGTTCATACCTCAACATTACACTAGGGAGTTGCACATCAAACTCCAAACTCTTAAGCAAGGTTCTAAGAGTGTAGAATAGTACTTTAAGGAAATGGAACTTGCTTTAATTAGGCCAACATAGTTGAGGATAGTGAAGCAACTATGTCTAGGTTTATCAATGGACTTAATTTCGACATAAGGGACATAGTGGAATTGCATCCTTATGTAGAAATGGAGGACTTGGTACACCAAGCTATTAAAATTGAAACTCAACTAAAAAGAAAGGGTAGCTATAAAAGAGGAAACACTAGTTTTACAACTAGGAACAAGGAAACCCTAAAGAAAGATGAGGGAAAGATCCAAGAGAAGGAGGAACCTAAGGGTCCTAGGGTTACTTCTAACCCCACTCCTTCTACTAAAAAGGAGGAGCCCTCTACTTCCACGAGAAACATCAAATGTTTCAAGTGTGATGGCAAGGGACACATAGCTTCCCAATGCCCAAATAGGAGGGCAATGTTGGTTAAAGAGAATGGAGAGTACACTAGTGCAAGTGAGAATGAACAAAGTGAGGATGAGGAAAAAGAAACTAGTGAAGAAGAGAATGAAGTTAAGAAAGAAGTATATAGGGACGAGGGTAAACTTTGCATGGTGAGAAGGTCCTTAGGAAATCAAATAATAAGAGAAGATGAACAAAGGCAAACTGTCTTCCACACTAGATGCATGGTAGAGGGACGAATTTGCTCCCTAATTGTTGATAGTGGAAGTTGCACTAACATTGCAAGTGCAAGTATGGTGGAAAAACTTGGTTTATCTACCACTCCCCACCCCAGACCATACAAGTTATCTTGGATATGTGATGATGGGGAAAGGGAAGTAAATAAGCAAACTCTCATCTTTATTTCCATAGGTGATTATGATGATAATGTTCTTTGTGATGTTGTACCTATGGATGCCACATATATCTTGTTGGGTAGGCCTTGTCAGTTTGATAAGAGAGCCATCCATGACGGATACTCTAATCAAATATCTTTTAAACATGATGGTACAAAAATTACTTTGATGCCAATGACAATCCAAGAAATATGTGAGGATCAAGCTCACATGAAGAGAGAGATAAAACTTGAGAAAATTAAGAGACTTAAGATAGAAGGTGAGGATAAAAAGAAAAAGAAAGAAGAAACATCAAGAGTGATGATAGAAAAGGTGAAAACCAAAGAGAAACAAAAAAATAAAAGGGAAGCCATGTTATTACTTCATCAATTCAAAACTGCTGACCTTAATTGTTTTGAAGGAAATCAAGAAAGGGAACTGCTGATTAAGGAAGGAGGAAGTAGAAACACTACAAGGGAGTTTCCTCTAACCTTTTCTTCTATTTCTTCTCCTCCTCCTCCTTCTTCTTCTACTTCTCTTCTTTCTTCCACTACTCTTTCTTCCCCCAAAACTCCCTACATGATTCCCAAGTACTATTGTTATGAGCACTAGATGCTAAATGCTTGGGAATAATGAGTCTTCCTCTTTTGTTGGTCAAGGTTGCGCGCGGATGTCCATGGTTGAAAACCTAGCAAAGACTCACAATCCTAAAGATTTGAGGGCAAATGCTTCTCAAGGGGGAGGGGATGATGGCATCCTGTCAGTGGTGTTCTGAACTGACAGCTAATGGCTAGGATCAACTGGGAGCTGCTTGAAATGTTTGGAGCTGAACCAAGCATGAGCCTTCCTCATGAGAGTCAACCCTTGACTAAGAAGTCAAAGTCAACATACAAGACTCAACTTAAGTAGGAATCAATGTAATTAGGATTTATGATGTAATTATGAAATCCTTGTTATTTTTTTAATTAGGGACGCCACTTACCTATGGGTTTTAGTGGTTAGTAGGTTGCCTACTAGGAAGCGTAGAGGGTCATGGGTTCTAATCCCATCTAGGATAGGAATTTCACTCATCTTGTATTTTCCATGTATTTTGGGCGCATAATTAGGTGGTTTAGTGGCTAAGGCTTAGCTTAGCTTAGCTAAAAGCCATTAGGGGCATGGGTTCAAATCCCACTTAGGATGGGTTTGCACCCATCATTTCTATTTTCCCCCTTTATTCCACATAAGTGGCCGCCCCACTCCCTCTCCTCTCCTATATAAAGGAGCTTTCACCCATGTATTACACACAATTGAATTTTAAGTAAAGGCATTATGCCCAAATTTCTCCTCCATTGGTGAGTTGAGTGAGGCTTTGTGGTTGATGCTCAAACCATACTTTGAGACTTATCTAATTCTCCCGGCGTCTGGCGATTGGACTTATCTACTGTGGGTGGATTCCTGCTTCAGTGGCGTCCCTACCATTTCTTCCTCTCCACTTTTTCTTTCACTTTCTCTTATTTTCCTTCATTTTCTCGCCCAAATTAGCTGCTGCCCTGCACCTAATTTGCACATTTAATTGCTTGTTTTTCAATTCTAATCGGTGGTTTTTGCTCAATTCTAGATCCTACAACTATCCGGCTATCACTAACTCTCATCTTATTTTCCTTTCCAACCCCTATGTTCTCATCTTACTTCTAACTTCCTCTAGATTCTTCTTAGGTCCAATTTTTGGGATATTACATTTCTACCCCCTTTAAATAAATTTTGTCCTCAAAATTTTGGTTATGATTCCCCACCTGCACTCTCAGTCATGGCTCTCCTCTTATCTGATGGTACATTAGGGAACTTTCCACTCACACCTGATCATGGACACTCCTTCTCCCCAGGGGTGGCTATGGGAATCTAAGGGTTGATTGGCTTCTTAGCCTCATATCTACATCCTTTAGATCACCGATCAATGCTTTGGATTTATTATTTCTCTAATTCTCACCCTATGTCTGACCATGTCAATTGTACTCTCCACTGTTTCTCTTTCGCTTCCCTATAGGACTTGACGACTTGAACGTCCTGACTAATTGATAAACCAAAGGTACCTCGTTGATGGTTTTCCTCTCAGAGAAGGGTTGTGGTGAGTTGAGAGGAAGTGTAGGGTAACCTCCTCTCAACTGTCCTATGACATAGAGTGAAGTCCAAACTGATTCCTAGTTTGCCACAAGGCTTTAAGTCTACTACATAAACAAACTGAGCAAAACTGTGCTCTCGAAGCTAGCTAATTTGAAACATAACTTTATAAACATATTTCATCTCTAGTCTTCTAAATTAACCACACACAAGTCTTAACAAAAGAACATAGAGTTGCAGCCAAAAGAGCATAGTGTATCAGGGCAACCACCAAAGATGGCAGTGGTGCTCCTCTGACACACCTATGATACAGAATGGACAAGCTCCTGCAGCTCATCCGGAGAAAAGTAAATCTCATATGACAGAACATGATAGCGTGTAGGCCTACTTGTACCTATCATTTCACTACATACACATAGGTAGAACACATGATTTTAGGGATGAAAAATTTTATCATCAATAGTGGTTCTAGGGGGAACATTGTCCGAAGATCTAGATTGAAAGAGTCTTGCATGATGGTTCCTTAGAGAAACAATCACCAGAAATTTGGGGTTCCATGTTTCGTCAAGAAACTTACAAGCCTCAATAATTCGATTAAGTTCAATGTTCGAAACTTGATTGAATTGGGACTCACTAACTCCATCCCAGAACCAAGAAACATTCTTCCAAATATGTAAGATTTTTAAATTTACTTGACTCCCATAAACACAATCATTTAGATTAAAGATCAGTTTCTCTCTAATTCAAACATAGACCTATACGCGCCTTCCAAAACCAAATCTGATGCTAAAAGATTGAATTGACCAACTCATCAAGAAACTTTGCCATACAATTCATGCCTCTAACAAGTGATAGGCCTCCTAAACTAAATATGCCACACTCCCTACCTCATCTACATCCAACTAACCATTCTTAGATTATAACACCTCCCAACCAAACTAAATTGCAAAAAGTAAGAGTGAATAATTTCAAATAACTTCCCTAAGCAATAACAAGTTGAAGGAGTTAGATTTACCCTTTGATCACTAAGGCCTGAATTCCATTCAAGTAAGTGTGACACCATTCTACCCCAAATAATAAAATAATTACTCAGTTAAATTATAAGTAAAAGTACTGTTAACACCGAGGTAAAAAGGTTCACATTTCCTCTTTTAAAACGAGTACTTAATCCAAATCCATTGTTGTTTCCTTAAAAGAGTGAAATTAAGGTTTTCAAAAGCTAATTTATCAATAGAATAAAAACATAACTTGGCCATGTAAGGTCCTTAGGAATAATTTTCCAAATCTTTACAAAACAAAATAAGAATATAAGTTCCTAGACACTAATCCCCGATGTCACACCTATCAGAGCGAGACATTGCCCTTCAAAATTCAGCACACTGAGTGCCCTCTACATCATCCTAGAAAAAAAACCACAGGAAAGTACGGTGAGGAAAAGAATACATACATATACATGCAATACAGAAGCTACCATCATTCTCACCCATCACCATACATATCATCATTTAATTCAAATATTATTCATTTCACATATCTAGTTCATACACATATAATCTCACACGTTCATAATGTACATTCACACTTCTCAAACAATCATCATTACCAGTGATGGCCCTACTGTAAACACCACACAGTAGGTTTCACCCCCTCGATGGGCCCATGCAAAGACACCCGCTCCCTCCCACCGTTACCCACCTCTTATGGGCTAGGTGAATCGCATTGTAAAACACTCCCTCTTGGAGTCATGCATCAGATGTCTCCCATCATGGTCTCATTTCATACACTAGGTTCATATAAACATAAGTTCACACCATGCACATGTACAACGCCTATCCCAAGAGTCATGATTTGGAACTCCGCACAATGGGCGCACCTCATCAATCCTCTTAGTTGTTACCAATGATGGCCTTACCGTTAACACACACAGTAGGTTGCACACCCTCAATGGGCCAGTGCAAAGACATCCGCCCCGCAATGATGGCCCTACCGTTAACACCACACAGTAGGTTACACCCCCTCAATGGGTCCGTGCATAGAATGTCCCCCATCATGGTCACCACACCCCCTCGATGGGTCAGTGCATCTCATGAATCACACCTCATATGCTCATGCTCAATGCATCAACATTATCTCATACATTCACACCTCACATGCTCATGCTCAATGCATCAATTATCATTTATACATTTCTCATACAACATTGTCTACTCAATTCATTCCACATCACATCACAATTATTGTAAATACATAATGTTCACATGAGATAATCACTCACTAATATATCATACCACAATTAAGACGCATTGTACATCCAATTCAATCCATCAATTCCGCAAACGATTCATATATTACACAAACATCCATCTCAATTTCACGTTTTAAGAAAAGCTATATGAAGTTTGGAAGAAATCTGTTGAAATTATATTTAAAAAGCTTGATATGCCTTTCTGCGCTTCACTTTGCGCTCAGCGCAAGTGGAGCGCAGGTTCTAGAGAGCTACGCTCCATCCTGCGCTCAACGCAGGTGGAGCGTAAATGTCGCAGAACACGACTGCACCTGCGTTTTTACCCCTTTTCAACCCTCTTCTTCAATCCCTACCCAAATCTTTAAGTCTCGAACTCAATTAGACTCATTTTTACCGATTAAAATCAATTGATTCATCAATTATATCAATAAATTACAGTTAAATCAACAATCAAATCAATTTTTGAAATCTCTCTCCCAAATCCTAATTTGACCCCTTTCGACAACCTCGCATCCTACTCTCAATTCCAACAAGAACATGACCATAATCATCACAACAATCACGAATTTCATCATATTACAGACAATTCATCATTCATAATTTAAAATTTAAGAATCCTAGAGGGACTTATGGTTGCCCTCACTACCCAAGCACTCCAGCATACACATATAGCAACACCCCTTCCCCCCCGTACCTTAGGAATGATGATGAACGGTGAACGACAGAACTCCCTTGATGATCTATTCTGCAGCACCTTCTCCTTGTGGAGTTGCTTCTCTCTTCCCTAAGGTTTTGTTATCTGACTTTTGAAGAAAGGATAGGGTGAAATAGATAACCCTTCCCTTATTTAAATATCTACTTGGGCTGGGCCTACTCCAACCCACTCATCCCCCCTTTTTAATTAATTAATAATATTCATAATAAAAGATAATAATAATACAATTATTTCTTCATTTTATTTTATTTTATTTATTCTAGAAATTCTAGGATGTTACAGTTAGAGTCATGGGTTCCAATTTTTCTTAAATCATTAGACCACTATAATTGAACTAAGAAAGAAATTAACAACAAGTCTAAATATTATATTATCAGGCTCCACCACAAAATGAGTGACTTCAAAGATTAAATTGATCCAAGGCTACCCACTCACCCAATCCAAATTGAAAGGATAAGGGGAGGCTATAATCTCAATTCCTTTAACAAACCTATTACTTTCCACAAGATAGAAATTTCCAAATGATCTTTTGAAAGGGCATACTAGTCACCACCTGATCGATAATTTGAGTCATAGATTGACAAGGTACAATGGATTCCAACTTGGTATCTAAACTAGGAAATCCTCCAATAGTTCATGTAGTAAGGATACACTAAATAACTAGATGATTAACATGTACCTATGAGAACCGAAACTACATATAATAACACTCATATTGATTTGTTAAGACACCAAAGGATTAGACTTCTCCCTCAAGAAATAGAATTTAAATTTACCAGTGCATGGATCTAAGAACCAAGTAAGGACTCAAAGTATCAGTCTAATATCTTAGGAAACAAAGGATTGAACTTGCTGCTTACATACTAAAACCAAGTCACAAAGGATAAAGACTTAAATAATCTCACCACCATCAAAATAAAATCATTGCCACCTAATTAAATATCTATTCGGATTTATAGAATAACTTAGGCAAACTAATAATGAAATTAGAATCAAAATAGCAACAACCATCAAGATCAGCATACATTAACAGGGAACCAAGAGAGGAAACAAGAATGTGAGATCAAAGGCCATAATTCAATTTCTTGAGTTATCTTTAAGATTACATCTACCCCATGGTAAACAACTTAACCAAAGAGCTAGGGTTGCTACCCTTCACCGATGGTATTAGGTTTCTCTAACCTCCCATGAGTCCCACACTTCCCCTCTAATCTTTACCTACCACGGAATCCCCCAATCCTAGAAATTTACAATCAACCTCTACATACAAGACATTCAAGTGACGCAAACCTATGAACATGTCATGCAATCATTTGAGCAGAAAAAAACGTCATGATTAATCAAACAAATCACATCGCCAAGGTGTAACCATAGGCAACCAATACTCTCCTCCCCCACTAGGGAGCCTACTCATTATGTCTCCTCTAAACCACCCTCTTGTTTTCGCATTCCAAAACCAATTACGCACTCTCTCTCAAAACTTAATACTTCACCTTTCCTTCTAAGTGTGCCTCCTGTCCACTAGGAACTAAGGGTGACATTCTATAAGATTTCTAAGGTGAAGGTCTTACTCTCGGAAATGAACCTATGTCATTCTCCCTCTATCTACAAGTGGGTGGCTCTAACCTTGTTAGAGAAGTGTCCAAGCTCCCTTAACAAGGCATCCTGTTCACGTCACTAACCATAATCCCGTGTACAATGCACCTAATAGAGGGGTGAGCAGTACCTATATTGAGTACGAAATACTATAGGATCATAGTAAGTCACAGGCAACTAACCTAACCACAGTCCAAATGGATTGAACTGTTCTGATACCATAATGTAATGTCCTAATTTCTTAATTCAAGAATAATGTCCATTGGAAACACTATTCTGAATTTCTAAAATTATTTCTTGCCATTATCCATATCGTCATGCACATCACACAATTGCTTAGGAAATCCAACATTTGCTTAAGCTTCCAAAAACTCATACATCATTCACAATCCATGAAACTAACTTCCATCATAGGTTATAAGAATTTACAACAATCCTGCAGGAAATCCGGCAGAGTCTCCCCTGTAAACTGGACATTTCCCAATTTTTCATATTAACCTGAAACCAAGAAAAACCATCCAATACAACACACACACATATCAATACAACATAGTTCCTTAAAAACATCATGACATCCTTCCCCCCAGCAAGCATATACTAGGCACATCCCCAACACCCACAATACATTTCCAATCACAAGCTCTAACACTCTACTTCAAGCAATCCAACGTTATTTTTATCAACTGAGTACACTGCACATTCTGCAAACCGACAATCAATGTAATACACAGAGTTGTTCTCATAGCCCCACCTTCCAGGATTACACAATGCATAACAATTTGCGGCAATTGCAAAAAATAATGCAATGTCACCCAAATTTTCCAACTTGACATATTTCATGGTCAGCAAGTCTACCTTGTAGACATTCAATATTGTCCCATGTTCAAAATGAACCACTAAAAGTTGCTCATCACAATTAACCAGCTTGAGGTATCGACAAGTCACATTAGGCTTATTCTTCAAATCAAGAAATTTGATACTTGTTGAGTTCAAAGAAAGTACCCCTATTTTGGCCTTGCCAGTGATAACATATATCATATTTTGCAAAACCACAAAGCCCACTACCATCCAAGGATTTCCCTCTCTAGGATAGGCCTTAAAAGTAATCCATCTTTGAGCGATAAACTTTTGGGTCAGGAATGCTAAAGAAAGAAATAAATTTCATAGCATATGAATAAATTTGAAGGGCCTCAAAATTGATAATCCGATACATGGATCTCGATATGGCAATGTAAAAAGCTATGATCAACCTGAAGATGATTTGGGACCCTTGTGGAGTGAGCTCGAACTTGCTCTAGAATGTTGCAAGGTATTTCCAATTATTTTGGTGAGTTGGAAATTAAACAAAGGAAAGGCAAGCATAAAAAAGCAAACAGAGGGAGACTACTAGTTTCGTCGTGCAAGTGCTGTAATTTCGTACGTTTAGTCTTTTTCCTTTTTATTTTTGAAATTGTAAATTGTAAATACATATAATAAATAGATGAGATTTCATTAAAATCAACGGTCAGAATGCTTTCCGTTAATAATTTAACACTCAATTAACAGAAGGATGTATTTCACTAATTACAGTGGTTTAAGAATTAATTGGGAACAAATAAAAATTCATGGTGTTTATTTACAAAAAGGTAAAAGTTTAAGGGGGTTAAATACTCTTTACCCTTTTTTTGAATTTGATCACCTCCGTTAAATGTAACATCCCGATGATTAATAATAATGATTAATGAAAGGTTATAGGACAATAAATTCTCATGTTAATAATCAAGAATAAGGTAAGGAATCGATTAGAAGAGGATTAAAAACCTTAGGCAAGAAAATCAGATTTTAGTGTTATCGCTCAAGCGAGAATGGGCTCGCTTGAGCGAATTATGCAGTAAAAATGGGAAAAATTGGTTTCTGCATATCTCGGTTGAGCGAGAAGGTCTCACCCAAGCGAGACACCAGGGGATTTTTAGAGTGCTCTTTGGATGTTTTTCGCTTGAGCGAAAAGGTTCTCGCTTAAGCGAGAATCTTCCAAAGAGGGGTCATTTTTGGGTCGATTCTCGCTCAGGCAAGAAGCCTCTCGCCCAAGCGAGAATGATGAGAAGAATCAGACCCCGAGCATCTCGCTCAAGTGAGAACAAATCGCTTGAGCGAGAGTTCACTTACAGCTCTTAAAAGCTTTTATTAGGGTTCATTTTCATTACGTTTTCCTTTCCCTTCTTCCACCTTTTAGAGAGAGAGATTCTAGTAAGAGAGAACTCCATTGAAGCTCAAGGAAGTTTCTCAACCCCAAGATCAAGTCTTTCTTTGGTTCTCCTCATCCCCAACCTTCTTCCTTCTCAATTCCATCAACCACTTCAAGGTGAGTGTAACCACACACTCACTTCTATGTAGGATGAATCTTGAATGATCCCACTTCCTCTTTCCCTTTCTTTTACTTATATGATGTTGATTAGTGATTGGATTGTATATATGATGTATTTGTGGAAATGAATCTTGCCCTAATAGGTGCCCTAGTTGATGTTAGGGTATGGAATGTGAATAGTATGAATTGTTATTATGTTCTCTCTCATGGACAACATGTATAATAATGATGTCTTACATTCCTCACTTGAATCATGTTCAAAGAAATGTTTTGGGGTATTTTGGCCCGTGGAAATGGTTGAGGTCTTTTGACCTTCTGGTAATGGTGGGTAAGGTCTTCCGACCTTCAGGGACGACGGTCCCTGTTAGTCTGAGCTCAGTCTAGCCTAAGGAAAAGGGAACCCTTGGTACGGGGTTAAGCATTCGAGGATTATTATTAATGTCATGGTTGTTATGATTATGCTTGAAGATTTCACGATGCTTATCTTTCTAATCTCATGTCATGAACCTGTTAATCCCTACACTTGCATGCTTTTGTTACCTCACTAGGACGTTGGTCTCACCCGACTCCGTGGGAATTTACATTTCAGATGTGCAGGGACCACGTTCAGGCCATGGAGGCTAGTAGGGGGCTTGTTGCTATTATGTTGGACTTATGTTTTACTATGAACTATGTATTTAGTACTTTTGTATAAACATGACTATTTGGTATTTTGGATAGGATAAAGTGGTACATGTGTATCTTCTGGCTTGTTGTTGTTATTCAGGACACATGTATAGCTATATCATGTACTTTCTCTACTTTGGTTATATTTGAGCCAAGTGGCCTACTCATGTATAGTTATTACGTTGTATCCCTGTAATGTGTATTTTTATGGCTTATGTAATTGTTGGACTACGTAAGCGACTATGTTAATTCTGATCAATATCGAAATGTGCGAAATAATTTCCGAAATTTGGAATTAGTGCTTCCAACAGACATTAGTTATGAATTTAGAAATTAGGACGTTACATTTTGGTATCTGAGCAATTCAATCCAATTGGGTTGTGGATGTGTGTGTGTCACTCCTTAAGTTAGTTGTTGTCTATTATGCATAATTACGAAATTGGTAGACTGATCACCTAGAAATTTCTTAGTAATGTGTATAGGGCATGGCTAGAGGCAGGAAGGGGCGTCCTCGTGCCAACCCGTCCTCTCCCCTACGGGACCAACCTCCGGATTAAGTGGCGGAGGCCCTCCGAAAGCTTACACAAATCATGGGAGATCAGGAGGCTTCTAACAACGCAGTACTTCAGGCCCTGGAGAGACGATCCAATGGCACCCCGCCACCAGGGGCGACGACGGATCCGTTCCTCCAAGGACTTGCTGAATTCTGCAAACATCATCCCCCTGCATTTCTTGGAGCTTATGACCCCGTTGCAGCAGACTCATGGCTTAATGCCATGAACAAGATTTTTGAAGTAATGGCTTGTACTGATGACTTCAAGGTGAGGTTTGCAACCTACATGCTTCAGGGAGAGGCATAGAACTGGTGGAAAAGCGTGAAGGCAGTCTTGAATACTCTTGGAGCCCTGCTTCCTTGGGACACATTTCAACACGTGTTCCTTGAGAAGTACTTTCCGGAGCCGGCTAGGAAGTAAAAGGAGCTGTAGTTTCTCTAGTTAAAGCAAGGCAGCATGACGGTAGGCCAATATGTGGCCAAATTTGAGGAACTCTCCAAGTATCACACACTTCTTCAAGCCAATCCTAATGAGGGTAGGAAATGCTCCCACTTGGAGGCGGGCCTCAAGCCCGAAATCAGGAAGATCGTTGCAGCTTTGCAACTTCGGGATTTCTCAGCCTTGGTGACGAAATGTTTAGTCATTGAGAAAAGCTTAGTTGAGGAAACACCTAAGGCTACAACCAAGCCATGGGTGGAGGGAAGGGCAAAAAACTAGCCTTTCCCCCTACTCCAGTTTCCCCTACTTGTCCCAAGTGTGGCAAGGGCCACCGGGGTGAGTGCTTGGCGGGAAAACAGAAGTGCTACTACTATTTCGAGGAAGGTCACATATCGAGGGAATGTCCAAAGAGGAAGAAGGACCCGGCCAAACCACAAGCGACCAGAAGAGTCTTTACCCTCAGTGGTGAGGCGGCGGCTAAGGCCGGTAATCTGATGCGAGGTATGGGCACTTTAAATGAAACTCCTTTAATTGTACTGTATGATTCCAAGGTAACCCATTCTTTTATTGCTTATGATTGTGTGGAAAGGTTGAACTCGCTTGCCACTCCCCTACCCTTTCATTTAAATGTCCTCACCCTGGCTAAGGAGGCAATCCCCACCTCTTCAGTATGTCTTGAGTGCCCTATTGTTATTCAGGGGAGGGCCTTCATGGTTGATTTGATTTGCTTACCGCTGACTGGTATTGATATCATTTTGGGCATGAACTGGTTATCCCGTAATCAGGTCATGCTAGATTGCTTTAATAAAGAAATTGTCTTTCCAACTCTTCCTCTTCCTCCGAGGGAGAAACCATCATATTTGTTGTCCAGCACCACCCAAATTTATGAATGCCTGGTTGATGGGAGTTATTGTTTTGTATTGTTACTTTCCTCTACTATAGAGTCAAAACCCGACCTGGGTAGCATAGCCACGGTTAGGGATTTCCAGGATGTTTTCCCTAGTGAGTGGACCACCTTGCCTCTGGACCAAGAGATTGAGTTTTCCATAGACCTTGTGCCAGGCACAGGGCCTATTTCTAAAGCTCCCTATAGGATGTCACCCTTATAGATGAGTGAGCTCAAGAAACAACTAGAAGAGTTGATAGAAAAATAGTTCATCAGACCCAGTGTGTGTAACACCCTAAATTTCAAGAGTCAGAATTTGATCCGTTGGAAACCAAATTCAAGACTTAGAATTTAAGTTGCTTCATTGTGAATATCGACCTGTTCTATAAATTATCAAAACTTCCAACATATTCTGATAATTTAACCAAACATTAACTTAAATCTTCTAAGCATGATTAGAGTTTAACTATCCGAGTAAATATATTACAAGTCCTGTATACATGTAAATCCCAAATATAACATACTACAAGTTTCCAAACATAACTTGGAAATATGTACACACATGCATAATGAGTTTACAACCCAAGTCACAACTCTTGCAACCAAACAAGTCACCTCCGAGGCTGAGCATCCAGAGGGGAAGGAACCTGAGCGTCTAAAATAAACCACATATCGCGTGGTGAGATAAAAATATCAGTGAATAAAACTCAATGCATGGGTGCAGGGAACAGATATCTATGATAATTACATCTAATTATACATAATCATTTCCTTTCACATACAAAATCCATATGCATCATGATGTACTAAATGCTTTGCCCAAAGGCCATGATCACTTCACATTATAGAGTTAGACCCGAGCTCAGACTACAGGGGATATCTCCCCAGGGGACGAATCCCACTCTCTCATATTTGACCGAAGTCCATAATTGACTGAAGTCCTTAATCTTTAAAACATAATCGAATAGGGGAATCATTTCGACATTCCGATAGTTTCGAACCTTTCGATAGCCTCAAAAGTCTCGAAATTAAAGAACATAAAAAATCAATTCAATCTATCAGATTAAAAACATCTCAATATATTCAAAATCAAACACAAACACAATCAATCCATCAATATTCAATAAAATCAGAGAAAGGGAGAGGGAGAGGTAGGGAGCATGCTTTGAGACCAATTCTACCTACTCAATCAAGTGAGGATTACTCACCAAAGTTAGAAATTCAAGCAAAGAAGTGAAGAAGAGATGAATACAAGCTTCAATCCTTGATTCCACGATGATCCGCCACTTTCTCTCTCTAGAATTCCTCTCTCTCTAGGTTTAGGTTTTCTCCCTTAAATGTTTCTGAAATTCGCTGCTGATATATATATATTTTTCCACTCAGTAATCGATTACCAACATATGGTAATCGATTACTCATGGCTAAAATACACTTACGAACCCCTTCTGAAAAACTGGTAATCGATTACAATACTTGGTAATCGATTACCAAAAATTCAGCTCTCGGGGGGTAATCGATTACAGACTGTGAGTAATCGATTACCACAATTACTGCTCTCAGGTAATCGATTACAAACTCCTTGTAATCGATTACCAGAAACTCAGCTTTCTGGTAATCAATTACGAAACTCTCTGTAATCGATTACCAGTATGCTAAAACTCTAAATTTTTCTTAAACTTAGTTTTTAAATTCTTAATTTCTCAATCTCACCAATCTTAAAACATACACATATATCTTTCCGCTTAAAGTTTCTACAAGCTTAATTATGGGATGTTACAGTGTGTCCCCTTGGGGAGCACCAGTGCTCCTGGTTAAGAAGAAGAATGGTAGCATGAGGTTGTGTATGGATTATAGGCAATTGAATAAGGTCACAATTAAGAACAAATACCCTTTTCCTAGGATAGATGACCTCATGGACCAGCATAGAGGAGCATCGGTGTTTTTTAAAATAGACTTAAGGTCGGGATACCATCAGATCAAGATTAAGAATAAGGACATCCCCAAGACTGCTTTTAGGACTAGGTATAGGCATTATGAGTATTTGGTGATGCCATTTGGTTTATCCAATGCTTCGGCTGTGTTCATGGATTACATGAATCGGATTTTCAGGCCCTACTTGGATAAGTTTGTCATTGTATTCATCGACGACATTCTTATCTACTCCCAGACCATAGAAGATCACGAGCAGCACCTTAGAGTGGTCTTGGGAGTGTTGAGGGAGAAGAGGCTTTTTGCTAACCTCGAGAAGTGTGAATTTTTGTTGGACAGGGTTCACTTCTTGAGGCATGTCATATCCAGGGAGGGTGTGTCAGTAGACCCTAGTAAGGTAGAAGCGGTGATTGGCTGGGAGAGGCCCAAGTCGGTCACAGAGGTTAGGAGCTTTCTAGGTTTAGTCGGTTATTACTGGAGGTTCATCAGGGGATTTTCCCAACTGGCTCTACCTCTCACCCGGCTGACCCGAAAGGGGCATGTTTTTATTTGGGATGAGAAGTGTGAGAAGATTTTTATAGAACTCAAGGAGAGGCTGACCACCACCCCGGTACTGGTGTTGCCGGATCTGACCAAACCTTTTGAAGTGTATAGTGATGCGTCAGGTAAGGGATTGGGTTGTGTTTTAATGCAGGATAGAAGGGTAGTGTGTTGAGTCTTAAAAGTTGGAGTCTCACTCTCTTAAAGTTTTAATGAGTAACAAATATTAAGTAAAAAGAATAGCTACATGATATTATGCCTTCACGTTGCATTTATTGATTACAGAATCAGATATCATCTCAAGGCATTTCTGAAAGAAAGCAAAAACATCATCCGAAGACTTGAGTTTGTTCGCTTCGTTTGAAGGGTGTACATCATCTGAAGACTTGGAAGTGCATCTGAAGGATTTTATCTGTCTGAAGTGTAAAAGTTTCAGAAGCTCTCTTTGACTTAAAGTAATGCTGATAATGTTGTACACTCATTCCAAAAGTCTAACTTCTTTCAGCATACAAGTCAGAGCTACTTTCCTTCATCGTTCAAATGTTTTGCACAAATAAGGAAAGTCTGCAATTGCTGCTGCGTAGCTGTCCAAAAGCACCTGTGCGCAGACCTTCTATCAGAGGTTCATTAAAACATCCTTGCAGGCTTAGTCTAAACGTCTCTTGCGCATTTAATGCTATTTGACAACATACATCTTCTCTCTGTGCTCTATAAATACTCATGCACGTATGAAGTTTGTAGAAGAGAAGAAAAGCTCAAAAAGAATACGCTGAAATGCTGAAAAAATCACTCTGATATTTTTACTATTGTACAAACTATCTATCTGATCTTGAGTTGAATCTCAGTTCTTGTACATTGTATTCCTTGTTCAAGCTCTGAATTGTTTTATTGCTTGAACATCTCTGTTTATCTTAAACAGTTTAGGTTTACAAGCCTGGAGAGGCTTACTGTATAAAAGAATACTTGCATTACACTTGGATAAGTGTCTGAGAGCCTGAAGAGGCTTGGTGGAAGAAAGAATACTTGGTGTAGAGCCTGAAGAGGATTGACAGAAAAGAATACTTGTAATCTTGCAAGATTAGTGGAAATCCAGTTGATGGTTATGCCCTGGGACTGGACGTAGCTCACGGTGGTTGTGAGTGAACCAGGATAAATTCTGGCTGAGTCTTCTCTATCCCTTAACTATTTCAATTCAGTTTTAATCTAACAAAGGGGATTGAAAAGTACTTAAGTGAGAACTTCTTTTCTATACCAAAACTAATTTTCAAACTAATCTTTGAATCTGAACTAAGTTCAAAAGGTAATCAAAGCTTCAGATTGACTTTCATCATCTGAAGCATTTCAGAAATATTTTTGAGAATTTTTTAAACTAGAAAAAGTTTCCATTGAAACACTATTCAACCCCCTTCTAGTGTTTCCCTGTATTTCCAACATAGTGGCCTATGCTTCTAGACAACTTAGACCCCACGAGGAGAATTACCCCACACATGATTTAGAGCTAGCTGCAATGGTGTTTGCCCTTAAGTTGTGGAGACACTACCTTTACAGAGTGCGATTTGAGGTCTTTAGTGATCACAAGAGCCTAAAGTACCTCTTTGATCAAGAGGAACTCAACATGAGGCAAAGGAGATGGATGGAGTTCTTGTAGGACTATGATTTCGAGCTTAGGTATCACCTGGGCAAGGCCAATGTAGTGTCCGATGCCTTGAGTAGGAAGTCCCTACATGCATCATCCATGATGGTGCATGAGTTAGAGTTAATAGAAGAATTTAGGAACTTAAGGCTTGAGGTGAGTTTGGAAGGAGGTAGTATGAAGCTATTTAGGCTTGAGGTAACCAATGAATTGAGGGGTAGGATTAAGGAGGTACAGGCCTCGGACTTAGAGCTCCAGTCCCCGAAAGGGGCAACCAGGGTTTTCTGAGTCGGGAGATGGGATGATTCTCTTCCAAGGAACAGTCTGTGTCCCTAAGGGTGTAGTCTGAGAGAGGAGATTCTAGAGGTAGCTCATAAGAGCAAGTTCACAGTGCATCTCGGTATCACCAAGATGTACCAGGACTTGAAGGGTATGTTTTGGTGGGACGGAATGAGGAGGGAGATAACTGAGTTTGTTTCTAGGTGTCTTATATGTCAGTAGGTTAAAATAGAACACCAGAAACCCTCAGGTACACTCCAACCTTTGGAAATTCCTGAGTGGAAGTGGGAGGCCATAGCTATGGACTTTGTCATGGGACTACCTAGGGTCCCAACAGGTTTTGATTCCATTTGGTTTATAGTGGACCGGCTGACCAAGTCAGCCCATTTCCTACCAATTAGGGCAACCTATTCCTTGACTAGGTTAGCAGACCTGTACATCAAGGAGATTGTGAGACTCCATGCTGTACCCTCCAGTATAGTATCAGACAGAGATCTTAGGTTCACCTCTAGGTTTTGGGACGCGTTACATCAGGCTTTCGGTACTAAACTCAAGTTCAGCACCGCTTATCACCCTCAGACTGATGGACAGTCCAAGAGGACCATCCAGACCCTAGAGGACATGCTTAGGTCTTGTGTTTTAGAGGATAAGGGTAGTTAGGATAGACACCTGCCACTTATAGAGTTTGTGTACAATAACAACTTTCACAGCAGCATAGGTATGGCTCCCTATGAGGCCTTGTATGGTAGGAGATGTAGGTCACCCCTGTGTTGGTTTGAGGTGGGTGAGAGAGGTCTTTTAGGTCCAGAGTTGGTGCAGGAGACCACAAATAAGATAAAGAGGATTAGGGAGAAACTGGTAACTGCCCAAAGCCGGCAGAAAAGCTATGCTGACAGGAGAAGGAGAGACCTAGAGTTTGAGGAGGGTGATAATGTGTTTTTGAAGGTTACTCCCACCACCGGCATTCGTAGAGCTATTAAGGCTAAAAAGCTCAATCCCCGTTTTGTTGGTCCTTTTCAGATCTTGCAAAGGATTGGTCCCCTTGCATACCGGATAGCCCTTCCACCCCACTTAGCCAACATTCATGATGTATTCCATGTTTCTCAGCTCAGAAAGTATGTCCATGACCCTTCCCACATCATAAGTTCGGAATCAGTACAGTTAAGGGAGGATTTGACTATCCCCGCGAGGCCTGCTCAGATTATTGACCGAAGCATCAAAACCCTGAGGAACAAGGCTATTCCGTTAGTGAACGTGATTTGGGAAGGCCAGTTACCTGAGGAGGGAACTTGGGAAAAAGAGGAGGAACTTCACTATCAATTTCCAGATAATTTCAGTTGAGGTAAAAGGTTTTGAAATACTCTTCTCTTTAGCCAATTTTGGGGGCAAAATTGCTTTAAGGGGGTAGAGTTGTAACATCCCGATGATTAATAATAATGATTAATGAAAGGTTATAGGACAATAAATTCTCATGTTAATAATCAAGAATAAGGTAAGGAATCGATTAGAAGAGGATTAAAAACCTTAGGCAAGAAAATAAGATTTCAGTGTTCTCGCTCAAGCGAGAATGGGCTCGCTTGAGCGAATTATGCAGTAAAAATGGGAAAAATGAGTTTCTGCATATCTCGCTTGAGCGAGAAGGTCTCGCCCAAGCGAGACACAGGGGAATTTTTAGAGTGGTCTCTGGATGATTTTCGCTTGAGCGAAAAGGTTCTCGCTTAAGCGAGAATCTTCTAAAGAGGGGTCATTTTTGGGTCGATTCTCACTCAGGCGAGAAGCCTCTCGCCCAAGTGAGAATGATGAGAAGAATCAGACCCCGAGCATCTCGTTCAAGCGAGAACAACTCGCTTGAGCGAGAGTTCACTTACAACTCTTAAAAGCTTTTATTAGGGTTCATTTTCATTACGTTTTAATTTCCCTTCTTCCACCTTTTAGAGAGAGAGAGAGAGAGATTCTAGTGAGAGAGAACTCTATTTAAGCTCAAGTAAGTTTCTCAACCCCATGATCAAGTCTTTCTTTGGTTCTCTTCATCCCCAACCTTCTTCCTTCTCAATTCTATCAACCATTTCAAGGTGAGTGTAACCACACACTCACTTCTATGTAGGATGACTCTTGAATGATCCCACTTCCTCTTTCCCTTTCTTTTACTTGTATGATGTTGATTAGTGACTGGATTGTATATATTATGTATTTGTGGAAATGAATCTTGCCCTAATAGGTGCCCTAGTTGATGTTAGGGTATGGAATGTGAATAGTATGAATTGTTATTATGTTTTCTCTAATGGCCAACATGTATAATAATGATGTCTTACATTCCTCACTTGAATCATGTTCAAAGAAATGTTTTGGGGTATTTTGGCCCGTGGAAATGGTTGAGATCTTTTGACCTTCTAGTAATGGTGGGTAAGGTCTTCCGACCTTCACGGACGACGATCCCTCTTAGTCTGAGCTTAGTCTAGCCTAAGGAAAAGGGAACCCTTGGTACGAGGTTAAGCATTTGAGGATTATTATTAATGTCATGGTTGTTATGATTATGCTTGAAGAATTCATGATACTTATCTTTCTAATCTCATGCCATGAACCTGTTAATCCCAACACTTGCATGTTTTTGTTACCTCACTGGGACGTTGGTCTCACCCCACTCCGTGGGAATTTACATTTCAGATGTGCAGGGACCACGTTCAGGCCATGGAGGCCAGTAGGGGGCTTGTTGCTATTATGTTGGACTTATGTTTTGCTATGAACTATGTATTTAGTACTTTTGTATAAACATGACTATTTGGTATTTTGGATAGGATATAGTGGTACATGTGTATCTTCTGGCTTGTTGTTGTTATTCAGGACGCATGTATAGCTATATCCTGTACTTTCTCTACTTTGGTTATATTTAAGCCAAGTGGCCTACTCATGTATAGTTATTACGTTGTATCCTTGTCATGTGTATTTTTATGGCTTATGTAATTGTTGGACTACGTAAGCGACTATGTTAATTCTGATCAATATCGGAATGCGCGAAATAATTTCTGAAATTTGGAATTAGTGCTTCCAACAGGCATTAGTTCTGAATTTAGAAATTAGTACGTTACATTAAATATTTGTGATAATGATCAAATATAAAAAAATACTTTTTTTGAGTTGTGAAAGAAAAATCATTTGTGAGTACTAAAAGCAAAACCAGTCCATTTAAAGGTATAAAAAAAGCATTTTACCCCCTATTTTATTTTTTATAGTTAAATATTAAACTCATGTTTATACTTATAAACATATTGAAAAATATTTCATTAAAAATTAAGGGTTCGACTTTTACTACTAGCCAAATATATTGGTTTTAAGTTAAGTTTATCATTTAAATTTATTTTTAATATATTTTTATTTACTGATTTAAAGTTATTTATTACAGTTTTACTATGTCTAATGTTTGTAACTTTTCAATGATTTATAATTGACATTGCTTATGAATTTTAACGTATCATGTTAAATAAATATAACATTTAACCGTTTTGTTTAAATTATATATACTAATAGGTAATTGAGCAGAAGATTAAGTTGGACAGTCCCCATCCACACTGAAACTAGCCCAAAGTAAAGTCTTTAAGGTTTGTTTAGATTGTAAAAAAAACGTGAATTTTATACAATAATGATAAAAATGTCACATCATTTTTATTTTATGGGTAAAATAAATTTTTGACCTCTACAAATATGGATTGAGTTTTGCTTTTAATTAACAATCACAAATGATTTTTTTTTACATCCTTACAAACACATTTTTTTGGGAAAAAAGTATCTAACCCCCTTAAACTTTTACCGTTTTACAAATAAACACCATGAAATTTTATTTGTTCAAAGTAATCCTTAAACCATTATTATTAGTGAAATACATCCTTCTGTTAATTGAGTGTTAAATTATTAACGGAAAGTAGTCTGACCGTTGATTTTAATGAAATCTCATCCAATTATTATATGTATTTATAATTTACAATTTCAAAAATTAAAAGGAAAAAGACTAAACATACAAAATTACTGCACTTGCATGACGAAACTATTAGTCTCCCTCTGTTTGCTTGTTTATGCTTGCCTTTCCTTTGTTTAATTTCCAACTCACCAAAATAATTGGAAATACATTCCAAAATTCTAACGCAAGTGCGAGCTCATTCCACAAGTGTCCCAAATCATCATGAGGCTGATCATAGCCTTTTGCATTGCCATATCCAGATCCATGGATCGGATTACCAATTTTGAGGCCCTTCAAACTTCTTCATATGCAAAGAAATTTCTTTCTTTCTTTAGCATTCCTGAGCAGAAAGTTTATCGTTAAAAGATGGATTACTTTTGGGGCCTATCCTAGAGAGGGAAATCCTTGGATGGTAGTGGACTTTGTGGTTTTGCAAAGTATGATATATGTCATCACTGACAAGGCCAAAATAGGGGTACTTTCTTTGAATTCAACAAGTATCAAATTTCTAGATTTGAAGAATAAGCGTAATGTGACTTGTCGATACCTCAAGTCGGTTAATTGTGATGGGAAACTTTTAGTGGCTCATTTTTAACATGGGAAAAGATTGAATGTCTACAAGGTAGAATTGTTTACAGTGGAATATGTCAAGTTGGAAAATTTGGGTGACATTGCATTATTTTTTGCAATTGCCGCAAATTGTTATGCATTGTGTAATCCTGGAAGGTGGGACTGTGAGAACAACTCTGTGTATTACATTGATTTTCGGACTGCAGAATGTGAAGTGTACTCAGTTGATAATAATAAACTGCAAAAAAGCATTGTGCCTACAGGACTTTGAGTTCCTCGCAGATCAAGTAATCCATCTTTGAGCGATAAACTTTCTGGTCAGGAATGCTAAAGAGAAATAAATTTCTTAGCATATGAAGAAGTTTAAAGGGCCTTAAAATTGATAATCCGATCCATGGATTTGGATTTGGCAATGGAAAAAGCTATGATTATCCTGAAGATGATTTGGGACCCTTGTGGAATGAGCTCGCACTTGCGTTATTATTATCAACTGTGTACACTTCACATTCTGCAAACCGACAATCAATGTAATACACAGGGTTGTTCTCATAGCCCCACCTTCCAGGAATACACAATGCATAACAATTTGCGACAATTGCGAAAAATAATGCAATGTCACCTAAATTTTCCAACTTGAAATATTCCATGGTCAGCAAGTCTACCTTGTAGACAATCAATATTGTCCCATGTTCAAAATGAACCACTAAAAGTTGCTCATCACAATTAACCAGCTTGAGGTATCGATAAGTCACATTAGGCTTATTCTTCAAATCTAGAAATTTGATACTTGCTGAATACAAAGAAAGTACCCCTATGTTAGCCTTGTCAGTGATAACATAAATCATATTTTGCAAAACCACAAAGCCCACTACCATCCAAGGATTTCCCTCTCTAGGATAGGCCCCAAAAGTAATCCAACTTCGAGCGATAAACTTCCGGGTCCGGAATGCTAAAGAAAGAAATAAATTTCTTAGCTTATGAAGAAGTTTGAAGGGCCTCAAAATTGATAATCCGATACATGGACCTCGATATGGCAATCCAAAAAGCTATGATCAGCCTGAATATGATTTGGGACCCTTGTGGAATAAGCTCGAACTTGCGTTAGAATGTTGCAAGGTATTTCCAATTATTTTGGTGAGTTGGAAATTGAACAAAGGAAAGGCAAGCATAAAAAAGCAAACAGAGGGAGACTACTAGCTTCGTCGTGCAAGTGTAGTAATTCCGTACGTTTAGTCTTTTTCCTTTTAATTTTTGAAATTGTAAATTGTAAATACATATAATAAATAGATGAGATTTCATTAAAATCAACGGTCAGAATGCTTTCCATTAATAATTTAACACTCAATTAAGAGAAGGATATATTTCACTAATTACAATGGTTTAAGGATTACTTGGGAACAAATAAAAATTCATGGTGTTTATTTAAAAAAAGGTAAAAGTTTAAGGGGGTTAAATACTCTTTACCCTTTTTTTAAATTTCATCACCTCCGTTAAACATTTGTGATAATGATCAAATATAAAAAATACTTTTATTGAGATGTGAAAGAAAAATCATTTGTGAGTACTAAAAGCAAAACCAATCCATTTAAAGGTATAAAAAAAGAATTTTACCCCCTATTTTATTTTTTTGCAGGTAAATATTAAACACATGTTTATACTTATGAACATTTTGAAAAATATTTCATTAAAAATTAAGGGTTCAACTTATACTACTAGCCAAATATATTGGTTTTAAGTTAAGTTTATCATTTAAATTTATATTTTTAATATATTTTTATTTACTGATTTAAAGTTATTTATTACAGTTTTACTATGATTAATGTTTGTAACTTTTCAACGATTTATAATTGACATTGCTTATGAAGTTTAACGTATTATGTTAAATAAATAAAATACTTAACAATTTTGTTGAAATTATATTTTTATAGGTAATTGAGCAAAAGATTAAGTTGGACACTCAACATCCACACTTAAACTAGCCCAAAGTAAAGCCTTTAAGGTTTGTTTAGATTGTAAAAAAACGTGAAATTTATACAATAATGAGAAAAATGTGAAATCATTTTTATTTTATGGGTAAAATAAGTTTTTGATCTCTATAAATATGGATTGAGTTTTGCTTTTAGTTAACACTCACAAATGATTTTTTTTTACATCCTTACAAACACATTTTTTTTGGGAAATGAGTATTTAACCCCCTTAAACTTTTACCTTTTTGCAAATAAACATCATGAATTTTTATTTGTTCCAATTAATCCGTAAACCATTGTTATTAGTGAAATACATCCTTCTGTTACTTGAGTGTTATAATATTAACGGAAAGCGGTCTGACCGTTGATTTTAATGAAATCTCATCTATTTATTATATGTATTTACAATTTACAATTTCAAAAATAAAAAGGAAAAAGACTAAACGTATGAAATTACTGCACTTGCATGACTAAACTAGTAGTCTCCCTCTGTTTTCTTTTTTATGCTTGCCTTTCCTTTGTTTAATTTCCAACTCACCAAAATAGTTGGATATACCTTGCAACATTCTAACGCAAGTGCGAGCTCATTCCACAAGGGTCCCAAATAATCTTCAGGCCAATCATAGCTTTTTGCAATGCAATATCCAGATCCATGGATCGGAATACCAATTTTGAGGCCCTTCAAACTTCTTAATATGCAAAGAAATTTCTTTCTTTCTTTACCATTCCTGACCAGAAAGTTTATTGCTCATAGATGGATTACTTTTGGGGCCTATCCTAGAGAGGGAAATCCTTGGATGGTAGTGGACTTTGTGGTTTTGCAAAGTATGATATATGTTATCACTGACAAAGCCAAAATAGGGGTGCTTTCTTTGAATTAAGCAAGTATCAAATTTCTAGATTTGAAGAATAAGCGTAATGTGACTTATTGAAACCTCAAGCCAGTTAATTGTAATGGGAAACTTTTAGTGGTTCATTTTGAACATGGGAAAAGATTGAATGTCAACAAGGTAGAATTGTTGACCATGGAATATGTCAAGTTGGAAAATTTGGGTGACATTGCATTATTTTTTGCAATTGCCGCAAATTGTTATGCATTGTGTAATCCTGGAAGGTGGGGCTGTGAGAACAACTCTGCGTATTACATTGATTGTCAGATTGCAGAATGTGAAGTGTACTCAGTTGATAATAATAAACTGCAAAAAAAATTGTGCCTACTGGACTTTAAGCTCCTCTCAGATCAAGTAATCCATCTTTGAGCGATAAACTTTCTGGTCAGGAATGCTAAAGAGAAATAAATTTCTTAGCATATGAAGAAGTTTGAAGGGCCTTAAAATTGATAATCCGATCCATGGATTTGGATTTGGCAAAATCAAAAAGCCATGATTATCCTGAAGATGATTTGGGACCCTTGTGGAATGAGCTCGCACTTGCGTTATTATTATCAACTGAGTACACTTCACATTCTGCAAACCGACAATCAATTTAATACACAGGGTTGTTCTTATAGCCTCACCTTCCAGGAATACACAATGCATAACAATTTGCGGCAATTGCAAAAAATAATGCAATGTCACCTAAATTTTCCAACTTGAAATATTCCATGGTCAGCAAGTCTACCTTGTAGACAATCAATATTGTCCCATGTTCAAAATGAACCACTAAAAGTTGCTCATCACAATTAACCAGCTTGAGGTATCGACAAGTCACATTAGGCTTATTCTTCAAATCTAGAAATTTGATACTTGCTGAATACAAAGAAAGTACCCCTATTTTGGCCTTGTCAGTGATAACATATATCATATTTTGCAAAACCACAAAGCCCACTACCATCCAAGGATTTCCCTCTCTAGGATAGGCCCCAAAAGTAATCCATCTTTGAGCGATAAACTTTCGGGTCCGGAATGCTAAAGAAAGAAATAAATTTCTTAGCATATGAAGAAGTTTGAAGGGCCTCAAAATTGATAATCCGTTACATGGACCTCGATATGGCAATCCAAAAAGCTTTGAACAGCCTGAATATGATTTGGGACCCTTGTGGAATAAGCTCGAACTTGCGTTAGAATGTTGCAAGGTATTTCCAATTATTTTGGTTAGTTGGAAATTGAACAAAGGAAAGGCAAGCATAAAAAAGCAAACAGAGGGAGACTACTAGTTTCGTCGTGCAAGTGTAGTAATTTCGTACGTTTAGTCTTTTTCCTTTTAATTTTTGAAATTGTAAATTGTAAATACATATAATAAATAGATGAGATTTCATTAAAAACAACGGTCAGAATGCTTTCCGTTAATAATTTAACACTCAATTAAGAGAAGGATATATTTCACTAATTACAATGGTTTAAGGATTAATTGGGAACAAATAAAAATTCATGGTGTTTATTTAAAAAGGGTAAAAGTTTAAGGTGGTTAAATACTCTTTACCCTTTTTTTAAATTTCATCACCTCCGTTAAACATTTGTGATAATGATCAAATATAAAAAAATACTTTTATTGAGATGTGAAAGAAAAATCATTTGTGAGTACTAAAAGCAAAACCAATCCATTTAAAGGTATAAAAAAAGCATTTTACCGCCTATTTTATTTTTTGCAGGTAAATATTAAACACATGTTTATACTTATGAACATTTTGAAAAATATTTCATTAAAAATTAAGTGTTCAACTTATACTACTAGCCAAATATATTGGTTTTAAGTTAAGTTTATCATTTAAATTTATATTTTTAATATATTTTTATTTACTGATTTAAAGTTATTTATTACACTTTTACTATAATTAATGTTTGTAACTTTTCAACGATTTATAATTGACATTGCATATGAAGTTTAACGTATTATGTTAAATAAATAAAATACTTAACAATTTTGTTGAAATTATATTTTTATAGGTAATTGAGCAAAAGATTAAGTTGGACACTCCACATCCACACTTAAACTAGCCCAAAGTAAAGTGTTTAAGGTTTGTTTAGATTGTAAAAAAACGTGAAATTTATACAATAATGAGAAAAATGTGAAATCATTTTTATTTTATGGGTAAAATAAGTTTTTGATCTCTATAAATATGGATTGAGTTTTGCTTTTAGTTAACACTCACAAATGATTTTTTTTTTACATCCTTACAAACACATTTTTTTTAGGAAAAGAGTATTTAACCCCCTTAAACTTTTACCTTTTTGCAAATAAACATCATGAATTTTTATTTGTTCCAATAAATCCGTAAACAATTGTTATTAGTGAAATACATTCTTTTGTTACTTGAGTGTTATATTATTAACGGAAAGCGGTCTGACCGTTGATTTTAATAAAATCTCATCTATTTATTATATGTATTTATAATTTACAATTTCAAAAATAAAAAGGAAAAAGACTAAACGTATGAAATTACTGCACTTGCATGACTAAACTAGTAGTCTCCCTCTGTTTGCTTTTTTATGCTTGCCTTTCCTTTGTTTAATTTCCAACTCACCAAAATAGTTGGATATACCTTGCAACATTCTAACGCAAGTGCGAGCTCATTCCACAAGGGTCCCAAATAATCTTCAGGCCGATCATAGCTTTTTGCAATGCCATATCCAGATCCATGGATCGGAATACCAATTTTGAGGCCCTTCAAACTTCTTCATATGCAAAGAAATTTCTTTCTTTCTTTACCATTCCTGACCAGAAAGTTTATTGCTCATAGATGGATTACTTTTGGGGCCTATCCTAGAGAGGGAAATCCTTGGATGGTAGTGGACTTTGTGGTTTTGCAAAGTATGATATATGTTATCACTGACAAGGCCAAAATAGGGTATTTTCTTTGAATTCAGCAAGTATCAAATTTCTAGATTTGAAGAATAAGGGTAATGTGACTTATCGAAACCTCAAGCCGGTTAATAGTGATGGGAAACTTTTAGTGGTTCATTTTGAACATGGGAAAAGATTGAATGTCTACAAGGTAGAATTGTTGACCATGGAATATGTCAAGTTGGAAAATTTGGGTGACATTGCATTATTTTTTGCAATTGCCGCAAATTGTTATGCATTGTGTAATCCTGGATGGTAGGTCTGTGAGATCAACTCTGCGTATTACATTGATTGTCGGATAGCAGAATGTGAAGTGTACTCAGTTGATAATAATAATCTGCAAAAAAAATTGTGCCTACTGGACTTAAAGCTCCTCTCAGATCAAGTAATCCATCTTTGAGCGATAAACTTTCTGGTCAGGAATGCTAAAGAGAAATAAATTTCTTAGCATATGAAGAAGTTTGAAGGGCCTTAAAATTGATAATCCGATCCATGGATTTGGATTTGGCAATGCAAAAAGCTATGATTATCCTAAAGATGATTTGGGACCCTTGTGGAATGAGCTCGCACTTGCGTTATTATTATCAACTGAGTACACTTCACATTCTGCAAACCGACAATCAATGCAATACACAGGGTTGTTCTCATAGCCCCACCTTCCAGGAATACACAATGCATAACAATTTGCGGCAATTGCAAAAAATAATGCAATGTCACCTAAATTTTCCAACTTGAAATATTCCATGGTCAGCAAGTCTACCTTGTAGACAATCAATATTGTCCCATGTTCAAAATGAACCACTAAAAGTTGCTCATCACAATTAACCAGCTTGAGGTATCGACAAGTCACATTAGGCTTATTCTTCAAATCTAGAAATTTGATACTTGCTGAATACAAAAAAGGTACCCCTATTTTGGCCTTGTCAGTGATAACATATATCATATTTTGCAAAACCACAAAGCCCACTACCATCCAAGGATTTCCCTCTCTAGGATAGGCCCCAAAAGTAATCCATCTTTGAGCGATAATCTTTCGGGTTCGGAATGCTAAAGAAAGAAATAAATTTTTTAGCATATGAAGAAGTTTGAAGGACCTCAAAATTGATAATCCGATACATGGACCTCGATATGGCAATCCAAAAAGCTATGATCAACCTGAATATGATTTGGGACCCTTGTGGAATAAGCTCGAACTTGCGTTAGAATGTTGCAAGGTATTTCCAATTATTTTGGTGAGTTGGAAATTGAACAAAGGAAAGGCAAGCATAACAAAGCAAACAGAGGGAGACTACTAGTTTCGTCGTGCAAGTTCAGTAATTTTGTATGTTTAGTCTTTTTCCTTTTAATTTTTGAAATTGTAAATTGTAAATACATATAATAAATAGATGAGATTTCATTAAAATCAACGGTCAGAATGCTTTCCGTTAATAATTTAACATTCAATTAAGAGAAGGATGTATTTCACTAATTACAATGGTTTAAGGATTAATTGGGAACAAATAAAAATTCATGGTGTTTATTTAAAAAAAGGTAAAAGTTTAAGTGGGTTAAATACTCTTTTCCTTTTTTTTTTTAAATTTGATCACCGCTGTTAAACATTTGTGATAATGATCAAATTAAAAATATACTTTTATCGAGATGTGAAAGAAAAATCACTTGTGAGTAGTAAAAGTAAGACCAGTCCATTTATAGGGATCAAATACTTATTTTACCCCATATTTTATTTTGTAAATAAGCATTTGAAAACAAAAAAGTAAAAATAAGTTAATACTTTTATATTTATGAAAAGTGTATATATATAAAATAAAACTAAGAAGGAAAATTTCTGCTTAAAATATTAAAAATATAAACCAATTAAAATATCGATCCGACCCAATATAATTTTGAGTGGAATAAATTATGAATAAGTCTAAGAATTACTTCAAAGCAATTCAACCTAACTCATAGACATTCATAAAAATAAAATTGCTAAACCAGACAAAGATCACCCTATTATTGAACACATTTGACAAATAAACAAGATATAAATTAAATGGATATTACCTTCATGTTTGACATGATACTTGTCCACATCTTCTATAAAAACTTTTTTTTGTCCCTTCTTCTTCCCGTATTCTTCCAAATGGACCTTCTCCTTTCTCTCGATGTTTTCAATCTCATCACCAATTATTTTAGGCTACTCAAAGTAGAAAAGGAAGGGACAATTAGGAAAATAATTAAAACTACATTTAATTTCAATTTGTTAACATCTTATAAACAAAATTGTAAGTACAAAATTGATATCCAATACAATGTAATTTACAAATCAAGAAGTTATTAACTAGCTAGCTGGTGTTAATGGCATATATTAAATTTGAATACACATGGTTGAAGTTACATGAAAAACTATCGTTGTTAGTAAAGATCTTTTAAATGGATCAATGCATTGGACATAAATATATAGAAGGAGTGGAGTAAATACACCACATTAATCATTATCAATATTTTTTTAATCAGAAATATTCATAAGTATTGTTATATGAATAACTATCATCAAGATAGTGAATAGGTAAAACTCTCTTCAAAATATCAACTTCACGATTTAAACCTATCAATTTGTCTAGATCCCTAATCTACTTCTATTGTGACCAATCATTGGCAGGTAATCATTGTCCATATTTATGAATGAAAACAACAACTAAAACCTTCTATCACTAGATGGGATCGGTTACTTTCTTGTCATGAATCATATCCAATGATAAACTATTCAAATCCAAATATATTTTGATGACTTGACTTTTAATTTTTCTTGATCTCCCTATATGTCTAATTATTTGGTTATCCACCATACTTTTATTACAGTATTTTTATCAGTCTTCTTTACATATATCTAAACTATCTAAGATTATATTCTACCGTATTTTTTGTAATGAAAGCTATCCTAATTGAATTTCCCTCTAATGATATATTCCTAATTCCATCCCATCTTGTGTGATTACCAATCCATCACAATATTCTCACAATTATAACATTGAGATACTTTATCACCCAACACCCAATCCCACATAACAATTCTAATTGACATACTACAAATATAAGAACTCCATGGTTTGTCCTAAGAAGCTAGTCCGGTCCATATGAAATTCAAAATATCCCAATTTAATCCTTAAAGAAGTGAATCATGTTATTGAGAATTTTGAACAGACAAAAAGATCTATTTGAACTTATTTGTAAATGGATACCCATTATTTTTTAATGAACTTTGGGCACATTGAATTATAACATCAACAAGATGTACAAAATCTTAAAAAAAAATTAGCTCTTTAAGTTTGTCATCAACTCAAAGTTAAAATTTTAGATTTCCCTTATATCAAATTTTGAAATTGAGAGCCAAAGTTTTTGAAATGTGGACACTTTAGTTGTCTTAATACCATATATAATAGTACACCCCACATTTTGTATTAAAAATAATCTTCACTTTGATATGAACTCAAACCTCTATGGCATGTCCAATACATTCTGGTCATTCCAACAAAGAAACATCCTAGTAATTTTCCTATAATTGTATTATTAATTGAATTACTGAATATGTCTTTAAAAAAGCAAGGCATATATATATATATATATGTATATATGCACACACACATACAATACATAATACACAAACACATATATAACCATTCAAGCTAAATCCTCATGAAGAAATAAAATTTTGACTTCTCTTTCTATCCTATTTTATGTTAATCGCTTTTATGTTAAATTTTAATGGATCTATACTATTATTTAGAACACCCATATTCATGTTTTAATACGAGTAAATTAACTAAAAATTACATACCTCTTGAAGACATAATTCAATCAACTTTTCAATAATCTATTTAATGAGACGCCATTCACAAACATGCACTCTTGGAACAAAATCTTCTCCTCCTTCTCCCTTTGTATGATTGAGGTCTTGATGAAGTGAGTATATAGTCAGAATGCGAAGATTGGAGAGGAGACCCTGGCCATCAAGATATCTTTATCTTTATCTTTATATATAATATAATAGTAACCCTGGTTTCCACCCATCATGGGTCCTAGATTACTTGGCCCTGCACCATAATTCAACATACTTACCAAATGAGCCTAAACGCAATAAATATATATACATGATGATTCACAAACCCAAAATGGATCACATAATTGTATGGGCTTCCACAAATAATATCAACCGGGGCAGAGCTTCTAAGGAGTGGAGCAGCCATGCCCCCAAAAAATTTCCAAAAATAAAATTTATATATAAACATATCTATATAATTAATTAAAAAATATTTTTATGTATTAAAATCTTATGGTCCCAAACTTTTTTATCACGACTCGTATAATCCTGGAAATGCATTCATTTCCTATGCATTGATCAAGTTAATAAACTTTTAAGAACGGGCTCATTTTTCTTAATAGTCATGTCATATACAGAAATTAAGAGCAAATTTAATACCATCATTTTACCTTTTTATAATTTCTTTATATAGTCTAATGCTCAATATGATTGATAGTGTTATTCATGGAAAATGTGATGGGAGCTGGAAAAATAACAAGAAAAACTTTTATTACACAGACAATCAATAATATTAATATATAATTACTTGAAAGAATGAGGATGAGGATTTAGCACATATATAATATGAAATATCCTGTGGGTGTAGAGTATATATTGTGCAATAACAATAATTACAAAAATCCAACACTTGTGGATAAAATCATGTTCATCCCAAAAATAACAAGTCAAACAAACTAATCAATGAATTAACTCCTTATGGGTGAGTTTAAACAAAATTTAATTTAAGTGACATAACATCCCTATAATTATTTATTTATTTATTTAACCGGTAATCCCACTAATTTTATAAATGACCAACTGTGATGAGATATTGATGGAGATGCATTTAGTCGATTAATAGAACCCTATTAGGGATATGCAATTGCCCAAAAGTTTCTTAAAACGCAGTAAAAAATATAGCACTGAATATTATATAAAAAAATTTTTAAAAAATATAGATACACATTCAATTGAGTAAAGACAAAACAATGCCTTCACGTTTCGTGAAGAAAGGCTAAAACCTTTACGAAACACAATTAATTTCACCATTTCCTTTTTTTAAAAAAAACAACACATGGATATCAAAAAAGAAAAGGATGTTATTCCTTCACAAGAGACAAACACAGATGGGAAAACTCACCCGGTTTTTAATATCGAATTCTAAAACTAAATTAAATTAGGAAATCAACGTATAATTCCTAATTTTATGAATTATGGGTGTGTTTGTGCATTTAGAGGGGAGGAGAAGGAAATAGTTAGAGAGAAAAGGGAGGAGAAGATCAGAGAGAAAAACTTTGTAAAATACACTTTGAAGAATCAAACTCTCAAACACAAAGGGGAAATGACTTCTCATCATTTGCCCCAAATTTCAATCGAATCAGGATTTTTTAAAATTAAAAATTAGGTTTCTAAACCCAGTATAGCCAACTTTGATACCACGTACATGTCAAATTTTAATGGATCTATATTAATATTTAGAACACCCAAATTTGTGTTTTAATACGAACGAATTAACTAGAAATTGCGTACCTCTTGAAGATTAATGCAATCGACTAAATCTTCAATAATCTGTGTAATCAGACGCTATACATAAATATGGACTCCAAGTACGAGATTTTTCTCTCCTTCTCCCTCTCCAAAATTGACGCCTTCAAGGGGAAAACACACAGTCAGAGTGTAGAGGGACCATGCTATCTATCTATATATATAATTTAATAATAACCCTAGTTTTCACTTGTCATGGGCCTAGGTTACTTGGCCTTATACCATGATTTAACACACTTACCAATTGGGCCTAGACCCAAATATATATATAAAGGAGAGATCAATTTACATCATTAAATAACTTTTTAATTAATAAATAAATTCCAAAGTCCACCAGTAAAGCGCCTTAGACCCCATAAAATATTATTTATACTATGAATATAGAGAGAAAGAGAGAAGTGTGGGATGTGATGAGAGAAACGTGTGTGATGGGTAATATGATGAAAAGAGATAAAAATAAAAATGTATTATATGAGTTGTATGTTTTTATGTTGTATGAAGTTGATATCTCAATCTTAAATCTATTTGAAAACCGCATTTATTTACATATCATAACATAAATATTTAAAATAAAAAATCTCATTCGGATATTATAGATTATCTAGTTTTTAAAGAGGAAAAGAATCACCTTGGGACAAATTGATAACACTCTGCTAGGAGTTTGGACCTGCAAGACCTACATTGGAGGATATGCACCAACTTCAAGCAAGGAAGAGTTGGAGAAATTAGTGTCCTACAAATAAAGGGACACTACCCTACAAAATAAAGGTCACTACCCTACAGAAGGACACCTTGACCCTGGATAGGACCCTTGTCCTATGGACCACCCTTAATTAGGACTCTCTTGTATTTTCTCTTTATTTTTGTAATTTCTTTTATTTTCCTTCCTACTTGGGCGCTACATGTATGGGTTTATTGGCTAGTAGGTTGCCTTGCTAAAAGGCTTAGGAGTCTTGGGTTCAATTCCCACATAGGATAGAATTTTTATTCATCTTTTTATTTGTTTTCTAGAGTGGGGTACCATTTTGAGAGGTTTATTGGCTTAAGACTTAGCTTAGCCATAAACCTTGGGGGTCATGGGTTCAAGACCCACTTAGGAGTGTTTTCACTCACCTTTTATTTTCTTTCTTTTTCACTCTCCTAAAAATCCGCCCCTCTCCCCCTCTTTTCCTATAAATAGGAGTCTTCTCCTCTTGTATTTCACACATTGAATTTTGAAGTAAAGGCATTATGCCCAATTTTCTCCTCCCTTTGTGAGTTGAGTGAGGCTTGGTGGTTGTTGCTCAAACCATACTGAGACTTATCTAATTCTCCTGAATTAGTGGCGTCTGGCACTGGACTTATCTGCTGCAAGTGGACTCTTGCTTCAGTGGCGTCCTTCCCATTTCTTCCTCTCCACTTTTTCTTTCATTTTCTCTCATTTTCTTTCATTTTCTCGCCCAAAATAGCTGCTGCCCTGCACCTATTTTGCGCCTTTTAATGCTTGTTTTTCAATTCTAATCGGTGGTTTTTACTCAATTCTAGATCCTACACCCATCCGGCTATCAATTGGTCATCAGAGTTTGTTGAATTTGAGCAATTTTGGAGCTGAATTGGGGCTGTTTGGGCGCGCAAAACTGCACCTATTTAGTGCAAAATTTTCACTCATTTAGTGTAATTTCATCCCTCTTTTCAATTGTAATTTGGACTTGGACTGTTTCCCGGGCCCGAGGTGCCTTTCTACTGCTATCAACACTTGTTTGTCTTGATTGAATTGGTTGATTTCTTGCTAGTTTGGGGGCTGTTTTGGGCCGCTAATTCCCACCCCCTAGGTGTTTGTTTAAATGCCTCTTTAATTGCTCATACTTGTTCTTGAGTAATTCTTGCAAATTGCTTGATATAACTGCTTGTTTGTGGTGAAGTGTGGTAAGAGGAGGCATTGTTGTCTTCATTTTTCCAAAGATCGTTCACCTACATTTCTCCCCTTCACCATTAATTGTTCATCCCCCATATTCATCTCTTTACTTTCCGCTTTTAATTTTCCGCCATTGAATTTCCGCTTCTCCCCATCCTTTTAATTTCTGCTCTCCCCTTTACATTCTGCCATTTACATTTTTGCTCTCCCCATCCTTTTAATTTCCGCTTCCCCCTTTACTTTCAGTCATTTACTTTCAGTCCTCCCCATCCTTTTAATTTCCGCTTCCCCCTTTACATTTCTGCTCTCCCCATCCTTTTACTTTCTGCCATCCCCTTCTACTTTCTGCCATTTACATTTTTGTCCTCCCCGTCCTTTTAATTTCAGTTTCCCCCTTTAATTTCTTGCCATTTATTTTGCGCAATTTTTCCTTCTTATTTTTGCCATTTTATGCGCATTTTTGGGATCTTGTGTTGTTCAATTTCCTACTCTTGTTATGTCTGTTTGATTGGCATTCTGATTGCAAATTTGGATTGACTGCTATCTCTACCTTGGACTTTCCCTGTTTGATTGTGCAAAACGCTCACCTATAGGATCTTTTTTTGGTTCATAGTATTGGAAAAAGATCAACAAATTCTAATTGTTGATTTTCCTTCAAATTTTAATTCCAATCTTAAAATTGAACCAAGCGCGTTTTTGTGACCATACCGGTTTTGTATAATCAACAAGGAAGTGCTAAGCAATTTTTTTGGCCATTTTTTAAATCAAGTTGCCATCACGTTTTTACAGTTTTCAGAAATCAGTTTATTCATTATTTTTGCTTTTCTGGGCCACTTGGACCAGTTTACTGTCAGAAAATTCTAAAAATATTACAGTAGGTACAGTTTATTTTCTTTTCATTGTGTACAAATTTCTGTAATTTTCTGTTGGGGAAAAAGACAAAAAAAGAAAGAAAAGGCAAGAAAAATACAAAAAGTACGTACGTGCCAAAAATAGAAAAAGAGGTGTAAAAAGCAAAAAAGGGTGCAAAAGTCAACAACAAGGAAGAAAAAGTCAAAAGACACCCAAAAAGTCAAAAAAAAAATTCAAAAAAATTCAGAAAAATAGAAAAACAAAAACAAAGAGATATCCCAACAATACAGTGACAGTTTTACTGTAATTTTCAATTTCATTTCCCTGTATACCGTAATTGAGTTGTATTTGTTTTCTTAAAAACGACAATTTGGCAACTCTTTTTCAAAAAAATCACCAAAAACAATTCTCTTTGCAATTTCTTCCGTCTTATCTTGTTTGTTGTCTGCTCTTGTGTATAAGCTTGTTTGAGTACCAACTTTTCTTGTTTGTCATATCAATTTTTTGTTTTGTCTTAGGATTTTCCAATCTTCTTCCAGTAGGTATTTTTCTTTGTTAGTGCGCTTCTATTTGGGTAAGGGTTAAGACTTAGACTCACGTTGGTCGTTGCAACTTCTAATCAACCTCCAACCGAGTAGAAGAGGCAAGAGAGTTTTCATTATAGAAAAAGCCCAAAAAGAGTGACATACACGAGTGTTGCATTCCATTGAGTGTAAACACTTAGTGAGTGGTGAGGTCCTTTAAAAAGCTTTCAAATAAAATCAATTTAAAATGTCATATAGAATGTGGAGAAAGGAGCTAGATGAAGATAGAAGAGAAAAGGAAGTGAGAAGACACTCTTCTCATGATGAAAGGTATAAAAAAGAAAGGAAGGAAAGAGAAATAAGTAGATATCATTTTGAAGATAGTAAGAAGAAGGAAAGGAGTTATGTTAACTCTAACCATGATAGGAGGAGGTATGAGGAAGAAATAAAGTTTAGAAAATATGATGAAGAAAGAAAGTATGAAGAAGAGAGAAAACTTAGGAGAAATTATGAGAGTGAAATTAGAAGAAAAGATCATGAAAAGAGAAGAAGAGAAAATAGGAAAAGTACAAAAGATTCTTTTGAAGATAGAATTGAAAGAAAGTTAGAAAAATTTTCTAATGAAATCGAAGATAAGCTTTCAAAATTCTTTTCAAAGTCCTTAATTGAGATAGAAGAGAGAAGAAAATTAGAAAAGAAGGAACAATTAGAAAAAGAAGAAGAAGAAAGGCTTAAGAGAGAAAAAGAAAAGGAGGTAGAAAGAGTGCAAATAGAAGAAGTGAAAAACAAAAACTTGGGAAAGCAACTAATTTTATCTTGTGATCCTTTGTTAGCTAACCCTTTGTGTGAAGGCATGAATAAGTTGATGGCAATTACTTCTATTGTTGCAAAGAGGACAACTCAAGCTATTGAGAGGGAGTTCCCTAAACTAACTTTCTTTATGCATGAAATGCCTCTTTCTATGCACAATTATATGCCTCAAAGCATTACATGTGAAAAAGAAGTAAACAATGTTGATAATGCTTTGAAACCTATTACATGTCTAGAAAAACCAACTAAGTTTAAGAGTTCCATAACATTTACTAGAGATACATGTCTAATCAACTCCTTTGATCAATTTGGATTGAATATGCATGTACCTTTGGTTTGTATCTATAATGTGCATACACATTTTGGACCCAAAATAATTGTTTCATATAAATATGTGTATTATGCTCTTGAACTAGTAGAGGAAAAGAATAAAATTTTGGATGAAGATATCACATGTAGGAAAACTTGTTTGACATCTATTTCACATGATGATATGCTTCTTGATATGCATGCCCAAAGTGAAGCTTTAAGTATACCACCTTACATGTCCACATATGATGATTTTCATAGACGTAAGGCACTTCCAACTCCATACTTGAGTAAATGCATTTATGATACAAATTATAACAATAACTATAGGCATGTTGAGGCTTTGTTGAAAAATAAATCATATATGCCACATAGTTTTAATTGTGCATTCATTTGGCAATATATTGTGGATTACTTTGTTGGTTTGAAACATGCATATCACTTGTTTAAATTCCATTTTAACCAACTAACCCCTTTACTTGAAAAGAAGGGCTTCAAAAGATTAGTTTTTGATCCAGGATCTAAATCAACAGAGTACATGGACAAGATGGTTCAATCTTCATTGAGGGAGTTTTCTAACCCTTATCTCAACTACCTCTTGTTCACATCCTATGTTTTTCTTTTACCAATCTTTATGATCCCCAAGTATTTTTGTTATGAGTCTTCACTTTGTTTGCTTGGGAATAATACTTATGGGTCTTCTTCTTGTTGTCTAGGCTCAAGGAAGATGTTCAACTTTTGGACCTCTAACTCTACTCTCCAAGGGCTAAGGGAAGTATCTTCTTACTTCCTAAATTTTGTCATCCATCCCCTTCTTCTACCCAGTTCATTACTCTTAAGGCTTCTTTCTGAATTTTCATATTTGAGGTCAAATCCTTTTCAAGGGGGAGGGAATGATAACACTCTGCTAGGAGCTTGGACCTGTAAGACCTACATTGGAGGATATGCACCAACTTCAAGCAAGGAAGAGTTGGAGAAATTAGTGTCCTACAAATAAAGGGGCACTACCCTACAAAATAAAGGTCACTACCCTACAGAAGGACACCTTGACCCTGGATAGGACCCTTGTCCTTTTGACCACCCTTAATTAGGACTCTCTTGTATTTTCTCTTTATTTTTGTAATTTCTTTTATTTTCCTTCCTACTTGGGCGCTACATGTATGGGTTTATTGGCTAGTAGGTTGCCTTGCTAAAAGGCTTAGGAGTCTTGGGTTCAATTCCCACATAGGATAGAATTTTTATTCATCTTTTTATTTGTTTTCTAGAGTGGGGTGCCATTTTGAGAGGTTTATTGGCTTAAGACTTAGCTTAGCCATAAACCTTGGGGGTCATGGGTTCAAGACCCACTTAGGAGTGTTTTCACTCACCTTTTATTTTCTTTCTTTTTCACTCTCCTAAAAATCCGCCCCTCTCCCCCTCTTTTCCTATAAATAGGAGTCTTCTCCTCTTGTATTTCACACATTGAATTTTGAAGTAAAGGCATTATGCCCAATTTTCTCCTCCCTTTGTGAGTTGAGTGAGGCTTGGTGGTTGTTGCTCAAACCATACTGAGACTTATCTAATTCTCCTGAATTAGTGGCGTCTGGCACTGGACTTATCTGTTGCAAGTGGACTCTTGCTTCAGTGGCGTCCTTCCCATTTCTTCCTCTCCACTTTTTCTTTCATTTTCTCTCATTTCCTTTCATTTTCTCGCCCAAAATAGCTGCTGCCCTGCACCTATTTTGCGCCTTTTAATGCTTGTTTTTTAATTCTAATCGGTGGTTTTTGCTCAATTCTAGATCCTACACCCATCCGGCTATCACAAATGCTTTCCAGTGTGCATATGGTGGTGGGGGTGTTTGATTTTCAACATGATCCAATGCTCGGCGACGGCGACGGCGATGGAAATAGGCATCTAGAAACTATTTCAAGTTAATTAGAAGAAATAAGAATAAATTAAGAAACACATGATAAGAAAAGAGAGAAAGGCATAGAGAAACACCCAAAAAATCTATTCCTTTCACCATTCTCTGCTTGGTAAGTAGCCATATAGTTAATCTCAATATAAGGGGAATTAGAAGAGACCAATGCTAAAATTTAAGGCAAAGGCTAGGAAGAGATAATCTCTAAGTACACTTTATTATAAGACAGTATATACTAAACGTTTTGACACAACATTAAATGTCAAAGCTAAAAATAATTTTTTTTTAAAATATTAATTTCCATGTATACTAAAATTTTATTACCAATTTTACCAGCCTATAACTTTCTTAACAAGTATACCACCGCTTTTATTATTTATCTATATATTTATTAGTATGGATTCATCTAAGTTTAAAACATAATGTGACCCAATATTCATAAATAATAATGGATATAAAAATAATTACAAAAAGTTTATGTATATTGTAAAGACCAATTTTGTGTAGAGTTTACATTGTAACACATATTTATTTAATATATGAGATTATTTATCATGTTTTTTTAATAATAATATATGAATATAGTAGCCTCTAAAATATATTAATTAAATTCAACAATATTGGTGTAAAATTAAATAAGAAAACAAAAGAAGAGGTTGAATTATATTTGTTAAAAGATTTTAGCAAAGATGGATCTTTTTTCACACTTTAAGAATAGAAAAAAGAGAAGACAATTTAACTGTTTGAAGTTTCAAAAGAATTGTCTCTGATGTCTCAGGCTCTTAGATTCAAAAATATAGTTTTAAATTAAAAGACTTCAATTTTTAAGATATATATGCATATTTAATTGTTAAAATAGTTTTAAGAAAAGAATGATACATCTTGATTCACTCTCAACCGCCAAGACCATGTTCCCAATAAGTTTGAATTTATCCACTAACAACGAGTATTCTAAACTACTCTTGATTTTATACTATTATTTTTTTTCAAAGTCTCCTTAGGCTTACTGATTACAAATTTATTTGCACATCTAATTTCAATTCAGTTTTTAACTCTCTAATGGACTTTACATCAAATGGGAGGTATAAATGTGTTTGAGTTTCTCTCAAGAACATTCTGATGAGTGACTAATGATTAGCAATAAAGAAATAGTGATGGACATAATTTTTTTCTCTTAAATTGTACAATAAGTATATGAAAAAAGAATGTAAAAACTTGAAGAATAAATGAGCACTTGAAAGATTTAAAAGTTCTCACTACTTAAGGTTTGTCTTCAATTTTCAATACTTCTATTTATAATATTTATTGGATGTAATAATGTTGCAATTGATAATGTTGAGTTTAAAAAATATTACTAAGCATTTAATAATGTTTTAAGTCTCTCATATCCTGAGTTTTAATGAACAACAAATTTGACTAAGTCATTTATAAATTTTATGCGTAAAAGTGTTTTATATGTTTTTAGCAAGAATGGTTTCAGCACGAAGAAATGAATTCTAGAAAGGTCAACATTCCGAAGTGACTAACATGTTGAAGAAACTAATTCTCTGAAAGGAACTCTCTGATGCTGTCTGACGTGGCTTGGTCCCTGCACCAAATTCTTTATTCTTAGAGACCTCTTGAAGACCTTATCAAGGTTTGATGCTGCTCAGATATCTCTGCACATTCTCCATTCTCAGCTGTGAACGCAGAAAGCTTTTTCGAATTGTTTTAAAAAAGGATACCTTAAAGAGGAAGTCTTGTCTGCTGCAAGTACAATTGTTCAGAAAAGCAAGTCAGCTCTGCACACCTACTGCGTACTGTAGAACAAGCTATCAGAGCTTTGTGTCACAACAGGAGAGAATGCATTTAATGCTATTTCAATGGGAATTAAATTGAGTCTAACAGATTTCAAATCCAACTCTATAAATACCCATGAAGAGCTCACGCAAAGTAGATACGAACAAGCTATCTTGCTGAAACGTTGAATCGCTGAAATATTATCTGTATATTTTCATTGTACAAAAACTTTCATATCCTAAGTCTACCTCCGTTATCCTGTACATTTCCCTGAGTTGGAGCTTTAAATTTGTGTATTTTATAAGCTTAGACTTTCACTTTTAAACATTGATTTGTGTTAGAGCCTGAAGAGGCTTGGTTGATAAAACAATACTTGTTGTAGAGCCTGAAGAGGCTTGACAGAAAAGAATACTTGTTAGAGCCAGGAGTGGCTTCGTAGGACAAAGAATACTTGTTATAGCCAGGAGTGGCTTGGTAGGACAAAGAATACTTGTAATAGAGCCTGAAGAGGCTTGGTTGACAAAAGAATACTTGTACTACTTATCAGATAGTGGAACTCCTTTGCTGTTGTTGCATCGGGACTGGACGTAGCTCACGGTGGTTGTGAATGAACCAGTATAAATTTGTGGCTAAGTCTTCTGAACCCTTATCTTTCGTAAATTCAATTATTGCTAACTAAGGGGATTTGAAATTGAAGTTATATAACTCTAAGTGTTTTCTTTCAAAAGTTTCATCTGTATAAAACATCTCTCTGAAGGAACTTCAGAGAATTCTTTACGAACTTGGTGAAAAACACTTCTTCACGAAAAGCTTCCAAAACTCGTTAGAGTTTATAAAAACACTATTCAACCCCCTTCTAGTGTTTTCCTGTGTTTCCTACAGTTGGTACCAGAGCTTAACCTCGGGTTAAGCATCTCATCGTGCTGAGGAAGTAGATCCACGGAAGCTCCAACCAGCAATCCTCACTATATCACAGAAGGCGTATCTGTGGCAAGGCCTCCAACTTTTAATGGAATTGATTATCATTACTGCAGAGATCGTATGAAACTGTTCATTGAAAGTAGCAACATAGATTTGTGGGATATAGTTACTTATGGTGACTATATAGCAATGCATGGTGGTGTACCCACACCTAAGGCCGAATGGATGGGCGATCAAAAAGCTCGAGTCCAACTAAATGCTAAGGCAAAACTCTACCTGATATGCTCTCTGAACAAGCCCGAGTATGAGAAAGTGCACGGTTGCTCCACTACCAAAGAAATCTAGGATACATTGACTGCAGCCCATGAGGGATCTGACAATGTCAAACAATCCAAGATCAACATGCTTGTTCATCAATATGAAATGTTCAAGATGCAGGAGTCTGAAACCATTGATCAAATGTTTGGAAGGTTTCAGACAATAACAAATGGACTCAAGTCCCTGGGGAGAACCTATGACTCTGGTGACAATAATCGTAAGATTCTTAGGAGATGCACCAGCTAAAAAATCTTTAACGTTGAACTCAAGGTGCAAATAGCCTAGGCATGGGTCACATAAAGCCATGCAAGCTGAAGAGACCTCAGAAGATTCTGAAAGTTCAACAGGCAGTTCTGAAGATAATGAAGATCTAGCCCTGTTGAGTAAGAAGATCAAGAAGATGCTTCTAAAGAAAGGAAAATTCAGAAAGCATCTATCATCATCCTCAAAAACAGGTAAAACAGGTAAAGATATTTATGCAAGTGACAAAGTTACGTGTTTTGAACGTAAACAACCAGGTCACGTGAAGGCAGATTGCCCCAAACTGAAGAAACCCTTCTTCAAGAAAAATAAGTTTTTCAAGAAGAAGGGTCTGATGGCAACCTGGGAAGATCTTGATGACTCATCAGAAGATGAAGAATCATTAGAAGAGGCCAACCCATGTCTTATGGCAAGCCTTCCATCATCAGATAGTTCTGAGTCTGGGGTAATTCCTCAAACCCTACAAGATGAATATAATGATCTGATGGAAAGCTCAAGAGAACTTCTCAATGAGTACAAAGATCTTTCAAGAGCATACACTGAAGCATGTGACAGAAATGAAGTTTTAGAAAAAGAAAATATTCTACTCAAAGAGAGACTCTTGATGCAGGAGACTAGTAATTCAAAAGATCCTTCTGATGAGATTGAAAAACTCAAAAGAAAGATTAATCAACTTACTAGAGACCTTGCCAGATCGGTTGGAGGAATAAAGAATCTCAAAGTTTTGTTAGGAAATCAAAAAGGTTCCTTTGACAAATCTGGACTGGGATTCTCCGAAATCTCATCATCATATTCCTCTGATCATACCTCTTTTGTTCCAAGCAAAAAGGATTTGAGAAAAGGTAATGGGTGCTCTCATTGTGGAAAGCCAGGACACCATGTTCTAGATGTAAACACAAAGGGAAATCTAAGCCCAAAACTAACAAGAAAGGACCCAAGAAAATATGGGTACCTAAAAGTTTGATTGTTCCTGTTGCAGATGTGTTTAACAAGACAAAGCAAACTCCACAAATGGTATTTGGACAGTGAATGCTCGCGTCACATGACGGGAGAAGAGTCTTTGTTCCAAAGCCTTAGACCAAAGAATGGTGGTGTGGTGACCTTTGGTGGCAATCAGCAGGGAAGGATCACCGGCATTGGGTCTGTAGATATGTCTCCTTTATCCCTGATTCAGAATGTTCTTCTTGTTGAAGGTTTACAACATAATATGCTAAGCATAAGCCAATTGTGTGATATTGATTATGTTGTGTCCTTCACGAAAGAAGGTTGTATATTCAAAGATGCTTCAGATCAAACCCTCTTTACTACCAAGAGACACAACAATGTGTATAAAATTGATCTTGAGGAACTTGCAAATCAAAATGTAAAGTGTTTGCTCTCTGTTGACGATGAAAAACAAATTTGGCACAAGAAACTTGGGCATGCTAGCTTGAGACTAATCTCAAAGCTTACAAAATACAATCTTGTTAAAGGATTGCCCAAGCCATCTTTCAAATCTGATATTCTTTGTGAAAATTGTCTGAAAGGTAAACAAACTAAAAGCTCATTCAAGAGCAAAAATGTTGTGTCTACCTCAAGACCTTTAGAACTGCTTCACATTGATTTGTTTGGACGTATAAGAACAGAAAGTCTTGCAGGAAAGAAATATGGTTTGGTAATAGTTGATGACTATACTAGATTTACATTGGTTATCTTTCTCAAAAGCAAGGATGAAACCTTTGAGAATTTCACAAGATTCTGTAAGAAGGTGCAGAATGAAAAAGGGTACTGCATTTCTGCCATAAGAAGTGACTATGGTGGTGAGTTTGAAAACTCGAGCTTCAAAATGTTCTGTGATGAGAATGGGATCTCTCACAATTTCTCAGTGGCAAGAACACCTCAACAAAATGGGGTTGTTGAAAGAAAGAACAGAAGCTTGCAAGAGATGGGAAGAACCATGCTCCTTTCAAGCAATCTACCAAAATCCTTCTGGGCAGAGGTTGTTCATACAGCTTGCTACATTCAAAACAGAATCTTGGTAAGACCAATTCTCAAAAGAACTCCTTATGAATTATGGAGAAGAAGGAAACCCAACATCTCATACTTTCATATCTTTGGATGTGAGTGTTTTATACTTAACACCAAGGATGATATTGGGAAGTTTGATTCAAAATCTGACAAATGAGTCTTCATTGGATATTCAGAAACTTAAAAGGCTTACAGAGTCTATAACTCTAGAACCTTAGTTGTGGAAGAAACCATCCATGTTAGATTTAATGACGCTAAGGAGACTGATAGGGAAATATCAGATCTTGAAGATGATTTTGCAGGTATAAAACTCAATCCAACTTCAGAATGTACAGAAGTAAAAGATGAGCAAGTTGCTGATGTACCCTCTGAAGAACCTGCTAATCAACTCTCTGAACAACCTACTGAAGATCCACTTCAGAAAGTTAATGTTGAGTCTCAATCTGAGCAAGCAATGCCTTTCAGAAAAGTATGGAGATACAAAACTCATCATCCTCAAAATCAAATCAATGGTGAAACCTCAGAAGGAGTAAAAGTGAGGTCAAGACTAAGGGAAGTCAACAACTTTGCCCTACTCTCTGAAATTGAGCCAAAGAACATTGATGAAGCTCTGCATGATGACGGGTGGATTCTAGCCATGCAAGAAGAGCTAAATCAATTTGCCAGAAGTGATGTCTGGGCTCTAGTTCCTAAACCCCATGGGAAAACTATTATTGGAACCAAATGAGTGTTTAGAAACAAACTTTCTGAAGATGGAAAAGTAGTCAGAAATAAAGCCAGACTTGTTGCTCAAGGCTACAACCAGCAAAAAGGTATTGAATTTACTGAAACCTTTTCTCCTGTATCTAGGCTTGAAGCTATTAGAATACTTTTCTCTTATGCAGCAAATAATGGAATCAAACTATATCAAATGAATGTTAAAAGTGCATTCCTTAATGGATTTATTGAGGAATAAGTCTTTGTTAGACAACCTCCGGGTTTTGAAGATACTGCCTTTCCTGAACATGTTTTTAAATTAAAGAAGGCTCTGTATGGTCTTAAACAAGCTCCTAGAGCTTGGTATGACAGAATGAGCACTTTTCTCACTAAAAATGGTTTTGAAAGGGGAAAGGTGGACACAACTCTTTTTAGAAAAATGTCTAACAAAGATCTTATACTTGTCCAAATATATGTTGATGACATTATCTTTGGTTCAACAAATTCTTCTTTATGCAAGGAATTTTCAAGGCTGATGCAATCTGAGTTTGAAATGAGCCTAATGGGTGAATTAAAGTTTTTCTTAGGACTGAAAATTAAGCAGGAATCTGATCTATATGGATCCATCAGGAAAAATATACTAAGGAAATGCTTAAAAAATTCAAAATGAATAATTGCAAGCCCATGTCAACTCCTATGCATCCCTCTGTTATCTTGTGTAAAGATGAGAGTGAAGAATGTGTTGACCAAACTTTGTATAAAGGCATGATAGGTTCTTTATTGTATCTTACAGCAAGCAGACCTGACATCATGTTCAGTGTTTGTCTCTGTGCAAGATTTTAGTCAGATCCTAGAACATCTCACTACAAAGTTGTAAAAAGAATTTTTAGATATCTAAATGGTTCTACTAATCTTGGTCTTTTGTTATAAGAAGAGTAAAGATTGCAGATTGTTAGGGTACTGTGATGCTGACTTTGCTGGAGACCGAATTGAAAGAAAGTCAACCAGTGGAGGATGCCACTTCATTGGAGACAACATGATTAGCTGGTCAAGCAAGAGGCAAAGTACAATTGCTCTCTCAACAGCTGAAGCTGAATACATAGCTGCTGCAAGTTGTTGCTCACAGCTTCTCTTGATTAAATATCAATTAGAAGATTTTAATATTTCAATTAATTCTATACCTGTTTTGTGTGATAATACTAGTGCTATAAATCTCTCTAAAAATCCAATTCAACATTCCAGAGCTAAGCATATAGAAATCAAACATCATTTTATTAGAGACTATGTTCAGAAGGGAATTATCGATATAAAGTTCATTGAAACGGAATTTCAATGGGCTGATATATTCACTAAACCTCTTACCGAAGATAGGTTTAAATTCATTAGAGATAATCTGGACATTCTTGCATTTTCTGAAAAATAACTTTTTGAAACATTTTTTTTAATTTGCTGATGCTTTGAACTCTTTGAGATAATTGTTCTCTTTGAAAGCTTGAACTCGCTGGACATAAGAACTCTCTGAAATAGTCACTTGGTGACGTGGCACTCTGAGAAGATTGGTTTTCTCACCTTTTCCACTACTGCACGTTGTACGTTCTTCAATAGTGCGCAGTCTGTAAATGCCATGATTACAGCTCTAGTGACGACTATTTAAAGCGCGTGGGGTGATGTCTTAATCTTCTCTCACGTCTCCTTGTTTACCAAGTCACTCAACTCTCAGAATACTCTCTGCACTTTTTCTCTCTCAAGTGTTCAAGATTCCATTTTCTTTTATTCCTTCTTCAATGGCGTCCAAGAAATCTGTTGTTTCCTCCAAAGCTTCTGGGAAAATAGTGGCTAACAGGGTCGTGAACCTGTCAATGTTAGCTGATTTCGGGTATGACAACCAAGAGGAATTTGAAGCTGCTGGGTGGTCAAATTTCTTTGGCTCAGTAAACTACTCTTGGCACTCAGGAAGTGTGGTTGAGTTCTGGGAAACTGCAGAAGAAGTTAAAGGGAAAGATGGCTATGTCTCCATCAAGGCGAAGGTGCTGAACACTACTGTGTTTGTTGATGCAGATGTTCTGGAGATTGTAACCAGAACAAAGTCGGAAGGCTTGGAGTTTGTGAAAGATTGGGAAAGCCAAAATGGTGGAACCAAGAAGTTTAACCTAATGTTGTACGGAGAAGAAAACCCCTCCAACAAAGACGTTACCAAGATGTTCAGAACTCCTCACATTCTTCATGCCATCCTTGGATGTTGCATCCTACCCAAGATTGGTGGGAAGAATCACGTCTCTGAACTGGAGAGGTTCTATAGAGTGAATCTGATGAGGAAGCAGAAGATGAACCTGTCAAAGATTATCCTTCATCATATGATTAGAAGAGTGAAGGATTCTGCCTCCAGTCTCCCTCATAATACCTTGATCATGGGTATTCTGGAGCACTTCAAGGTGTCGGTTAATAAGTTGATCGACCACAAAGCTCCTGGTTACTTTGGCTCCAAGACTCTGAAGTAGATGGGCTTTGACATCAAGCCTCCACCTCTTCATTCTCCAACGCTCAAGGAATCTATTGCCATTGGCAAAGCTGCTGCTACTGGAAGATCAGTTCTGGAGATTCTTGAGGATGATCTTGGGGGTGACACAAGAAGAAGTGAGTTTGTGCCATCGGCTCCCACTCCTGAGAAAGTTGTCAAAAAGAAGAGGACCAGAGTTATCAAGAAAGCTGTTCAAGCTCCTATTGCTGATAGACTTCAACTCTCTGAAGAGGTTGCTCAACTTACATCAACACCTTTGACGGTGGCTTATGCAACACAATCCAAAGTTTCTGAACCTGTTCAGAAAGTTCTACAGGAAACTACTGAAATTGTGGGTCATAATGTTGAGGGGAGTGGTGCTCAGCTCATTGAGCCTATTTCTCTAGGAGAAAGACAGGCTGGGGTGCTTGAGCATTCAGATGAGACTTCAGAAAAGACTATTGAAGTTGTATCCCTTGCTGCAAGTAATCCAGATCCTGAACTTCAGAAAGTGGCTGCCATAGCCAATTTGCTTGATAAAGAATAAGCTAGAAAGACAAAAGAGCAAGAAGAACTGGATCATGCCATTGCTGTTGCAACACATCAGGCACTGCTTGAATATGAGAGGTTAGAACAAGCTTCTAGAACCAATAAAAGAAGGATTAGTGCACAGAAAAGAAAAGTGAAAAGGAGATTGCTTTCTCCTATGACAGAGGCACCTCAAATGGTTACAAGAAGCAGGCCAATTCAGCAAGTTGATGCTGTAAGATTTCAGCAAGTTGCTGAAGAAGAGATGAAAAAGAAGCTGGAAGAGCTCAAAAGGAAGAGGGGAAAGGTTCCTGCTGAAGAAGAACCCCCACACAAGAAAATCCAGGTGGTATTTCAAAATCTGAATCCCTTAGATAAGGAAGATTTGAATAATCTTGCACCACCACCTCCTCAAAAGCAGTCTGCTATAGATCCACCAAGTCCTCCTCCATCTCATTCATTATCCTCTGAAGCTTCTGAAGAATCTGAAGAGGAGTCTGAAGAAACTGAAGGGAGATTGATAAGTGAAAATTAGTTGATAAATTAGAGCACTTTTTAGTTCACTTATCAAGGATAAAATGGTATTTTTGCCCCAGTTTAATACCTTTTTATTTAATATTAGATAAATTGTATTTATTAATCTTGGATTTGAATTTGATGCTATTTTAATAGAAATATTGCTGATTTTTGCAGGATATTGCAAAGATTTGATTTGAAGGAAAGATAGAATTAAATGAGGGAGATATCTGCAAGATTTGAGTTTGATTGAAGACATTTAATAAAGATTTAAAGCAATCAATGAGGAGATCACTGCGAATCAAACAAGGATTCTGCAGACAACCTTCCCAATTAAATCCAAGATGCTCAATAAATGCAAGATTTCATCAAAAAAAGGGAAACAAGGAAAGACAAATCAACCAAAACCAGTCTCGGGGAGAGATCAAGATAAAAAGAGAAAGTTTGGAGCTGCAGGACGCATTCTGCGCTTCAACTTGCGTTGTAGCACAGGGTGAAGCGCAGCTCTCTGGAACGTGCGCTGCAGCCTGCGCTGTAGCGCAGCTTGAAGCGCAGGTCACGCAGATTTGTTACCTGTTGCCATTGTTTAGATAGATTTCTCCCCAATTTCTTTTGTCTTTCCTTAGCCTATAAATAGGACCTCATTGCACCAGATCAAGGTGTGCATGATTATTGTAATTCAGTCTTATTTCAGTGATAATGCACCAGAGCTAATTTTAGAGTAGGAGAGAAGGAGCATTTCACAAGGATTGAAGATGGTGAAAACATCTTCGGTGGTTTGTATGACTATCTTGTGTAGTTAACTCTCCATTAGGATTGGATGTAATTGATTCTATCCCCAAGTGTATGTAAACTCTATTTTATTATTTCATGAGCTCTCTGTCTATAATATTGGTAATCTTATTATGTGCTTAATTCCTAACTTTCGCGCTTGCGCCGGAGTTATAGGCTAGTTTCGACTAGGATTGAGGATGGGGGAGTGGATTCTGAAGAAACTCATTCTCTGAGTGAATAAGAGGACTCGGTAGCCAGTGAACCGAAACATGGGCGTTGCTAGTGATTGATGGGTAGTGTGAGTACTCTAATGAAGGGCGTCTACAGGATAGGCATGGTTATTAAATTACTGATAGCAAAGAATTAGTTGATTGTCAATCCAGGAAGCGATAACATAGATGTATTCTAATGAGTAATGGGTAGTGACAGTACTCTAGCGAAGGTGCGTCCAGAGGAGTAGGCCTCGTTTATCAATTAATTCTTTTATAAACGGAATAGAAGAAAACAAAATAAGTCGAGGGTAAGTCTGTCACCTGGGAGAGCCCGCATGGATTACCTTTGAGTGTGTGAGGCCGCTGGTAACTCGGGGTCTTAGCAATATAGTTTGTCTACAGTATTATAGAGTAAACCTAAAACAATATATAGCTTTTACATGCACGAAGGGTGTGATGATACGAAGTCCAATCCTAATCCAAGTAAAGTGTCTCTAACTCTTGCTTTCTATTTCTATTGATTATTAATTTGCTATTTATAATTTCCACAACAATATTCTCAAAATCGTTGTTTCCCTTGATAAATAGATCACGAGTATACGTGAATTGACCGTTCCCTGTGGATACGATAACTCTCTTACTATTATACTACTGGATTTTTGGTTCTCTTGCCAGAAACCCATCAAGTATTTTTAGCGTCATTGCCGGGGAACGGTTTCCAATTCGTGTAGACCTTGGCAGGTCTAGTTATCAAGTGTACATATTTCCATTTTATTTTTGTTTTCACATTTACGTTTTTCAAGTTTATTGTCTGAAGCCAGGTGATAAACAAGTATGGAAGGCACTCAAAGAACCTTTGGAGACTACATATCACATCGAGGAATGCGATATCACTCTAGTATCGCCATTCCTAAGACCACAAAAGTTCTAGAGTTCAAAGCTTCACGCCTTCAGCTTATTGAGATTCAGAAGAAATGAAAGAATGGGTTGCCCCAGAATCAAACAATACAATTAAGGTCTTTTCTCCTAGGGTGAATATACCTCTCAACAGATTGTCTGCAGAAGCTGCCACTTGCCCACTGAGGGTAAAAACCCTTCCAGTTGATTGAGGTTTCTGGGAATTCTTCAGTTTTGGACAGTCCCTCTTTATGTGCCCCGGCTGCTTACAAGAATAGCACAAGTTCCTTCCCATCATACACTCCCCAGCATGCTCCTTTCCACACTTGTTGCACTTGAGTCCTCCTTGGCGTTGGGTTTGCTGAGTGGGCAAGACTGGTTTGCCTTGCCACTTAGGCTTGGAGCCTTTTCCCGGAAGGGGCACCTCAAACTTCCTCTTTCCTTTATTCTCCATCGGTGTAGATAATGAAGTAGTTCCCTTGAAATTCTTTTCAGAAATGTAGCACTTGCTCACTAACAACGAAAAGTATCTAATCTCTAATGTTCCAATCCGGTCCAATAGTTTAGGTCTCAATCCTCCCTCAAATTGAGCACACTTCCACTCCTCATCAGTCACAGCTTGAAGATAACGAGAATACTTGGCTAGTTCCTCAAACTTTGCCACATATTGACCCACTGACATGTCTCCTTGTCTGAGTTGCAGAAATTCAGTCTTCTTTTGCCTTTTGATGGTAGCCGGAAAATATTTCCCCAAAAATAAGTTTTGAAACACCTCCCAAGTCATTAGTGCCTCTGACTCTGCAGCCCGAACCTTTGCAGTCTTCCACCAATCCTCAGCCTCTCCTCTCAACATATAGACTGCAAGACCCACCTTTGCTTCATCCGTGCATTTCATCACTTCAAAAATCCGATTCAAATCCCGAAGCCAATTCGCCGCTACGTCAGTGTCATAGACTCCGTTGAACTGTGGAGGGGCGTGCTTCCTAAACTCTGATAACCCCACAACAAAAGAATCCACAACAAGGGGTGGTGGTGGTGGTTCTGTGTATCTCCTAACCATCTCTTGAAGCATGGATGCATTAGTGGCAGCTTGCTCCCGAGCCGCTTCAGCTTGGACCCGATTTGCATTCATTTGTTCTCCCATCATTTGAGTCAGGGCTTGAAGAGTTGTTTCCACAGGATCCTGAGTAGGACCCTGAGAAGAAGATGATGATGATGATGGAAGAGGAAAATTGACCGTTGGACGACCTCTCATGCCGCCTGCCATAATTCCCTACATATCATCAAGCAAATTTCGAGGTGATCATTCTCTCAATTCACAAAATAATACATATGGAATCATTAACAGACCACAGAATATCTTAATCTCACAGTCCAAATGGATTGAACTGCTCTAATACCAAAATGTAACACCTTAAATTTCTAAACCAGAACTTAGTCCGTTGGAAACCAAATCCCGGGCTTGAACTTTAAAGTATACTATTTCGAATATTAACTCATTCAAGAAATTGTAAGAAATCCAACGAAAATCCAATAATTCAATGAACATACTAAACAACGATATAAGAGTCCAAAATAAGTACAACCTTTTCATAGAAAACTCCTCTAATCCATTAAGGGATTGCAAAGTAAACTTACTACGTAACATCAATCCTACTAATTCATATATACATATACACATATCGATTCAACCAGAACAAACAAAAGAAAGAACAAATATCTATCCTCCCAAGCTCTTCACTTCCCGGATTGGGAATCTAACGACGGAGGTACCTGTTCAGCTAAACCAAATCCACATAACACGTGGTGAGATAAAAATCTCAGTGAATATAACTCATATGCATCAATGTAAGGAATAGATAGTTATGCCAATTCATATTCTATAAGAATTCAATACAATCATCACATATGTATTATGCAACATGATGCACTCACTGCTGTGCCCAGCAGACATGTTCTTATCACTTTCTAGAGTTAGACCTAAGCTCAGACTACGGGAACCGGCTTTCCCGGGGACAAATCCCACCCAAACTGGGCCGAAGCCATGTTTTCAATACCATTAATTATTCGTTTTTACTCACAGCACAAGGTCGGCATTAGTATTTACTTTAACCATTCAAAATCATGATAAAATCATAGTGCTATCCGTGAAATATAACAAGCATATGAAATTCCTCTAATTTCAAGTGTTTTGAAAGTTCAACTCTACGCACAATACATTTCAATTTCCAATCCAAACATCGAGTTAGCCATTTCAAACCATAAGTAGTACTAAACAAAGGGTTATAACCGAATAGAATGCTCATATGAGTTACAATCGAAGGGTTTCGATAGTTTCGTAAGTCTCAATAGTTTCGATAACTTCGAAACTAAAGATTCCGACACTCGATTCTATACTCATATGCTCAATCTTTCGATAATCAATCCAAACAACAAGTATTTATCAATTCTATCAATCATCTAACCAGCATCAAGAAAGGGGAGAGAAAGGGGTGGAAGCATGCATTGAGACCAATAGATTCTACCATAAAAGTGAGTTATACTCACCAATCTTATGAAATCAAGGGAGAAAATGAGAGCTTGAAGTAATTCAATTGTTGATTCTAGCTTCAATCTCCTTCCAAGGCTCCAAAATTAACTTCCTCTCTCTAGAACTCTCACTTTCTCTCTCTAGGGTTGAAAGAGGGAAGAAGAAAAAAATGTTGCGTTCTGAATTTTGCATGTCCGATCTTTTATATAGAACAGCTGGTAATCGATTACGGTAATACTGTAATCAATTACCAGAGGTAGAATTTTACACTAGAAAGCGTTTCTGGGAAACTGGTAATCGATTACACCCCTTGGTAATCGATTACCAAAAACTCAGTCCTTAGGTAATCGATTACAACCCTGTAAGTAATCGATTACACAAAAAACTGCTCTAAGGTAATCGATGACTACCCTGTGAGTAATCGATTACACAAAATCTGCTCTCAGGTAATCGATGATGTAATCGATTACCACAGGTTCAGCTCTCTGGTAATCGATTACCAACAGGGTTGTAATCGATTACCAGTAACAAAATTTCTTAGATTTGCTTAGGTGAAAATATTAACTTAGTTTTTAAAACTTACATTGTAATTCCTTAATTCTTCTACTTCCCTTTCCTCAATTATTCACTAGTATTCTTAGTTAAAATCTTATGACTTATAAAGTCTAATATGCGGGCTGATACACACATAATATCTTATTGTGTAAATTTGAATGTTGTTCTTAAATGTCCTTGTCCCAGTATTATCATGAATTTGAGCAATAGTAATGCACATAGACTACTATGTGTTAGATTGATGATCATATTTCACAGTTTGTGGGTTTGAGATATCAAGTCTTCATGTGGTATACATGTCATTGTTGAGTCTCAGGACGTCTGATATCCTCTAGAGCTAAATATTTTGAAGATTCTTTAACCTTTAATGATATAAATATTAATAATGAAATTAATGCTTTTACTTAGTGTTCATACCAAAGTAAAGAGAATGAATGATCTCTCAATTTTTTAAAATATTTTTAGTATTATTTGAAAGGTTCTAGAGACTAAAGTAGAAAAATAATGTTTCAGATCATTGTCTAAAGCAAGTAATTTTTTGGAGAAACTTATTAAAGTTTTTAAGGTATGCCATTGTCTAAAGCATTGAATAGATATTTCTATGAACAGTAGGAAGATACCTTGTACATATGAAGTCATCTATACTTAGAAGATACACCTCAAACTGTGCAACATTGGTACAAAAAAGGAAGGAAAAATGAATATTTTATTTGTTGTACCCATTTTCCAACAAAATGAAGAAAAGTCTTTTGATAAATTATACTGGGGACATATGAAAATATTTGCACCTGCAAAAGCAATTCTACTACAAAGAGAAATTGTGCCCAATGAATCCCTGCATTAAATGCATAATCAGATCATTCGAATTTCTCTAAGCTACTAAGGGCAGCGACTAGCGTGAACCATCGAGCAGATGGTTCACGCGTGAAGCAATATTAAATATGTGTTGAAACATATTATCAATATTGCAAAGGGACTGTTATTAAATTTGGCATTTAAGTTTTGTTTTTTTAAGCAGTTTCTTAAAATCATTAGAAGCTTCAGACATAATGTTTAAAACACGGAATCAACATCATGAAGGCCATTTGAAATCCCATGTTGAATGAATTGCTTTCCAACACCAAACACCTTGGTGTATAATTCTTAATGGCCTATCTTACCTGCATTTTCCAATGGCAACCCTCTAGGCCAAACAGAATGCTATCCAAAATGGACATAAGGATTAAAAACAATTCTATTTGGATTGTCACGACTGTACTGCAATATAACCTCTTGCTCTTTCCTAGCACCTTCCCCATTCAATCCTGCATCAAAATGCTTACCTAAATCCCCAGCTACCACATCACCCTTATCATCAACATCAAAGATCTTGTTCGCACCATATTGAATAGCAAATAGATAGCCAACATTTTTCCTAACATAAGAGTCATAAGGGAGATAATAAAAAAACCCCCAAATTAGCTTGCACTTCTAAGGACAAAAAGATTGCACCTTTTAACGCCTAATCCAAAGGGGTTCTCGAATCATCGATCGCTAACCCTTGATATTCCTCATATTACGGAGCGAGTTCGATGGGTTACCTGAAACCGAGACGATGATTCACCCCACCGCTCCGATGAACTTCTGAGGTCTTATCAGAGATTGGAGCGATTGAGTTCCAATCTACGCATGGGAATTTGATCTTCTCGAGATCACGAGCTTGATTCTCGAAGCAAAGAAGCGCGGTGGGGTTGTCGGCGCTGCGGAGGAAGAAGAGGACGACCATGGTGGCGACGAAGAGAGATATTGTGAAGACTTTGACGAGGTTTTGGGACACCCATTTGGAGAAATTGAGATTGTTGGCGTGATTTAAGGGGAGAGTTGGTGTGTCAACGTTTAGGACCTCCATGCGGCTGGACTTCATGCAGCCACCATGGCTCTCAGCTTCACAGGTTACATGCGTTGAACACCCCCTGTAAGAAATCATGTAATCGTTTGCTGGTAGTGTGACCGTTGTTGTGGGTCATTCTTAAAATTTTAAGAGTTTGAGTATGATGGTTAAATAAAACTTTACATATTAACAAGGTTATTTTGGTGGTTCACACTTAGACTACCCATATTGTTACTTCATGCTAGCAACCACCGCTACTAAGAGTGCAACGATCCTCATTTCAAGAAACTATAAATAGGAGTATTGGAAGTTGAAGACCGACAATAATGAGTTCAGGCATTCTTAAGCAGCCAAGCCTTCATTTATTTCTCTGGCCCATGATTGTTTATTTTTGTACAACTGATATAGATTTGATAAATTCTTTATGTTCTTTTTCTACACTTATTGCCAATTATTTGATCATAAGGTACGTATGATAGTATGAAGGGATTGGAAAAAATATAATGAAATTAAAGTATAATAAAGAAATGAATGGAAAAAAGTATATAAGGAAACTTTTAATTTCCTTTTTGTAGGTAGTATTCATTATTTAGTTTAAAAAAAGAAACTATAAAAAGGTAGAACCTATATATAAAACCAAATCTATCGTTTCCTTTGTGTCATTTCTTTGTTTTTTTCACCTAAATTTTGCAATACCAAACAAATGCAATGATAATAATTCGTCCATCACATTTTGGTATCCATGCATCATTATATTAATTTTTTTAATAGCAAAAAAGTTAATAATTAAAAGCACAAGGGGTATCCTAACTAAGGGTGTTCGTAGATTGAATTGGATCGGTTTTGAGGGGAAAATTATCCAATTTAATAATTTCGATTTTTTCATTTAATCATCTAATCAATTTTGATATTTTTCCAAATCCAATCCAATTTTAATCGGATTGGATTTTGGTCTTTCAAATAAACTAAAAGATGAAGTTATGAAAGCAAAATTATGACATCATTATTAGTTTTCGAAATCGTTAATCATGTACAAAATTAAAGTCGAAAAGTTATACTTTGCCAAATTGTTAATGTTTCTTAAACAAATAAATTGTAACTTTAAATGCTTAATTAGATATGAGAGTGGATCTCAATTCCATTGCCCATATAACGGTATTCGCTTATGGTAAACCCAATATGATAAAAAAACATACAATTATCTTATCTTATCATATAACATACAAATTACTTGATGGCTTCCAATACCATGATTGAATGTTATTCGTTAAATATGGTTGCACAAAAATAATTTTTTTTTATCAATAATGATATATCAAAATGTTTAGAAACATTTGGATTGGATTGGTTCTCACAGGTAGATCCGAAATCCAATCCAATCCAATAAAAAATTTTGATTTTTTGCAGTTTGCGGTCTTTTGGATCGATTGTTGCGGTTCCAATTGGATTAAATTGGATTTGAACACCCCTAATCCTAACTAACATACAACATAAACACTCAATTTATTATAAATAATTTGCATAATTTTCAAGCTCATTGATCCAATTATAAGAAAGAGAAAATATCCATTCCAATCTGGATTGTATCCACACTCAAGCTCTACTTTTAATGTCTGACACCTTTACAATATCTCAAATTATTCTCCTTAGTGGTACACTCCAAATATGTGTCGCTTCATGTAACGAGAATAAAGATAGAATTTTGTTTCTATCCCATTCTCCTGTTCTTGGGTCTCGTAGGTCTAACCATTAGAACTTCCTGACTGGGTTGAACTCGTGGATGAGGAACCCCATTTGAGATAGTTGGAATCACATGGCATGAGCCCGAACCATATTTTTTTTCCCAATTTTCCAAATTGAACATTCTCTTGAAGATTAATACTCCCACTCTTTTTATTTTTTTAAATTTCTTTTCTCTAACTACCCTCATCCCTTCCGAAAACATGTCCGGTGTAACATTCTAGAAATTTGAATCTAGAAATATCGTGGAAGCCTTAGGTTGTGAATCCCACCGCAAGAGGGGAAGTTAGAGGTAAAATGAGAACTTAGGGGTTTGAAGGGAAAAGAAGATGAGAGTTAGGGAATCGATTAAGAGTATGAGTTTTAAGGGAACCGAGAAGGGGACAAAACTAAGTATTAAGCCAAACATGACTGTAGAGTTAGCATAGGAGGAGTCAAACCCAGTGGTAGAAAGGATAGCATGTGAAGAGATGAGGAAGGAAGTAGTGACATTGGAACTAGGGAATTAGATTAAAATGAAAGGAACTAAGCTTAAACGGATTGACCGGAAGGAAGAAGAGAGCCATAGACTCAAGGAACCGAGGTAGAAGGTGATCTTATGGAAAGGAACAAGTGAATAGAGGAGCATAGTATCATGGACACTTAGAACCCTTGACGTTAGCCTTATTGGAATGAATTGATGAGTTATCACATGATTCATGTAAAGTGTGCCCCATTAGGCTTCAACCAAGGTTATTGCTTAATTTTGGGTTTTAAACTTAATGACCTTGGTTCACTAATTCGATAATATCTAGAGTTATAGGTGTCCAATTGAAATGATTCCACTTGCATTAGAATGCTAAGATCCGGGGCTTCAGTTTGACATGTTATTTTATAGTATTCTGAGCTCATTTGCACCTCCAAACAACAAGTTTACGCGCTCAAGCGCGCTAGCGAGCGCTCAATGCACAGAGGAGTGAATTTTGGAATTCTGGCGGCAACATTGGAAGCTCAAGTGCCCAGGTGCGTGAACAAGCGCGGGTGCCTGTTTCTTTTTACTCCCAGACAGAAACTCTGGGCGCTCAAGCGCCTTAGGGGCGCGTTCAAGAGCGCGAACGCGTCCCTGTCTTCATAAACGCGCAGAATTCTCCCCCTTCTTTATCCTTCTTCCTCCTTTATGGTTTTTAGTGAGAGAAGGGAGAATCTTAGAGAGAGAAACCATGCTTGGAGCTAGGAGGAAGCTTGGGGAGTCAAGGATCCACCCATCCAACCTTCTTCCACTTCTCCATTTTAGCTCTTGAGGTGAGTAAAGCTCACACACCATCACTTCATTTTGTATGGTTGATTATCCTTGTATCGACTCCTTCCTTTCCCTTTCTTGAGATTGTATGTGATTGTTTAGGACTATTTACATATTGATTTTAGTTGTATTGAATGTTGGAAAGAGATTGAGCTAGATACCTCTATCTAGGGTTTGGAATTGGGAATTTTGCTAAGTTTAGGAACTATTTATTGCTTGGGCTGAGTATTATGAGTTTGTTGGTTTATTCCATGCGTTGGTGGTGATTATACTAGAGAGTTTTATTTAGGTTTTGATTTGGGGTTTCTATCCTTAGATTCACATGCTTGGGGTGGTATTGTTACTATGAGAATGCTTAGATCTATTATGTGTTGTATGTTATCTGTACATGTGATATTGCTATGTGTGTGCATTGAATTTTTGGCCTCTGACCCCAGTTAATTGGAAATGATTTTTGAGCCTCGGCTCCCAGATAAAAATGAGATTTGGCTTCGGCCCTAGAAAAATGGCTTCGGCCCCAGTTCACCTAATAAAGAAAACATTGATTTCAGAAATTGATTTAAGACTTGGGTGATTAGTTCCCAGCTAATAAGGGTGATTAGTTTCCATGGTGATTAGTACCCAGTGGTGGTGAATAGTACCCAAGGAAGACGTTCCTTGTAGTTGATAAGTGCTAAATATATGATAAATGCTTGTATAATTACAACACTTATCAAGGGTAAAATGTTAGATTTATTCCCCAAATTACCTTTTTTAGTAATAAATGTAGATTTTGTGATTATTTAATTCAAATTTGAATTTGATTCTTTTTTGATAGAAAATCTGTTGATTTTACAGATAAAAGGGAAAGTTTTAAATGGAGAAACAATATAGCATCTATTTAAGGAGAGAATCTGCAAGATAAGGTTTTAAATTGTAGTTGATAAAGATGAAATCAGCAATTATTTGGATAAAGATTCTGCAGATTGAATTCTCAATTCAAATTGAAGATAAATAAGCACAAGATCAAGCTAAGAAGAGGGAAATAAGGAAAGCAGAACAAAAAAGAAAAGATCAGGAAGAGATCAATATGAAAAAAAGGAAATCAGGAAAAGCTGGAACGGTGAACTACGCTCCACCTACGCTTAGCGCAAGTGGAGCGCAACAATTAAATTGTTCTCTGTTTCCTGCGCTTCATCTGCGCTGAGCGCAGGATGAAGCGCAAGAATACGGAAACAGTTTTCTAATGAGATTTCAAACAAGATTCCTTCCAGATTTCAGATAGCTTTCCAACTTCTATTTAAAGGACCTTTTGTAACGTCCTAATTTATCAATTCAAGAATAATGTTAGTTGGAAAACACTATTCCGAATTTAAGAAATTATTCGCTCCATTTTCGATATCGGCATACAAATAACACAATTGCCTAAGCAATCCAACGTTTGCTTAGACTTCCACAACATCCAAAAATGATGAAATCAATTCAATACTGAGTGAAAACCTAGGGAAGAACCTTCACTTTGACGTGATACGATCCATGAAACTCCTACCGGAAATCCGGCAGAGTTTTCCCTAAAAACTGGACGTTTCCCAATTTTCAGCTTCACCTGAAAACCAACAAAACCACCAGTACAGTTCATAATAACATAATTACTAATTCATCTCAATAGAAAATAGGCCTCCATGGCCAAACTATAGACTTATACGTCATACATCATTTAAATAGTCACTACAAGTAATTTTTCCAATAGCACCTCTAAATAATTACATCATTAAACTATCAATAAACTACTAAACTCTTCTTGACCACCGGGAGTGGGTGAGTCCACTCCAAGAGCTCCATCTTTCTCTGAACATAAGCTAGAAGTTCCCTGCACAGACTAAAATATATCCCCGAAACGTGGGGTGAGACTACGGTCCTAGTGAGCAACGCGATGCAGCAAGCCGTGTGGGGAAAGAAACAGATGCAATGCAACACCCAACGCAGTTCATTAAAGCATACTTGAAAATTCTAATCATTTCCTTCATATCTTAAATCATTGGAAACTAGCATATAATTACATAATGATCATCCAAGCCATTCAATACTCAAATAGACTTATATGCACAGAAACTAAACATGAATGCGCATGAACGGAATAACCCGGCCGTCGGGTTCTTAACACTTAAATCTGGAATAACTGTGTGGCTAGACCTGAGCTAAGACTACAAGGAACGTCTTCCTTGGGCACTAATCACCACCACTGGGCACTAATCACCCTGGGCACTAGTCACCCCTTAAATCTCTGGGCACTAATCACCCCTTAAATCTCTGGGCACTAATCACCCAAGTCTTAAATCAATTTCTGAAAACAATCATTTCACTTTAGATTAACTTGGGCCGAAGCCAAAAGAACCCATTTTCTTAGTCTTAACTGGGCCATAGGCCAAAAACATGCAATGGCTCAAACTTTACAAACAATACATGTCTCATAGCATACGTATAACTAACACATGTACATAGTACAAATATCATATAATAAATCTAAGTTTCTCAGAATAATCATTCAACCTCAACCATATGTATCTCAAAATACTCTTTTCAATTAGTAACCTAGAGAACATATTCTATAATAACCTGAATCTATACAAAAACATCTTTATACATCCTAATCACCGTGGAACATGAATATTCTCTAAGAAAATCACCAATCAATAGTCATTCCCATAAAATCCCCAATTTTCACACCCTAAGGTTCTATCCCAAACAAGCAATCCAAAGCAATACACACATAAATCCCATTTTTAACTTCAATTAATCACCTAATCAAGGTTCCATCATCAATCATACAAGAAATTCCTCAAATCCCCAAATTCCCCAAAATCCCCTACTTAGGGTTTCAATTTCAATCTCATACACAACTCAAATCATACATATTCTCTAATCCAACAATAACCCAAGATACATGCACTAAAAGAAAGGGGAATAGAAGGATGGGGGTCATAATAGAGGCATACACAAGATGAGGTGAAAGTGTGTGAGCTCTACTCACCTCTAATGGAGCAACAATGGAGGAGGAGGAGGAGGAGGATAATGGAGATCCAAGCTAGGAGATGGTGGGAGAAGCCTTTACCCAAGCCTTCTTCTTTCTCTCACTTTCTCTCACTAAAAGGGGAGGAACTCTCTCTAGAACCCTAAAAATGAAGGAAGAATGAGAAAGAATGGAGGAAAATCGCGTTTTTAAAAACGCTGCAGCGCTAGGGCGCTCAAACGCCCGTTTGCGCGTTTAAACGCGCGATAATTCTGTCTCCTGCTGTCCTGCGCGTTCAAACCTCCTCTTGGGGGTGCAAATGAACTCGGAATACTATCATATAATATATCAAACTGGAGCCTCGGATCTTAGCTTTCTAATGCAAGTGGAATCACCTTAATTGGACACCCTTAGCTCTAGATATTTGCGAATTAGTGCACCAAGGTCATTAGGCCTAAAACCAAAAATTAAACAATAACCTCGGTTTGTGCCCCTCTTGGTTCCAATTCATTTTTCTCCTTCTTAAACCTAATTCCTCTCCATGAAAACCTTCTTCTAACTTATTTCTTCTCATCTAAACCCTTCCCCACTCTAATTCTTGATAAATCAACTCCCTAATTTCTTGTCTGAAATCACACTTAACCGTTGAATTCTCACCCTACTTCTAACTTCCCTCTCTTGGCTGAGTTCACCACCTAAGGCTTTCCTTCTGTTTCCTAGGTTCCAATTTCTGGGATGTTACACCTTTTGCATAGATCAAAAGAGAAGGTGGGGGCAGAGCTAGAGGTGGAGAAAAGTGTGACAGTTTCTCCATTGGTTTGTAATGGCTACCATGAGTAGCTAAACTCTTCGATAGGATTGAATGTACTCGATTCAATCCCCAATTGTATTTGAATTCTCTTAATTATTTATGAATCCCTGTTTTTATAATATTGGTGTTTTTAACCTGTTCTTAATGCTTAGCTTCCGCCTTTGTGCCGGAGTTATAGGTTGATTTTATGGGGCACATTCGAGAGGTGGTTCTATAAAATCAATAGCGAGTTTGGGGGAGCCTAGACATAGGAAACTTGAATTCTGATTGGTAAAAACACTCAATTCGCGACTGTGGAGACCAGGGTGAATTGATAGCTCAAACAAATAGATCTTTAATCCGGGGTAATTTATCACTGTGGAGACCAGGGTAGATTATTTCTGAGTATTTCATATTTGTGGAGACCTTTGTGAAATAACTTTAATTTGTGCTTCAATATTATAATTGCATATTCATAAATATTATTGGGGTTCAAATACGAAAGGGGTGCGATAGACGAAGTTCAATCCTAGTTCAAGTAACCTGCTCAACCTATCTCAATTTATCGCTTTCTATTTACTATTGCAACTTTCACAAACAACATTTATATTCGCTCACTTGATAGTTGTGACCACTGGTTTTTATAATTGAATTGTTCCCTGTGGATACGACAAACCCCTTTCACTTACTATTATATTGCTGGATTTTGGTATGCTTGCCAGAAACCCAACAAGTATTTTTGGCGCCGTTGCCGGGGAACGGTGTATCAATTTTAAAAACTTGGGAGGTCTATCCTATCATGTTTTATATATTTTATTATTTGTTTTTATTGTTATTTTTAGGATTTTTAGGAATATTTTATTTTATTTTATTATTTTGTTCTTCTCACCCTTGTGCAAGTTCTTGATTTATGCTCTTGCGAGGACAGGTGTTCCAAAATCAATTGATGTTTGATCTAGAAATAGAGAGGACATCTAGGAGGAACAGGAGCAGAAATAGAAGAAGGAGACAAGGGAGAAATCAAAAAGAAAACAAAAATATGGCTGAAAATCAACAACAAATTCCACAAAGGAGAGTCTTAGGAGACTATGTCATGCACCAAGGGCCTCGATATTTTTCAAGCATTGTTGTACCAGTTACAGGAAAATCTTTTGAGATGAAGCCCGCACATTTGAGCCTTATTAGTGCCCACCAATTCACAGGATTCAATCATGAAGATCCACATACTCATCTTTCTACATTCTATGAATTGATTGGTACTATGGGATTTGAGGAAGGAGATTTGGAATCTGTCTACTTACGATTGTTTCCTTTTTCTCTAATAGGTAAGGCAAAGGAGTGCTGAAATCGCATCCAAATCAAAGTCTGAATAATTGGAGCGTGGTAGAGGACAAATTTCTGAAAAGATTCTTTCCACCATCGCGCTACATTCAAGCTAAGTCAGACATCTCCACATTCAGGCAAGGAGAGGATGAACCATTATGTGAATCCTGGGAGAGATTCAAGTCCTTGCTGCGAAAGTGTCCCAACCATGGTTTTGAAGACATTGCCCAACTCAACATCTTTTGCAATGGCCTCAGACCCGATTCAAAGTCATACATAGATGCTACAGCAGGAGGGACAATCTTGGCAATGGATGCAAAGCGTGCTATTACCATCATTGATAATTTTTCACAGAAGACCAGCAAGCTCAATATGGGAGACAGGCAACTCAGAAAAAGGGAATGCTAGAGCTAAATAGCAATGATGCACTTCTAGCAGAAAATAAGCTCATCAAGCGACAACTAGAGGCACTTACCAAGCAATTGGAAGCACATCCTCAATAACTGAAAGCAGTACAGTCCACACCTAGCCAAACCTCACAGTTGATGTGTGATTTTTATGGAAGTGACCATCCCAATGGTCACTGTTCCTATCAGGAGACTCAAATAGAGCAAGTCAGCTACATGGGAAATCAAGGAAGGCAAGGAAACTTCTCCAACAACAATCAATATTCACAAGGATGGAGAAATAATAAAAATAAAAATTCTGGCTGGAGACAAGATGTAGGCAATAGGCAGACGCCGTATCAGCAGCAACAAGGTTATCCTTCAACGCATGACAGAATCTCAAAATTAGAAGAGAAGATTGATGCTTTTATGCAAAATTTTGATGGCTTCAAGAAGAATACAGAAGCATCAATCAAACTGTTGGAGACTCAAGTTGGCCAATTGGCAAAAGACATGGGAGAGCACAACAAAGGCCAGTTTACATCAAACACTCAAACTAATCCCAAGGAGCATTGTGGTTCAATTACTACTGAAGGTAACACATCAGAAGAGAGTGATATAGAAGAGAACATAACATTTGAAGAAAAGTTGCTCACAGAGGAGATTGTGCAAAGGAGTGTTCAAGTAAAAGAGAAGCCAGAAGCAGTTCCAAAAGAAGAAGAAGATGCAGGAAAGGTCTACAGCACAGGTAAGTCATTTGACCCAGGTAAGTTCACAGTACCAGATTCTGTTGGTACTCAACCAGTCACAAAAGCTTTGCTAGATCTTGGGGCGAGCATCAATCTGATGCCACTATCATTTTTCAAAAGACTGGGAATTCTGAAGGTCAAACCTGCAAATGTGAGTAAACAGCTTGCAAACAAGACCACTCAACATCTATATGGAGTAATTGAAGATTTGCCAATAAGGGTGGACAAGTTTGAATATGCTGCAGACTTCTTTATTGCTGAAATGGAAGAGGATACTGATGTCCCCTTAATCATAGGAAGACCATTCATGAAAGCTGCCAAGGTAATAGTTGATGTTGATCGGGTAAAATTTCAACTCAGCTCAAAAGATGAAACCATAATTTTCCACTTAAACAGAGGGATTCCCCACCTAGCTGAACCACCAGATCAATTGAAGATAGATCCTACTAATGGGATCTGCATCACTCATTCGGAACCAAAGCTTCAAAAGGTAAGTAAAAAGGAGGCCTTGAATCAAAGAGTCTCTAAGTACAAGAAGAAGAAGGTTCCCAATATTCTGAGGAAACCAACAAGAAGAAAGAAGCAGCAGGAATCTATGATGGAGTTCAAATTTAAAAAGAGAAAAAGATCAACATCAGATGAGGAAGAAGACAATAAAGACAGTGAAGAAAGTGATGACAACACAAGGAGTTGGCATGGAGGATGGGCAATAAAAGGAAGGACAGGAGCTGAGTCAACCATCATCCTCCAATTAAGGCCACCATGAGTAAAACATGCGTCGAGCTAAAAGACGTTAAACAAGCGCTTCCTGGGAGGCAACCCAGTGTTTTATTATTTTATTTTTTTATGTCATTTTGCAATTTTTGTTTTTGTGAGTCGTAGTTAGAGTCAATACCTGTTTAGTTTAAGAAATTGATAGGAACAGGACAAATAAAAATAAGGAAAAGGAATAGGAACACTTTGAATTAGGAAGCAGCAGAAAATAGAAGCTAAAAGGACATTCTGTTTTCTGCGCTCCACTTGCGCTTAGCGCAAGTGAAGCACAAAATTATCAATTTTGATTTTGTTTTCTGCGCTTCACCTGCGCTGAGCGTAGGTGAAGTGCAGCGACTCGCTCCAGGGAATGCTGCAACACGCGCTCCACCTGCGCTGAGCGCAAGTGAAGCGCAAGTTTTTGACACCCTTCTACCCCAACTACTATTACAGTCATCAAGTTGAAATATAGGGAAAAGTTATGGTCCTCATCGGGTAAAAAGGTTCACATTTCTCTCTTGATGATCACTCTGCAACACCCTCCCCTTGCGAAGTCGTTTCTCCCCTCCCTAAGGTTTCGTTGTCTGACGTTTGAAAAACAAGGATTAGGGTGAATTGATAACCCCTCCTTACTTAAATTGTAACACCTTAAATTTCTAGCTAAGAACCTAGTCCGTTGGAAACCAAGTTCTTAACTTAGAATTTGGAACGTAATGTTTTGAATATCAACTAAATCACGAAATTGTAAGAAATCCAACGAAAATCCAACAATTCAATGAAGCATTCTAAGTAATAACACATGAATCCAAACTAAATTCACATTTTCATAAACATAAGTCCTTAGTCTATCAAGCCACTAAGGATACAAAACAAACTTTCTAAGAAAACTTCAGATATACTAAGATATATACATATATACATGATAATAATCTTAGAACGAACATAAAGGAAACTAATGCCTATCCCAAAGCTCTTTACTTCCCGGACTGGGTGTCTGGCAATGGAGGTACCTGTTCAACTAAAATAATCCACATAACGTGTGGTGAGATAAAATCTCAGTGAATACAAAACTCATGCATGAGTGCAAGGGATAAGAAACTCATGTCAGAACATAATTCATAGAATCAACCAAACCATCAATAATCAAATGAAAATGAAATATGATGCACTCACTGCTGTGCCCAGCAGGCATGTTCTTATCACTTTCTAGAGCTAGACCTGAGCTCAGACTACGGGAACCGGCTTTCCCGGGGACAAATCCCACCCAAACTGGACCGAAGTCGTATTATCAATACCATTGTTTATTCATTTTTACTCACAGCACAAGGTCGGCTTTGAATTTACTTCAATTTAATCATAGTCCATAATTAAAACAAAAACACAATGTCTCATGCATAACAATATCAAGCAATTGAGCTAGTTTCAACTATTCCGAGGTTTCGACCCTTACAACTTAAAATCCAAATTACCATTTCGAATTCTAGCTCAAGCTACAACATTCAATAACTATAAATAATCGAGGAATTACAATTGATTCGGATGTAAATATAAGGTGGAACCAAGTGGGAACGATAGTTTCGATAGTTCGATAATTTCGATAGTTTCGATAGTTTCCAAAACTTCAAAACTAAGGATTCCGATACTCGATTCCCAATCCATATACTCAATCCAACAATTACCACATCAATACAATTAGAATCTACCAAGAAAGTCTACAATCAACAAAATTAAAGGAAGGGAGATGAGAGAATGGGCACATGCATAAGAATCATCCTAAAACCCAAAGAGAAGTGAGTTGTACTCACCAATCCAAGCAATTCAAGAAGTGAAATGAGGTTTGGAGGTGATCAATTTGATGTTTCCTTGTCCCGAATCCGTTCTCAAGCTTCGAGTTGAAGTTTCTCTCTCTAGGTTTTCTCTCTCTCTCTATTAGGTCGGAAAGGGGAAGAAAGAAAATGAATTCCTGGTTTAATTTCGCACCAGCTATATATATATTTTTCGTGCTGGTAATCGATTACCGACTTATTGTAATCGATTACCATAGGCTAAAAAGACACTAGAGAGCCCTTTCTGTTAATCTGGTAATCGATTACCACTCCTGGTAATCGATTACTACAAACCCAGATTTCTGGTAATCGATTGCCAAAAATCCTGCTCTCAGGTAATCAATTACCAACAAAACAGCTCTCTGGTAATCAATTACCACCTCTTGGTAATTGATTACCAACAAAACAACTCTCTGGAAATCGATTACCACCTCTTGGTAATCGATTACCAACAAAACAGCTCTCCGGTAATCGATTACGAACTCTAGGTAATCGATTACCAGGGACTTAAACTTCTAGAATTTACTTATTTTAAGAATCCCAAACTTAGATTTTATTCCCTAATCCTTATTACTTCAAGTTTCTCAACTAAACATACACAGATTACCCTTTAAACATACACTCTTCCTTGGAAAAGAATTGTCCCGTCATCTGATTTAGAAAATCCTGCTTGCCCAATTCTACCCTGAAGTTTTGGGTCCGAACCCTAAGCTTCCTTGATCAGAGTTTGAAGCTCACTAGTAATTCCTAACATGCACAACCTAATACTGTCTTCACCAACATCAACACTAAGACTCAGGTCCCTAAAATCCTCCAGAAGATTCATTTCATATACCAACATGGATGATACATGAAGGGATCTCCTACTAAGAGCATCAGCCACTACATTGGCCTTGCCTGGGTGGTACTTCAACTCAAAGTCATAATCTTTAAAAAATTCCATCCATCTCCTTTGCCTTATGTTGAGTTCTTTTTGATCAAAGAGATATTTCAAACTCTTGTGATCAATAAAGACCTCAAACCTTACACCAAATAGGTAATGCCTCCAAATTTTGAAAGCATAAACCACAACTTCTAATTCTAAAGCATGGGTAGGATAATTTTCCTCATGAGGCCTCAACTGCCTAAATGCATAAGCCACTACTCTTCTTTCCTGCATCAAAACACATCCTAAGCCCTTACCCGACGCATCACTATACATTTCAAAGGTCTTGGACAAATCCGGCAACGCCAGTACCAGAGCGGTAGTTAATTTATCTTTGAGTTCTAGAAAACTCTGTTCACACTTTTTGTCCCACAAAAAAGCTTGACCCTTTCGAGTCAATCTTGTGAGAGGCAAAGCTAAACGGGAGAATCCATTAATGAATCTCCGATAGTAGCCGGTCAATCCTAGGAAACTCCTAATTTCCGTGATGGTCTTAGGTCTTTCCCACTCAAGAACGGCTTCTACCTTACTAGGATCAACTGATACCCCTTCTCTAGTGATAACATGCCCTAGGAAATGGACCCGGTCCATCCAAAACTCACACTTTTCAAGATGTCATCAATGAATACCACTACAAACTGATCCAAAAAGGATCGGAAGATTCGATTCATGTAGTCCATGAATACAACAGGAGAATTAGTAACACCAAATGGCATCACCAGATACTCATAGTGCCCATATCTAGTCCTGAAAGCTGTCTTAGGGTTATCTTCCTTTCTAATCTTAATCTGGTGGTAACCCGACCTAAGATCTATCTTAGAAAACACCGAGGCACCCTTAAGTTGGTCTAGAAGGTCATCTATCCTAGGAAGTGGGTACTTGTTTTTAATGGTGACTTTGTTCAATTGTCTATAATCTACACACAACCTCATACTCCCATTTTTCTTCTTCACTAACAACACTAGAGCTCCCCATGGTGATGCACTAGGCCTAACGAACCCTTTGGCTATAAGATCTTCTAGTTGATTTTTAAGTTCATTGAGTTCTAGTGGAGACATTCTATATGGAGCTTTAAAAATGGGTCCCGCACCTAGTACTAAGTCTATGGTAAACTCTAATTCTCGGTCCGGTGGTAAGGTTAAAACTTCACTAGGAAAAACGTCTTGGAACTCCCTAACCGTAGCTACACTGCTTAAATCTATTTTAGATTCTAGAGTTGAGGAAAGTAACAAAATAAAACATTCACTCCCATCACTAAGACATTGGTTAACCTGGGTGACACTGGACAAAAGCACAGGGGGTCTCTCCATCGAAGGAGGAGGAAAAGGAGGAAATATAACCTTTTTATTGAAACAGTCTAATGTAACCTGATTGGAAGATAACCAGTTCATCCCCAAAATAATATCCATACCCCTCAAAGGTAGACAAATCAAATCAATTACAGAAACCCTACCCTAAATAACAATAGAACATTTAGAACACACAAAAGAAGTGGAAATAAACTCTTTAGCTGGAGTAATTACATCAAGAATATAAGGTAAAGAATTAAGACACAATTTTAACTGTTCAACACATTCAGAAGAAATGAAAGAATGGGTTGCCCCAGAATCAAACAATACAATTAAGGTCTTCCCTCCTAGGGTGCATATACCTCTCAGCAGATTGTCTGCAGAAGCTGCTACTTGCCCACTGAGGGTAAAAACTCTTCCAGTTGATTAAGGTTTCTGGGAATTCTTCATTTTTGGACAATCTCTCTATATGTGACCCGGTTGCTTACAGAAGTAGCACAAGTTCTTCCCCATCATACACTCCCCAGCATGCTCCTTTCCACACTTGTTGCACTTAAGTCCTCCTTGGCATTGGGCTTGCTGAGTGGGCAAGACTGGTTTGCCTTGCCACTTAGGCTTGGAGCCCTTGCCCGAAAGGGGCACCTCAAACTTCCTCTTTCCTTTATTCTCCATTGGTGTAGATGATGAAGTAGTTCCCTTGAAATTCTTCTCAGCAATGTAGCACTTGCTCACTAACAATGAAAAGTATCTAATTTCTAATGTTCCAATTCGGTCCAAGAGTTCAGGTCTTAACCCTCCCTCAAATTGAGTGCACCTCCACTCCTCATCAGTCACTGCTTGAAGATAACGAGAATACTTTGCTAACTCTTCAAATTTCGCCACATACTGACCCACTGACATATCTCTTGCCTGAGCTGCAAAATTCAGTTTCATTTTGCCTCTTGATAGTAGCTGGAAAGTACTTCCCCAAAAACAGGTTCTGAAAGACATCCCAAGTCATAGGAGCCTCCGCCTCTGCAACTTGAACCTTAGCAGTCTTCCATCAGTCTTCAGCCTCCCCTCTCAACATATAGACTACAAAGCCCACTTTAGCCTCATCAGTGCACTTCATCATTTCGAATATCCGATTCAGGTCCCGTAGCCAATTTGCCGCAACATCGGGATCATAGACTCTGTTGAACTGTGGAGGAGTGTGCATCCTAAACTCTGACAATCCCACAACAAAAGAATCTACAACAGGGGGTGGGGGTGGCGGCTCTGTGTACCTCCTAGCCATTTCTTGAAGCATGTCTGCACTGGTGGCAGCTTGCTCCCGTGCCACTTCCGCTTGGACCTGATTCACATTCATCTGCTCTCTCATCATTTGCGTCAGGGCTTGAAGGTCTGCCGCCACAGGATCCTAAGTAGGACCCTGTGAAGATGATGATGATGAAGGAGGAGGAAAAATAACCCTTGGACGACCTCTCCTGCCGCCTGCCATAATTCCCTACATATCATTAAGTAAATTTCGAGGTGATCAGTCTCTCAATTCACAAAATAACATATATGGAATCATTAACAAACCACAGAATATCCTAATTTCACAGTCCAAATGGATTGAACTGCTCTGATACCAAAATGTAACACCTTAAATTTCTAGCTAAGAACCTAGTCCGTTGGAAACCAAGTTCTTAACTTAGAATTTGGAGCGTAACATTTTGAATATCAACTAAATCACGAAATTGTAAGAAATCCAACGAAAATCCAATAATTCAATGAAGCATTCTAAGTAATAACACATGAATCCAAACTAAATTCACATTTTCATAAACATAAGTCCTTAGTCTATCAAGCCACTAAGGATACAAAACAAACTTTCTAAGAAAACTTCAGATATACTAAGATATATACATATATACACGATAATCATCTTAGAACGAACATAAAGGAAACTAATGCCTATCCCAAAGCTCTTTACTTCCCGGACTGGGTGTCTGGCAATGGAGGTACCTGTTCAACTAAAACAATCCACATAACGTGTGGTGAGATAAAATCTCAGTGAATACAAAACACATGCATGAGTGCAAGGGATAAGAAACTCATGTCAGAACATAATTCATAGAATCAACCAAACCATCAATAATCAAATGAAAATGCAATATGATGCACTCACTGATGTGCCCAGCAGGCATGTTCTTATCACTTTCTAGAGTTAGACCTGAGCTCAGACTACGGGAACCGGCTTTCCCGGGGACAAATCCCACCCAAACTGGACCGAAGTCGTGTTTTCAATACCATTGTTTATTCATTTTTACTTATAGAACAAGGCCGACTTTGAATTTACTTCAATTTAATCATAGTTCATAGTTAAAAGAATAACACAATGTCTCATGCATAACAATATCAAGCAATTAAGCTAGTTTCGACTATTCCGAGGTTTCGACCCTTACGACTTAAAATCCAAATTACCACTTCGAATTCTAGCTCAAGCTACAACATTCAATAACTATAAATAATCGAGGAATTACAATTGATTCAGATGTAAATATAAGGTTGAACCAAGTGGGATCGATAGTTTCGATAGTTCGATAATTTCGATAGTTTCGAAAACTTCAAAACTAAGGATTCCGATACTCGATTCCTAATCCATATACTCAATCCAACAATTACCATATCAATACAATTAGAATCTACCAAGAAAGTCTACAATCAACAAAATTAAAGGAAGGGAGATGAGAGAATGGGCACATGCATAAGAATCATCCTAAAACCCAAAGAGAAGTGAGTTGTACTCACCAATCCAAGCCATTCAATAAGGGAAATGAGGTTTGGAGGTGATCAATTTGATGTTTCCTTGTCCCAAATCCGTTCTCAAGCTTCGAATTGAAATTTCTCTCTCTAGGTTTTCTCTCTCTCTCTATTAGGTCGGAAAGGGGAAGAAAGAAAATGAATTCCTGATTTAATTTCGCACCAGCTATATATATATATATTTTTCGTGCTGGTAATCGATTACCGACTTACTGTAATCGATTACCATAGGCTAAAAAGACACTAGAGAGCCCTTTCTGGTAATCGATTACCACTCCTGGTAATCGATTACTACAAACCCAGATTTCTGGTAATCGATTACCAAAAATCCTGCTCCCAGGTAATCGATTACCAACAGAACAACTCTCTAGTAATCAATTACCACCTCTTGGTAATCGATTACCAACAAAACAGCTCTCTGGAAATCGATTACCACCTCTTGGTAATCGATTACCAACAAAACAGCTCTCCGGTAATCGATTACGAACTATTGGTAATCGATTACCAGGGACTTAAACTCCTAGAATTTACTTATTTTAAGAATCCCAACTTAGATTGTATTCCCTAATCTTTATTACTTCCAGTTTCTCAACTAAACATACACATATTACCCTTTAAACCTTATAATTTATAATAGCCTGATATGCGGGATGTTACATAAATACTTAACTGGGCTGGGCCTACCCTTAATCCACTCATTCTTCTTATATTAAAAATAACATTATTCATAATAAAAGATAAAATATAATATTACTATTATTCCTTCCTTTTATTTTATTTTATTTGTCCTAGAAATTTCAGGATGTTACAATTATCCTCTCCTAAAAGAAAATTCGTCCTCGAATTTTCCTGCGATGATCAACTCTTGAAAAGGCTCCCTCAACTTCTCCTAAATTAACTTAACCTTATCTATGGTTTGTTGTACTACATATGGTCCTAAAACAAATCTTACTACTTCATCTACCCTCTCATCTCATCTAAATCTAAAATATTATACAATCATCATTCACATCACATAACATGATAAATATATCATGACATTCATATACTCAATAATCATATCATTCATCCATGTCATACAAGACTTCTAATACACATCTCAGTATGATGCAATGTAGTGCATGCATGTATGCAAATTATATTATACAAAACTCTTTTCAAATCAAGAAATCTAATTTAAAATTTTCTTTCTTAAAACATTTTCATAAAGACTTTCTTCTAGCAACGTTATGCACATAATATTCCCTCTGCATGTCGTTACATCTTCTCCCATCATATTCAAATCATTAGGGTGCCCAGTCCCAATCACTCGAAGATAGATAATCAAAGATATACCAACCTTGCAGGACACTAAAAACTAGAAAAATTCAATAATGCATCTCACTCAATCAATATCACAATTTAGCACCACAGAAGCATAACAAACATATAACTCAAGGCCGGTGAACTGACCAGCTCTGATAACACTAAATGTGACACCCTTCTACCCCAACTACTATTACAGTCATCAAGTTGAAATATAGGGAAAAGTTATGGTCCTCATCGGGTAAAAAGGTTCACATTTCTCTCTTGATGATCACTCTGCAGCACCCTCCCCTTGCGAAGTCGTTTCTCCCCTCCCTAAGGTTTTGTTCTTTGACGTTTGGAAAACAAGGATTAGGGTGAATTGATAACCCCTCCTTACTTAAATACTTAACTGGGTTGGGCCTACCCTCAACCCACTCATTCTTCTTTTATTAAAAATAACATTATTCATAATAAAGGATAAAAGATAATATTACTATTATTCCTTCCTTTTATTTTATTTTATTTGTCCTAGAAATTTCAGGATGTTACACAAGTGCCCACTCCTGCATAAATTCAAAATTCTAGAGCGGGGAAGGTCACTTTTAACCTTCCCCGCGTTTCCTTGAGTGCTCTTCTCTGAGTTCCTGACCTCCTTTTCACCTTTTTCACTCAAATACCTCCTCCTTTCAACTTCTTTACATTATTCCAGGTATGTTTTTACTGTTTTGAAAAGATTTTACCGATTCAAATCCTCATTTTTCTGTTTCATTGAGCAAACCTTAGGATGGGAGACTTAGGCTCTTAGGGCCCCATAAATTTAGGATTAATTGTCAATAGAGTCTTAGTTTAAAATGATGGTTGAATGCTTGGTGGTGAATTTTGAAATGCTCAATAAATTTTTGCAAATTATTCTGGTTGATAATATGTGTGCTTTACTTGTGTAAAATTGTGCGACAACCATTACATGAATAATTGTGCAATTTTTGCATGTCTTCAATGTCATGATATTTGAGCATAATATTGTGTACCATTTCATGCCATGTTTAAGAAATTTATTAGGACTTGCTTTAACTGATCACTTTAGCATGCTCTTAAGAAATTAATAAATTGGCATTGAGTAATATAATAATCAAGATTTTGTATGCAACAGTACCTGTTGAATGATTGCTCTGATTTTTTATTAAGATAGCCACCATGTGTGAACTTTATGCATGGGTTAATTCGCTAATCATGAGTTAATATTCTTTATTTGCATAAGAATAATCTTGGTTCTGTTTACCTTACAGATGGTTCACACAAAAGTAACCAAAACTACCGGCACCTCCAGGCAAGCTAGGGGAGAAAAGAGGGCTAGAGATGTTCTTGCCTTTTGACTCCATTAAGTTCAAGAACCCTCAGGCTTTCGAGGGATACAGTTCGCTGCTGAACTGTAACTTCATTAAGGAGAGGCCAGTTGCTCTACAGCCTGGCGAGTATGATGACTTCCTAGAGGAAATTATCAAGCAGCGATGGAGGCGTGTTGCTGAGCCAGCCCGCCACTTTGACCCGGAGGTGGTCCAAGAGTTCTATGCCAACGCCATTGGAGATCATGGCGCTGATGTACACAGACGGGCATATGTGCGGGGCCGGTGGGTTACCTATGATCGCGATGCGATCAACACATTTCTGGAGAGGCCAGGACCTGACGATGAGGCGATGATGCCTTGTCAGTTTCATTCTTTGATGGAGGAGGTGGGCCTCAACGGGAACGATCCCTTGGACATTAGGACTGTCAAGCAGTTGTGCTTGAGGGGGCGTACCTTTGACAGGAACGCCTATAGACAGGTCGCTAGGATATACATGCATGACATGCAGGCTATTTCTCAGATTGGACCTGTTTTGGTGTTGGCTAACATCCAACCCACCAACCACGTGTCAGATATCATCATTCCAGTTGCACATCTCATCTATTGCTTCCTGACTGGGCAGGACGTGGACATTGCCAGGGTGATATCCCACAAAACATTCATGACAGCATCTTCCGTTGGGCGACGGAGCGCCCAGTCCAGGATCAGCTTAGGATTCCCCTCTCTCATCACTACTCTATGCCACTCCTAGGGGGTGGAGGTGCACCCCACTGAGCGGATCAAGACCCCTATGACAAAGGGGTACATCGAGGCTAACTGAATTCCCGAGGAGGAGGAGGAGGAGGAGCAGCCACCGACACCAGGGCAACCACCACCACCACAGTAGCAGCCACCACCAATAGACACCCACATTCCTTTCTGGGCACAACATAACATTGCCCAGAACTCCACTCTTCATCGTGCAGCAGTTCACCTCCATGAGTATCACTATCTTACTTGACCGGACCCTTACCCAGGCATGACACCTGCGGAGTTCAGAGATTACTTACAGTGGCCTGGGGACAGGCCTATTCCACCGGGAGAGGGAGGAGCAACTGCGGATGCTGATGACATGGAGGATGAGGATGATTGATTTCGGTGTTTTTCTTTTCTTTTCTTTTTATTTTTTTATTATTCTGGATCTGTACTGTATTACAACACTACTGACACATTATTTTATGCAGTGCAGCATTTTCAGGGTCATTTTTTTCTTTTTTGTTTAGGATAGTTATTTTTTGCATTTTTTTAGGACTTTAGAAATAAGGATTCAAGGAATTAATTTTAAAATCTCAAAATTAGGGAGTCTAACTAACTGAATTAGGAAAGAAATAGGAATTTTGTGATTAAATCCATAATCAGTTAGGATTAGGATATTATATAGGAAAATATATTAGGTAGTCAATTAATTTCAATAAGTGAATTTATTAAGGAAATTAGCCAAAAAGCCGGTGAGTTGTGAGACCAAACACTTGATATGAGAGTTTTCACCGCTGCTTGTCAAATGTTATTGCTTGAGTTTTTGGATTTTATTTTGCATATGAAAAATATGGAAGTGATAAAGGCATATTTTGTGATTAAATTATTTGCTCAATGCCAAAAAGCCAACCCATGAAAAGTTTTTCCAAATTTTTTTGGCAACCCATTTGTTTCTTTTCTTATGAACCCTAGCCAAAATAATGTCTATATCATGTCCCTTACACACTTGGGATAGAGAGCAAAGGTGCAATCTGATAAAATGGGAGAATTGGTTGGTTACTTGAAAGTGAATGTGAAGAAATTCAAAGAGCAGGCACAATAAAGCAAAAGTGAGTCACTACCTCAAGAATGGAAAAGAAAAACAAAAAGTGAATAAAAAAGGGAGTGAACCACCAATCAAAAAGAAGAGGTCAGCTGAATAATGCAAATAAAGAATAAAATGGAGAATTTAGAGAAAGTCCAAGAAAAAGAAAAATAAAAAATTTCTCTCTATTCTAGTGTTTCTTTGCATATCCAGAAAAACCATGACTTCTTGATAGCCCAACCTCATTACAACCAAGAAAAGACCTTTTGATCCATGTTGACCTTGTGCATGTTTATTAACCAGAAACGACTATCAATTTTAGTTGTTCAACTACTGTGAAAATTTGAGGGAAACACTTACCCGTGAGCATGAGAGAATTCCTTGATTTATCACTTATTGTTTTGGTTACTATTTCTGAAAAAGTTTGAATGTGTTTTTATCCTGTTCTGATTGAGTCTTGGTAATATCACTTAATTCTAATTTTCAATCTGATATTTGGAAAGTGATAGCTTCCTAGTAAAGAGATGATGAAATTATTTCCTTATTTGTGAGAATCATGACAAGGGATTGAATTCCTTTGATTGCAAAAGGTTTTCTTGCTTGAGGACAAGCAAGAAGCTAAGTTGGGGGGAATTTGATAAGTCCTAAATATATGATAAATTCTTGTATAATTACAACACTTATCAAAGGTAAAATAGATTTATTCCCCAAATTACCTCTTTTTAGTAATAAATGCAAATTTTGTGATTATTTAATTCAAATTTGAATTTGATGTTATTTTGATAGAAAATCTGTTGATTTTATAGATAAAAGGGAAAGTTTTAAATGGAAAAACAAGATAGCATCTATTTGAAGAGAGAATCTGCAAGATAAGGTTTTAAATGGTAGCTGATCAAGATGAAATCAGCAGTTATTTGGATAAAGATTCTGCAGATTGAATTCTTAATTCAAATTGAAGATAAATCAACACAAAATCAAGCTAAGAAGAGGGAAATAAGGAAAGCAGAACAAACAAAGATAAGATCAGGAAGATATCAATATGAAAATGAGGAAATCAGGAAAAGCTGGAATGGTGAACTACGCTCCACCTGCGCTTAGCGCAAGTGGAGCGCAACAATTAAATTGTTCTCTGTTTCCTGAGCTTCATCTGCGCTGAGCGCAGGATGAAGCACAAGAATACAGAAATAGTTTTCTAATGAGATTTCAAACAAGATTCCTTCCAGATTTCAGATAACTTTCCAACTTCTATTTAAAGGACCTTTTGTATAGATCAAAAGAGAAGGTGGGAGCAGAGCTAGAGCTGGAGAAAAGTGTGACAGTCTCTCCATTGGTTTGTAATGGCTACCATGAGTAGCTAAACTCTCTGATAGGATTGAATGTAGTCGATTCAATCCCCAATTGTATTTGAATTCTCTTTATTATTTATGAATCCCTGTTTTTATAATATTGGTGTTTTTAACCTGTTCTTAATGCTTAGCTTCCGCCTTTGTGCCAGAGTTATAGTTTGGTTTTATGAGTGCATTCGAGAGGTGGTTCTATAAAATCAATTGCGAGTTTGGGGGAGCCTAGATATAGGAAACTTGAATTCTGATTGGTAAAAACACTCAATTCGCGATTGTGGAGACCAGGGTGAATTGATAGCTTAAACAAGTAGATCTTTAATCCGGGGTAATTTATCACTGTGGAGATCGGGGTAGATTATTTCTGAGTATTTCATATTTGTGGAGACCTTAGTGAAATAACTTTAATTTGTGCTTCAATATTATAATTGCATATTCATAAATATTATTGGGGTTCAAATACGAAAGGGGTGTGATAGACGAAGTTCAATCCTAGTTCAAGTAACCTGCTCAACCTTTCTCAATTTATCGCTTTCTATTTATTATTGCAACTTTCACAAATACATTTATATTCGCTCACTTGATAGTTGTGACCATTGGTTTTTATAATTGAACTGTTCCCTGTGGATACGACAAACCCCTTCCATTTACTATTATACTGTTGGATTTTGGTACGCTTGCCAGAAACCCAACAGTAGTCTGAGCTCAGGTCTAGCCACACAGATATAAGTGATAAGACCCCGTCGGCTGGGTGTGCATTCATGCTTAAGTTTATGTTCATGACAAGTTATTGAGTGTTGAGCTGTATTCGTATGTTATTTCGTTTGAGCTAAGATATGATATTATGAGGTAAGGTGACTAGAATATTTTATGTATAACACATTGATTGGTGATGATGTGTTGCATGTCATATTCCTGCCTCCCTACACTGCTTGTTGCATGCTTTGTTCACTGAGACACTAGTCTCACCCCACGTTGTGGGATACATTTTAGTTATGCAGGATGTTCTGGCTGAATGCTTGGATGGAGATTTGAAGCCCTTAGGGTGGATCCTCCCACCCCCAGTTGTCAGTTAGAGGCTTTGAGGGACTAATAAGTATCTAGATTAGATAATGTTGTATTAAATTAGAAATTGTGTATTCAGTAGTGATTGTTATGTTGAGCCACTATGTTGAAGATGGATTATGAAATGTAAGTAAAATGTGTAATGTATTTCAGCTTAGGTAAACGGTGGAATTACTTAAGCATTTGACGAGTGTGTATGTAGATATCGGTAATGGCGCGAAATAATTTCATAAATTTAAGAATAGTGTCTCCAACGGGCATTATTCTTGAATTAAGAAATTAGGACGTTACATTATGGTATCAGAGCAGTTCAATCCAATTGGACTGTGGTTAGGCTAGTTGTCAGTGACTTCCTATAATCCTATAGTACCTTGTCTACCTTATAGGGACTGATCACCCCTATATTGTGTGCATTGTATGCGGGATTGTAGATAGTGACTTGAATAGAATTGCCTTGTCAGGGATTTAGGATGTATCCCTAACAAGGTTAGTGCCTACCCCGTTAGGGAGAAAGGAGTTCATAGGCTTATTCCCTAGTACCAGACACTTACCTAGGGCACCTTATAAAATATCATAGCTAGAGTCTGGCAAACATAAGTCTCATTTGGAAGAACCTGCATAAGTAAAACACATGATAAGTGATCCTAATGTCGTTTGACCTTGAGTTTTACAATTTAATTTTTGTGGATGACTTAGTAACTTGAATATAATGCATGTGTGATTGATTGTGAATTTCTTATGTATGAATTGAATAATCCTGTGATTTAGAATCTGACGGAATGGGAATTTCACGTTTAGGTAGATGATAAGGAAAATGTGTGGAAAGATTATTATTGGTTGAGAGTCTTTGATTTTGGATAGGAAGAGAACCTAGGCCTGAGGTTTAGGACAAGTGGATAAGGTGGATCATGAGCCATAAGGGACTTGCATAGGGAATGAAGGGTGGAGATTGTATTAGATGAATCGAGATCATGACTTTTGAATCATTAAGGAACGTGGTAGAATTCAGAATACAATGAGCAAATAGAGAAGATCTAAGATTAATAACCTTAACTCAATATCCATCTTGTCTACCCCAAAGTTTTCCTTGTGGTTCAACCCCTTATATGTGATAATGTTATTCATTTTGGTTCTGCTCAAGTAGTGGTTCTTGACGATGACCTCATAGTCAGTTCTATCGAGTTAGGGAGTAATCCAGTAATATGAGGGTAGTGAGTGAATCTGAAAACTAGGATGGTGGAATATACCTGGAAGGTTGTTATCATGGCCAGTTATTTCAGCTCTATGTATACTTAGCTATTAGCACTTAGGGAACAAGGTTCTTTGTCTCTATTGTTCAAGTATTAGATGTAACATCCTAATTTCTATTTTCATAAATAATGCCTATTGGGAGCACTATTTCCAAATTCATGAAATTATTTCGCGCATTTATAATATCGCTATACAAATACAATCAACCGCTTAAGTAATCCTAACATTTACATAAGCTCAAACACAAGGAATACAGGTAATCTCATTGACAACAACATGTACATGCCAACTAGGGCTCAAATACATCAAAGTCAATAGGCAACAGGATAAAGCTATACATGTGTCCTGAATATCAAAATACAACCCATAGGCTCCACATATACTGCTCTATCCTATCAAAATACATCAGAATCATGTTGAGTCTCAAAATATTATTAAAGTGATTAATAATGTTTTAAATCTCATAACCCTGAGTTTTAATGCTTAACAAATTTGGTTAAATCTCCTAAAAAGAAGGAACAGTTTCTGCTTAAGGTAGTTTCTGTGTTTCAGAAATCTTCTGATACAACAACCCTATGAAATCATGCAACCTTCTGATGTGGTGCAACCTTCTAAAGAAGAGGAACCTGCTAAGTGATCAAGACCTACTGAAGCCAGAGAGCCTTCTAAAGATGGTAGATGACATACTGAGACTTGTATCTTTTTGGAAAAGAGCTTCTCTGTTAATTCCTTTTGAAGACTCAAGTCCTCCATAGCTTTCCCCAGCCGTCTGTGCCTCTTCTCCTTCTGGAAATTCAGAACAATTGCTTTTTGGCATATTTCAAATCACTATTCACCAAAAAGGCAATGTCTGTTGTGAAAGTACACTGTGCTCAGAAAAGTAGAGTCTGCGCTACTGACACCTTGTAACATCCCACATTTTAGGCCTTAAAAAATTCATCAGGTTTAGAGGGAGATCATTGTGTATGTATTTGAGAAACTAAAATTCAAAAGGATTGGGGTGTAAAAATCTAAGTTTCAAGACTTTCAATTAAGTAAATTTTAGAAGTTTAAGTTGTTGGTAATCGATTACCAGTAGTTTGTAATCGATTACCAGAGAGCTGATTTTAGGGTAATCGCCTGTCAAAGATGTGTAATCGATTACCTGAGAGCTGAATTTCTGGTAATCGATTACCAACATCTTGTAATCGATTACCTGAGAGCTGAATTTTGGGTAATCGCCTGTCAAGGATGTGTAATTGATTACCTGAGAGCGGATATTTTTGTAATCGATTACTAGGTATGGTAATCGATTACCAGAAAATCTAGATCTTTCAGTAATCGATTACCAGGGATGGTAATCGATTACCAGATTACCAGAAGGGTCTTCTATTATCTTTTTAGCCGTTGGTAATCGATTATAGTGAGTCTGTAATCGATTACCATCACTTAATATATATACCTGGTACGAAAATAAACCAGAATTTTTCATTGTCTTCCACTCCTTTTTCATCTTAGAGAGAGAGAGGGAACCCTAGAGAGAGAAACACCAAATCGAAGCTTGTAAACGGATTCGGAGCAAGGAAACATCAAGGAAATCATCCACAAACACCTTTCTCTTCTTGAATTGCTAGGATTGGTGAGTATAACTCACTTATATGGTGGTAGTTGTTGGTCTCAATTGCATGCTCCCCACCCCTTATCTTCCCTTTCTTGATTGTTAGATAATCATTGTTTGAATTGGTGGATTATTGTTGTTGGAATGATTATTGAGTGATTGAGCATATGAGTATAGAATCGAGCATCAGAATCCTTAGTTTTGAAGTTTTCGAAACTATCGAAACTTTCGAAACTATCGAAACCCCTCGATTGTAACTCATATGAATATCCAAATCGATTATAGTTCTTTATTAAATGCTAGTTTATGGATTGAAATGGTTAGATTGGAGTTTGAAGTGGAAAATTGAGATTTATGTTCGTAAGGTCGAAACTTTCGAAATAGTCGAAATTAGCGGAATTTCTTATACTTGTTACATTTAAAGCATTGTACTATCATTTTATCATGATTATGATTAGTTAAAGTAAATTCAAAGTCGGCCTTGTGCTGTGAGTAAAAAGAACAAATGAATAATGGTATTAAAAACACGGCTTCGGTCCAGTTTGGGTGGGATTCGTCCCCGGGAAAGTCGGTTCCCGTAGTCTGAGCTCAGGTCTGACTCTAGAAAGTGATAAGATCATGCCTGCTGGGCACAGCAGTGAGTGCATCATGTTTGCATTTTAATTCCATGTTAGTGGTTCAAACTCTTATAAATAGTGATCTTTATCTTGACATGAGTTCTGTTCCCTGCATCCATGCATGAGATTTATATTCACTGAGATTTTTATCTCACCACGCGTTATGTGGATTTTGTTTAGCTGAACAGGCACCTCCGTTGTCAGACTCCCAGTCCGGGAAGTGAAGAGCTTCGGAATGGAATTTAGTTCTTTTATGTTTGTTCTAAGTAATTTCCTATGTACATATGTATATACTTTAGTAGAATTGAAGTTTACTTAGAAAGTCTTTTGAATCTAAAATTTGCTTGATGGATTAAAAGAAGTAATGTGTCATGTAAATGTTTGAATTTAGTTGGACTTATGTGTTATTATTTAGATTGCTTCAATGAACTGTTAGATTTTCGTTGGACTTCTTACAATTTTTGTGAATGAGTTGATATCTAAATTGTTACACATTAAATTCTAAGCTAGGAATTTGGTTTCTAACGGACTAAATTCTGGTTTAGAAATTTAAGGCATTACACACCTACTACTTATTGCACCTGCTACTGCAAGCTACCAAGGCTATGTGTCACAATGGAAAGAAAGTTATCTCTCAACGGGATTTAGAGAAGTCTACCGATCTCATTTCTCTTCTCCTATATATATATATATATATATATATGAGGTCTCGTGCAGAAGAAAAGAGAATGAACCAACTTGCTGAAGCGTTGCTGAAATTCTCTAAGAAATATACTCATTTGTTTCATTTGTTCAACAACTTCTTATCCTGAGTTATACTCAGTTATTTGTACATCTTACCCAGTTTAGGCTTTAAACTTGTGTAGTTTAAAAGCTTAAGCATTTTCTTTTATACACTATTTCTGTTTATGCCTGGAGAGGCTTGCTGTTTAAACAATATTTGTGTTCGAGCCTGGAGAGGCTTGGCTGAAAAAGAATACTTGTTGTGTAGAGCCTAAAGAGGCTTGACTGAAAAAGAATACTTGTAACTGTGATCAGTTAGTTAAAATCCTTTGCTAGTTGGCTTTGGGACTGGACGTAGCTCACAGTGGATGTGAGTGAACCAGGATAAATCTCTTGGTTAAGTCTTCTCTACCCTTATCTCTCTATATCTGTTATTTATCTAACAAGAAGGGTTTGGAATATAGTGATTTAAACTGTTGAAACATCTTTTCAACTAAATACACTTTTAAGAATATAATTTTAATCAACCTTGTTGAACCTGCTGAAATAATTTCAGCAAGTACCATAACTCCAGTTTCAGCAAGTTTACAAAAATTATTGTGAAATACTTTTCTTGTGAAAAGGTTTCTGAAAAATTTGTTTGAACTTTTAAAACACTATTCAACCCCCATTCTAGTGTTTCCTGTGGTTTCTACAGTTGGTATCAGAGCTCAACCTCGGGTTGAGCATCTAACAAGTGCTGAGGAAAGAAGATCCAGATGGAAACCTCAACAAGCAATCCTTACTACATTGTAGAAGGAGCCTCTGTGTCAAGGCCCCCAGCTTTCAATGGTACAAACTATCATTATTGGAGAGATCGTATGAAGTTGTTCATTGAGAGCAGCAACATAAATCTTTGGGATGTAGTCACTGATGGTGATTATATTCCCACCAATAATGGTGTGCCCATTCCCAAGGTAGAATGGACTGGTGAACAGAAGGCACGTGTACAACTTAATGCAAAAGCAAAGCTCTATTTAGTTTGCTCTTTGAGTAAATCTAAATATAAGAAGGTGCATGGATGCACTTCAGCCAAGGAGATCTGGGATACTTTGGCATCAGCCCATGAAGGGACTGATAATGTCTAACAATCTAAGATCAGCATGCTTGTTAATCATTATGAGATGTTCAAGATGCATGAGTCAGAAACTGTAACATCTCGCTATTTTAAAACTCGAGTTCATAGAAAGTTTATAACATGATTAGAATGAAGTAAGGAATTGATAAGGAAAAGCTTAAGAGGCAAAAATAAGGTGGGATGAGAATAACTAAGTGAAAGGAAGGTTTTGGTGGAGAGGAATTTGGTTTGAGAGGGAGAGAATTGAATTGGAAATCAAAGAGGCAAAAACTATGGTTGTTGCTTGATTTCGGGTTTTAAGTCTAATGACCTTGGTGCATTAAATTGCAAATATCTAGAGTTTTAGGTGTCCAATTGAAGTGATTCCACTTGGAGTAGAAAGCTAAGATCCGGGGCATCAGTTTGATATGTTACACGACAGTATTCCGAGCCCGTTTGCATCCCAAACAGACGCATTCTTGCCCAGGCGAGAAAGTTGTCAAGGAATACAGGAATTCCAATCTGTTTCCTGCGCTGAGCACAACCTGAGCACAAAAAACAGAGGGGAATTGAGGAAACTTGCGCTAAGCGCAGAAAATAAAGGGGAATTGAGGAAACCTGGGCTCCAGCTGAGCGCAGCCTGAGCGCAGGGACGCGACTGGTTCTTTAAAAACACGGAATTAAGGTTTTTTTTCCTCATTTCCTTCTATTTCTACTTCATTCTAGAGAAAGGAGAAGAGGTTTCTAGAGAGAGAAACTCCTTTGGAGCTTAGAGGAAGAGGATCAAAGCTTAGGATCTCTAACCCTAGCCCTCCCCAACCTTCTTCCCTTCTCTTAGAGCTTCTATTGAGGTGGGTGTGATTCTCACTTGTTTGCTATTGTTTGCTATCCTAAGTATGATCCCTCTTATGGCTCCCCTTGCTATTATTGTTGATTTTAATTATGATTTAATGAATGTGGAATATACTATTGCATTATAATGATTTCATGAGTTGAATGGTAAACCCTAGGGTAGTGAATTTGCGGAATATTTGTGTTACTGAATTATAGTCTCACATAAAGATTAATCATGTGCCTTTAGCCATCACAGTCATGAATCATGAGTTTAAATATCACAGGGCTTCTAGCCATCACAGTGCCTTCGGGCTATCACAGGATCATTGACCATCACAGGCCTACGGGAAAATTATTTAAGAAAGACGGGGTAACCACATCGAACTCATGGCCAAGAGGGAGATGGGGTCCCCAATCAAGAATGAATTATGAATGATAATAGTTAAGACTTAATCATAGGTAGCCCTAGACGACGGTCCTTGGTTACATGGTCGAGTGCTCAACCACAGTCACGTTACAAAGAAAAGACCCCGGGTGTCGGGTAACAACACCTCCCAGTCATGCATTGCATCATAAGCATTGTTTTAATGATGATGAATTATGTTTAATTGCCTCTATTTGTGATGCTCTGAGTAAATATGTATCTCTATGGTGATTCTTGGTTGTCTCACAACACTGCACACACTTGTCACGCTCACTAGGACGTTGGTCTCACCCCACTCCGTGGGAATACATTTCAGATGTGCAGGATTTTCAACAGGAAATCGATGATCAGTAGGAGACTTATGGACATTGATAGCTTGTTGTTTTGTTATGCCTTGATGTATTTAGAACTGTTTAGATGAATTACTGTTAGTGACTAGGATTCCCATGAGGATTTATTATATTAGTTTATTTTATTGAATTAGAGGCTTTATGGAAAATATGTTATTGATGTTATTTTGATTTATGTACGTAATGCCCTTGGAGCTTTAGTAAGTGTTGGATTACTTAAGCGAATGTTTGTTGTATGTCAATACGCGAAATGAACGAATTAATTTCACGAGTTTGGAAATAGTGCTCCCAACCGGTAATATTTCTGAATTTAGAAATTAGGACGTTACAGAAACAATAGACCAAATGTTTGGTAGGTTTCAGACCATAACTAATGGACTCAAATCTTTAGGCATATCATATGACTCTAGTGATAATAATCACAAGATTCTTAGGAGTTTACCAAAGATTTGGAGGCCCAAAGTTACTGCCATTCAAGAGGCAAAAGACCTCAATACTTTAAGAATGGAGAAACTTTTGGGATCCCTCAAGGTCCATGAGTTGGAACTTGGTGAAGATGCTCCTAAAAAGAAGTCACTTGCCCTGAATGCCAAGTCCAAACTACTGAAGTCTGGACCACAAAAGGCCATGAAAGCTGAGGAGCCTTTAGAAGGTTCTGAATATTCAGAGGGGAGCTCTGATGATGAGGATGATCTTGCTCTTTTAAGAAGAAAGATCAAGAGGATGCTTCAGAGGAAAGGAAAGTTCAGAAAAGGCTCATCCTCTAAAACCAAAATGGGTAAGTCAGGTAAAGAATCTTTATCTACTGACAAAATAATCTGTTATGAATGCAAACAACCAAGGCATATGAAGGCTGATTGTCCAAAGCAGAAGAAACCCTCTTATAAGAAGAAGAAAAAGGGTTTGATGGCAACCTGGGAGGACTTAGATGATTCAACCTCAGAAGAGGAAGATGAGTCTACTGAAGAAGCCAACCTATGTTTAATGGCAAGTCTCCCTTCATCGGACAGTTTTGGATCTGAGGTAATTCCTCAAACTCTGCAAGACATGTATGATGACTTGTTGGAAAGTTCTAAAGAGCTTTTCCAAGAGTACAAAGATTTGTCGAGAGCATATACTGAAGCTGCAAATAAAAGTGAAGCTCTTGAGACCTAAAATCTTTTACGTAAAGAAAAACTCTTGAAGAATTTTGAGGCTAGTAGTTCAGAAAGTTTACTCAAAGAAAATGAATTTCTAAAGAAATAAGTTGCTGAACTTACTAGAGATCTTGCCAACTTTGCAAATGGAACTAAGAACCTCAACAGAATGTTGGGTGTTCAAAAGAACTCCAAATTCATGGTGTTTATTTACAAAAAGGTAAAAGTTTAAGGGGGTTAAATACTATTTACCTTTTTTTTTAAAATTTGATCACCGTCGTTAAAACATTTGTGATAATGATCAAATTAAAAAAGTACTTTTACTAAGATGTGAAAGAAAAATCATTTGTGAGTACTAAAAGCAAAACCAGTCCATTTATAGGGATCAAAAACTTATTTTACCCCCTATTTTATTTTTTGCATTCAAATATTAAACTCGTGTTTATAATTATAAACATATTGAAAAATATTTCATTAAAAATTAAGGGTTCGACTTATACTACTAACCAAATATATTAGTTTTAAATCATTTGTGAGTACTAAAAGCAAAACCAGTCCATTTATAGGGATCAAAAACTTATTTTACCCCCTATTTTATTTTTTGCATTCAAATATTAAAGTCGTGTTTATAATTATAAACATATTGAAAAATATTTCATTAAAAATTAAGGGTTCGACTTATACTACTAGCCAAATATTTCATTCCACAAGGGTCCGAAATCATCAGGAGGCCGATCATAGCTTTTTGTATTGCCATATCCAGATCCATGGATCGGATTACCAATTTTGAGGCCCTTCAAACTTCTTCATATGCTAAGAAATTTCTTTCTTTCTTTAGCATTCCTGACCAGAAAGTTTATCACTCAAAGATGGATTACTTTTGGGGCCTATCATAGGGAAGGAAATGCTTGGATGGTAATGGACTGTGGTTTTGAAAAGTATGATATATGTCATCACTGACAAAGCCAAAATAGGAGTACTTTCTTTGAATTCAGCAAGTATCAAATTTCTAGATTTAAAGAATAAACATAATGTGACTTGTCGATACCTCAAGCTGGTTAATTGTGATGAGCAACTTTTAGTGGTTCATTTTGAACATGGGAAAATATTGAATGTCTACAAGGTAGACTTGCTGACCATGGAATATGTCAAGTTGGAAAATTTGGGTGACATTGCATTATTTTTTGCAATTGCCGCAAATTGTTATACATTGTGTAATCCTGGAAGGTGGGGCTATGTGAACAACTTTGTGTATTTCATTGATTGTCAGATTGCAGAATGTGAAGTGTACTCAGTTGATAATAATAATAAACTGCAAAAAAGCATTGTGCCTACTAGACTTTAAGCTCCTTGCAGATCAAGTAATCCATCTTTGAGTGATAAACTTTCTGGTCAGAAATCCTAAAGAAATAAATAAATTTCTTAGCATATGAAGATGTTTGAAGGGACTCAAAATTGATAATCCGATCCATGGATCTGGATATGGCCATGCAAAAAGTAATGATCATCCTGAAGATGATTTGGGACCCTTGTGGAATGAGCTCGCACTTGCGTTATTTTTATCAACTGAGTACACTTCACATTCTGCAAACCTACAATCAATGTAATACACAGAGTTGTTCTCATAACCCCACCTTCCAGGATTACACAATGCATAACAATTTGCGGCAATTGCAAAAAATAATGCAATGTCACCCAAATTTTCCAACGTGATATATTCCATGGTCAACAAGTCTACCTTGTAGACATTCAATATTGTCCCATGTTAAAAGTGAACCACGAAAAGTTGCTCATCACATTTAACCAGCTTGAGGTATCGACAAGTCACATTAGGCTTATTCTTCAAATCTAGAAATTTGATACTTGCTGAATTCAAAGAAAGTAACCCTATTTTGGCCTTGTAAGTGATAACATATATCATATTTTGCAAAACCACAAAGTCCACTACCATCCAAGGATTTCCCTCTCTAGGATAGGCCACAAAAGTAATCCATCTCAGAGCGATAAACTTAGTAGTCAGAAATGCTAAAGAAAGAAAGAAATTTCTTAGCATATGAAAAAATTTGAAGGGCCTCAAAATTGATAATTCGATCCATGGATCTGGATATGGCAATGCAAAAAGCTATGATCAGCCTGAAGATGATTTGGGATCCTTGTGGAATGAGCTCGCACTTGCATTAGAATGTTGCAATGTATTTCCAATTATTTTGGTGAGTTGGAAATTAAGCAAAGGAAAGGCAAGAATAAAAAAGCAAACAGAGGGAGATTACTAGTTTTGTCGTGCAAGTGCAGTAATTTCATACGTTTAGTCTTTTTCCTTTTAATTTTTGAAATTGTAAATTGTAAATACATATAATAAATGGATGAGATTTTATTAAAATCAACGGTCAGAATGCTTTCCGTTAATAATTTAACACTCAATTAACAGAAGGATGTATTTCACTAATTACAATGGTTTATGGATTAATTGGAAACAAATAAAAGTACATGGTGTTTATTTACAAAATGGTAAAAGTTTAAGGGGGTTAAATACTCTTTTCCTTTTTTTAAAAAATTTGATCACCGCCGTTAAACATTTGTGATAATGATCAAATTAAAAAAAAATACTTTTATCGAGATGTGAAAGAAAAATCATTTATGAGTACTAAATGCAAAACCAGTCCATTTATAGGGATCAAAAACTTCTTTTACCCCCTATTTTATTTTTTGCATTCAAATATTAAACACATGTTTATATTTATAAACATATTGAAAAATATTTCATTAAAAATTAAGTGTTTGACTTATACTACTAACCAAATATATTAGTTTTAAGTTAAGTTTATCATTTAAATTTATATTTTTAATATACTTTTATTTAGTGATTTAAAGTTATTTATTACAGTTATGCTATGATTAATGTTTGTAAATTTTCAATGATTTATAATTAACATTGCTTATGAAGTTTAACGTATTATGTTAAATAAATATAATATTTAATAGTTTTGTTTAAATTATATATTTATAGGTAATTGAGCAGAAGATTAAGTTGGACACTCCCCATCCACACTGAAATTAGCCCAAAGTAAAATCTTTAAGGTTTGTTTAGACTGTAAAGAAAACGTGAATTTTATACAATAATGATAAAAATGTCAAATCATTTTTATTTTATCGGTAAAATAAGTTTATGATCTCTATAAATATGGATTGAGTTTTGCTTTTAAATAACCCTCACAAAGGATTTTTTTCACATCCTTACAAACACATTTTTTGGGAACAAAGTATTTAACCCCCTTAAACTTTTACCATTTTGCAAATAAACACCATGAACTTATATTTGTTCCAATTAATCCTTAAACTATCGTAATTAGTGAAATACATCATTCTGTTAATTGAGTGTTAAATTATTAACGGAAAGCAGTATAACCGTCGGTTTTAATGAAATCTCGTCCATTTATTTTATGTATTTACAATTTACAATTTCAAAAATAAAGAGGAAAAAGACTAAACGTATGAAATTACTGCACTTGCATGACAAAACTAGTAATCTCCCTCTGTATGCTTTTTTATGCTTGCCTTTTCTTTGTTTAATATCCGACTCACCAAAATAATTGAAATACCATGCAACATTCTAACGCAAGTGCGAGCTCATTACACAAGGGTCCCAAATCATCTTCAGGTCAATCATAGCTTTTTGCATTGCCATATCCAGATCCATGGATCGGATTATCAATTTTAAGGCCCTTCAAACTTCTTCATATGCTAAGAAATTTATTTCTTTTTTTAGCATTCCTAACCAGAAAGTTTATCGCTCAAAGATGGATTACTTTTGAGGCCTATCCTAGAGAGGGAAATCCTTGTATGGTAGCGGACTTTATGGTTTTGCAAAGTATGATTTATGTTATCACTGACAAGGATAAAATAGGGGTACTTTCTTTGAATTCAGCAAGTATCAAATTTCTAGATTTGAAGAATAAGCCTAATATGACTTGTCAATACCTCGAGCTGGTTAATTGTGATGAGCAACTTTTAGTGTTCATTTTGAACATGGGAAAATATTGAATGTCTACAAGGTAGGCTTGCTGACCATGGAATATGTCTAGTTGGAAAATTTGGGTGAGATTGCATTATTTTTTGCAAATGCCGCAAATTGATATGCGTTGTGTAATCCTGGAAGGTGGGGCTATGAGAACAACTTTGTGTATTACATTGATTGTCGGTTTGCAAAATGTGAAGTGTACTCAGTTGATAATAATAAACTGCAAAAAAGCATTGTGCCTACTGTACTTTAAGCTCCTCGCAGATCAAGTAATCCATCTTTGAGTGATTACTTTTCTGGTCAGGAATGCTAAAGAAAAAAATAAATTTCTTAGTATATGAAGAAGTTTGAAGGGCCTCAAAGTTGATAATCCGATCCATGGATTTGGATATGGCAATACAAAAAGCTATGATTAGCATGAAGATGATTTGGGACCCTTGTGGAATGAGCTCGCACTTGCGTTATTATTATCAACTGAGTACACTTCACATTCTGCAAACCGACAATCAATGTAATACACAGAGTTGTTCTCATAGCCCCACCATCCAGGAATAAACATTGCATAACAATTTGCGGCAATTGCAAAAAGTAATGCAATGTCACCCAAATTTTCCAACTTGACATATTCCATGGTCAGCAAGTCTACCTTGTAGACATTCAATATTTTCGCATCTTAAAAATGAACCACTAAAAGTTGCTCATCAAAATTAACCAGCTTTAGGTGTCGACAAGCCACATTAGGCTTATTCTTCAAATCTAGAAATTTGATTCTTGCTGAAAAGAAAGAAAGTATCCCTATTTTGACCTTGTTAGTGATAACATATATCATATTTTGCAAAACCACTAAGTCCACTACCATCCAAGGATTTCCTTCTCTAGGATAACCCCCAAAAGTAATCCATCTTTGAGCGATAAACTTTCTGGTCAGGAATGCTAAAGAAAGAAATAAATTTCTTAGCATATGAAGAAGTTTGAAGGGCCTCAAAATTGATAATTCGATCCATGGATCTGGATATGGCAATGCAAAAAGCTACGATCGGCCTGAAGATGATTTGGGATCCTTGTGGAATGAGCTTGCACTTGCATTAACATGTTGCAATGTATTTCCAATTATTTTGGTGAGTTGGAAATTAAGTAAAGGAAAGGCAAGCATAAAAAAGCAAACAGAGGGAGACTACTAGTTTCGTCGTGCAAGTGCAGTAATTTCATACGTTTAGTATTTTTCCTTTTAATTTTTAAAATTGTAAATTGTAAATACATATAATAAATGGATGAGATTTCATTAAAATCAGTGGTCAGAATGCTTTCCGATAATAATTTAACACTCAATTAACAGACGGATGTATTTCACTAATTACAATGGTTTATGGATTAATTGGGAACAAATAAAAATACATGGTGTTTATTTGCAGAAAGGTAAAAGTTTAAGGTGGTTAAATACTCTTTTCCCTTTTTTTTAAATTTGATCACTGCCGTTAAACATTTGTGATAATGATCAAATTAAAGAAATATTTTTATCGAGATGTGAAAGAAAAATCATTTATGAGTATTAAATGCAAAACCAGTCCATTTATAGGGATCAAAAATTTCTTTTACCCCCTATTTTATTATTTGGATTCAAATATTAAACTCATGTTTATATTTATAAACATATTGAAAAATATTTCATTAAAAATTAAGTGTTTGACTTATACTACTAACCAAATATATTACTTTTAAGTTAAATTTATCATTTAAATTTATATTTTTAATATACTTTTATTTAGTGATTTAAAGTTATTTATTACAGTTATACTAAGATTAATGTTTGTAACTTTTCAATGATTTATAATTGACATTGCTTACGAAGTTTAACGTACTATGTTAAATAAATATAATATTTAATAGTTCTGTTTAAATTATATATTTATAGGTAATTGAGCAGAAGATTAAGTTGGACACTCCCCATCCACACTGAAACTAGCCCAAAGTAAAATCTTTAAGGTTTGTTTAGATTGTAAAAAAATGTGAATTTTATACAATAATGATAAAAATGTCAAATCATTTTTATTTTATGGGTAAAATAAGTTTTTGATTTCTATAAATATGGATTGAGTTTTGCTTTTAATTAACCCTCACAAAGGATTTTTTTCACATCCTTACAAACACATTTTTTTGAGAAAAGAGTATTTAACCCCCTTAAACTTTTACCATTTTGCAAATAAACACCATGAACTTATATTTGTTCCAATTAATCCTTAAACTATCATAATTAGTGAAATACATCCTTCTGTTAATTGAGTGTTAAATTATTAACGGAAAGCAGTATAACCGTCGGTTTAAATGAAATCTCGTCCATTTATTTTAAGTATTTACAATTTACAATTTCAAAAATAAAAAGGAAAACACTAATCGTATGAAATTACTGCACTTGCATGACGAAACTAGTAGTCTCCCTCAGTATGCTTTTTTATGCTTGCCTTTCCTTTGTTTAATATCCAACTCACCAAAAAAATTGGATATACCTTGCAACATTCTAACGCAAGTCCGAGCTCATTACACAAGGGTCCCAAATCATCTTCAGGTCAATCATAGCTTTTTGCATTGCCATATCCAGATCCTTGGATCGAATTATTAATTTTGAGGCCCTTCAAACTTCTTCATATGCTAAGAAATTTATTTCTTTCTTTAGCATTCCTGACCAGAAAGTTTATCGCTCAAAGATGGATTTTTTTTGGGGCCTATCCTAGAGAGGGAAATCCTTGGATGGTAGCGGACTTTATGGTTTTGCAAAGTATGATTTATTTTATCACTGTCAAGGATAAAATAGGGGTACTTTCTTTGAATTCAGCAAGTATCAAATTTCTAGATTTGAAGAATAAGCCTAATGTGACTTGTCGATACCTCGAGCTAGTTAATTGTGATGAGTAACTTTTAGTGGTTCATTTTGAACATGGGAAAATATTGAATGTCTACAAGGTAGGCTTGCTGACCATGAAATATGTCAAATTGGAAAAATTGGGTGACATTGCATTATTTTTTGCAATTGTCGCAAATTGATATACATTGTGTAATCTTGGAAGGTGGGGCTATGAGAACAACTTTGTGTATTACATTCATTGTCGGTTTGCAGAATGTCAAGTGTACTCAGTTGATAATAATAAACTGCAGAAAAGCATTGTGCCTACTGGACTTTAAGCTCCTCGCAGATCAAGTAATCCATCTTTAAGTGATTACTTTTCTTGTTAGGAATGCTAAAGAAAGAAATAAATTTCTTAGCGTATGAAGAAGTTTGAAGGGCCTCAAAATTGGTAATCCGATCCGTGGATTTGGATATGGCAATGCAAAAAGCTATGATTAGCATGAAGATGATTTAGGACCCTTGTGGAATGAGTTCGCACTTGCGTTATTATTATCAACTGAGTACACTTTACATTCTGCAAAACGACAATCAATGTAATACACAGAGTTGTTCTCATAGCCCTACCTTCCAGGAATACACAATGCATAACAATTTGCGACAATAGCAAAAAGTAATGCGATGTCACCCAAATTTTCCAACTTGACATATTCCATGGTCAGCAAGTCTACCTTGTAGACATTCAATATTTTTGCATGTTAAAAATGAACCACTAAAAGTTGCTCATCACAATTAACGAGTTTGAGGTATCGACAAGTCACATTAGGTTTATTCTTCAAATCTAGAAATTTGATTCTTGCTGAAAACAAAGAAAGTACCCCTATTTTGGCCTTGTTAGTGACAACATAGATCACATTTTGCAAAACCACTAAGTCCACTACCATCCAAGGATTTCCTTCTCTAGGATAGGCCCAAAAAGTAATCCATCTTTGAGAGATAAACTTTTTGGTCAGGAATGCTAAAGAAAGAAATAAATTTCTTAGTATATGAAGAAGTTTGAAGGGCCTCAAAATTAATAATCCGATCCATGGATCTGAATATGGCACTTGCATTAGAATGTTGCAAGGTATTTCCAATTATTTTGGTGAGGTGGAAATTAAACAAAGGAAAGGCAAGCATAAAAAAGCAAACAGAGGGAGACTACTAGTTTCGTCGTGCAAGTGCAGTAATTTCATACGTTTAGTTTTTTTCCTTTTAATTTTTGAAATTGTAAATTGTAAATACATAAAATAAATGGATGAGATTTCATTAAAATCAACGGTTAGAATGCTTTCCGTTAATAATTTAGCACTCAATTAACAGAAGGATGTATTTCACTAATTACAATGGTTTATAGATTAATTGGGAACAAATAAAAGTACATGGTGTTTATTTACAAAATGGTAAAAGTTTAAGGGGGTTAAATACTCTTTTCCTTTTTTTTAAAAATTTGATCATCGCCGTTAAACATTTGTGATAATGATCAAATTAAAAAAAAAATACTTTTATCAAGATGTGAAAGAAAAATCATTTATGAGTACTAAATTCAAAACAAGTCCATTTATAGGTATCAAAAACTTCTTTTACCCCCTATTTTATTTTTTGCATTCAAATATTAAACTCATGTTTATATTTGTAAACATATTGAAAAATATTCAATTAAAAATTAAGTGTTTGACTTATACTACTAACCAAATATATTAGTTTTATGTTAAGTTTATCATTTAAATTTATATTTTTAATATATTTTTATTTAGTGATTTAAAGTTATTTATTGCAGTTATACTATAATTAATGTTTGTAACTTTTCAATGATTTATAATTGACATTGCTTATGAAGTTTAACGTATTATGTTAAATAAGTATAATATTTAATAGTTCTGTTTAAATTATATATTAATAGGTAATTGAGCAGAAGATTAAGTTGGACGCTCCCCATCCACACTGAAACTAGCCCAAAGTAAAATCTTTAAGGTTGGTTTAGATTGTAAAAAAAACGTAAATTTTAAACAATAATGATAAAAATGTCAAATCATTTTTATTTTACGGGTAAAATAAGTTTTTGATTTCTAAAAATATGCATTGAGTTTTGCTTTTAATTAACCCTCACAAAGCATTTTTTTTCACATCCTTACAAACACATTTTTTTGAGAAAAGAGTATTTAACCCCCTTAAACTTTTACCATTTTACAAATAAACACCATGAGATTTCATTAAAATCAAAGGTTAGAATGCTTTCTGTTAATAATTTAACACTCAATTAACAAAAGTATGTATTTCATTAATTACAAGGGTTTATGGATTAATTGGGAACAAATAAAAGTTCATGGTGTTTATTTACAAAAAGGTAAAAGTTTAAGGGGGTTAAATACTCTTTTCCTTTTTTTTTTAAATTTGATCACCGCCGTTAAACATTTGTGATAATGATCAAATTAAAAAAAATACTTTTATCGAGATGTGAAAGAAAAATCATTTATGAGTACTAAATGCAAAACCAGTCCATTTATATGGATCAAAAACTTCTTTTAGCCCCTATTTTATTTTTTGCATTCAAATATTCATATGAAAGACAATGAAGATAATAATAGATTATTCATGAAAAGTAAAATTTTGATATTTTGTAAATAAGCATTTGAAAACAAAAAAGTAAAAATAAGTTAATACTTTTATATTTATGAAAAGTGTATATATATAAAATAAAAATAAGAAGGAAAATTTCAACTTAAAATATTAAAAATATAAAGCAATTAAAATGTCGATCCGATCCAATATAATTTTGAGTTGAATAAATTATGAATAAGTCTAAGAATTACTTCAAAGCAATTCAACCTAACTCATAGACATTCACAAAAACAAAATTGCTAAACCAGACAAAGATCACCCTATCATTGAACACATTTGACAAATAAACAAGATATTAATTAAACAGATATTACCTTCATGTTTGACATGATACTTGTCCACATCTTCTATAAAAACTTTTTTTTGTCCCTTCTTCTTCCCGTTTTCTTCCAAATGGACCTTCTCCTTTCTCTCGATGTTTTCAATCTCATCACCAATTATTTTAGGCTACTCAATGTAGAAAAGGAAGGTACAATTAGGAAAATAATTAAAACTACATTTAATTTCAATTTGTTGACATCTCATAAAAAATTGTAAGTACAAAATTGATATGCAATACAATGTAATTTACAAATCAAGAAGTTATTAACTAGCTAGCTGGTGTTAATGGCATATATTAAATTTGAATACACATGGTTGAAGTTACATGAAAAACTATCGTTGTTAGTAAAGATCTTTTAAATGGATCAATGCACTGGACATAAATATATAGAAGGAGTGGTGTAAATACCCCCCATTAATCATTATCAATATTTTTTTTAATCAGAAATATTCATAAGTATTGTTATATGAATAACTGTCATCAAGATAGTAAATAGGTAAAACTCTCTTCAAAATATCAACTTCACGATTTAAACCTATGAATTTGTCTAGATCCCTAATCTACTTCTATTGTGACCAATCATTGGCAGGAAATCATTGTCCATATTTATGAATGAAAACAACAACTAAAACCTTCTATCACTAGATGGGATCGGTTACTTTCTTGTCATGAATCATATCCAATGATAAACTATTCAAATCCAAATATCTTTTGATGACTTGACTTGTAATTTTTCTTGATCTCCCTGTATGTCTAATTATTTGGTTATCCACCATACCTTTATTACAGTGTTTTTATCAGTCTTCATTGCATATATATAAACTATCTAAGATTATATTCTACCATATTTTTTGTAATGAAAGCTATCCTAATTGAATTTCCCTCTAATGATATATTCCTAATTCTATCCCATCTTGTGTGATTACCAATCCATCACAACATTCTCACAATTACAACATTGAGATACTTTATCACCCAACACCCAATCCAACATAACAATTCTAATTGACATACTACAAATATAAGAACTCCATGGTTTGTCCTAAGAAGCTAGTCCGATCCATATGAAATTTAAAATACCCTAATTTAATCCTTAAAAAAGTGAATCATGTTATTGAGAATTTTGAACAGACAAAAAGATCTAATTGAACTTATTTGTAAATGGATACCCATTATTTTTTAATGAACTTTGGGCACATTGAATTATAACATCAATAAGATGTACAAAATGTTAAAAAAAAATTAGCTCTTTAAGTTTGTCATCAACTCAAAGTTGAAATTTTAGATTTCCCTTATATCAAATTTTGAAATTGAGAGCCAAAGTTTTTGAAATGTGGACACTTTAGTTGTCTTAATACCATATATAATAGTACACCCCACATTTTGTATTAAAAAAATCTTCACTTTGATAATGAACTCAAACCTCTATGACATGTCCAATGCATTCTGGTCATTCCAGCAAAGAAACATCCTAGTAATTTTCCTATAATTGTATTATTAATTGAATTACTGAATATGTCTTTAAAAAAGCGAGTCATATATATATGCACACACAGACACACATACATACAATACATAATACACAAACACAAATATAACCATTCAAGCTAAATCCTCATGAACAAACAAAATTTTGACTTCTCTTTCTATCCTATTTTATGTTAATCGCTTTTATGTTGAATTTTAATGGATCTATACTATGATTTAGAACACCCATATTCATTTTTTAATATGAGTAAATTAACTAAAAATTACATACCTCTTGAAGACATAATTCAATCAACTTTTCAATAATCTATTTAATGAGACGCCATTCACAAACATGCACTCTAGGAACAAAATCTTCTCCTCCTTCTCCCTTTGTATGATTGAGGTCTTGATGAAGTGAGTATATAGTCAGAATGCGAAGATTGGAGAGGAGACCCTGGCCATCAAGATATATTTATCTTTATATATAATATAATAGTAACCCTGGTTTCCACCCATCATGGGTCCTAGATTACTTGGCCCTGCACCATAATTCAACATACTTACCAAATGAGCCTAAACGCAGTAAATATATATACATGATGATTCGCAAACCCAAAATGGATCACATAATTGTATGGGCTTCCACAAACAATATCAATTGGGGCAGAGCTTCTAAGGAGTGAGGCAGCTATGCCCCCAAAAAATTTCCAAAAATAAAATTTATATATAAACATATATATATATAATTAAAAATAATAATTTTATGTATTAAAATCTTATGGTCCCAAACTTTTTGATCACGGCCCGTATAATCCTGGAAATGCATTCATTTCCTATGCATTGATCAAGTTAATAAACTTTTAAAAACGGGCTCATTTTTCTTAATAGTCATGTCATATGCAGAAACTAAGAGCAAATTTAATACCATCATTTTACCTTTCTATAATTTCTTTATATAGTCTAATGCTCAATATGATTGATAGTGTTATTCATGGAAAATGTGATGGGAGCTGGAAAAATAACAAGAAAAACTTTATTACATGAACAATCAATAATATTAATATATAATTACTTGAAAGAATTAGGATTTAGCACATATATAGTATAAAATATCCTGTGGGTGTAGAGTATATATTGTACAATAACAATAATTACAAAAATCCAATACTTGTGGACAAAATCATGTTCATCCCAAAAATAACACGTCAAACAAACTAATCAATGAATTAACTCCTTATGGGTGAGTTTAAACAAAATTTAATTTAAGTGACATAACATCCCTATAATTATTTATTTATTTATTTAACTGGTAATCCCACTAATTTTATAAATGACCAACTGTGATGAGATATTGATCGAGATGCATTTAATCGATTAATAGAACCCTATTAGGGATATGCAATTGCCCAAAAGTTTCTTAAAACACAGTAAAAAATATAGCACTGAATATTATATAAAAAAAATTGGTAAAAAAATATAGATACACATGCAATTGAGTAAAGACAAAACATTGCCTTCACGTTTCATGAAGAAAGGCTAAAACCTTTACGAAACACAATTAATTTCACCATTTCCTTTTTTTAAAAGAAACAATACATGGCTATCAAAAAAGAAAAGGATGTTATTCCTTCACAAGAGACAAACATAGCTGGGAAAACTCACCCGATTTTTAATATCGAATTCTAACACTAAATTAAATTAGGAAATCAACGTATAATTCCTAATTTTATGAATTCTGGGTGTGTTTGTGCATTTAGAGGGGAGGAGAAGGAAATAGTTAGAGAGCAAAGGGAGTAGAAGAAGATCGGAGAGAAAAACTTTGTAAAATACACTTTGAAGAATCAAACTCCCAAACACAAAGGGGAAATGACTTCTCATCATTTCCCCCAAAAAATAAACTCACCAACATACCCTAAATTCCCAAATTTCGATTGAATCGGGATTTTTTTAAAATTAAAAATTAGGTTTCTAAACCCAGTATAGCCAACTTTGATACCACGTACATGTCAAATTTTAATGGATCTATATTAATATTTAGAACACCCAAATTCGTGTTTTAATACGAACGAATTAACTAGAAATTGCATACCTCTTGAAGATATAATGCAATCGACTAAATCTTCAATAATCTATGTAATGAGACGCTATACATAAATATGGACTCCAAGCACGAGATTTTTCTCTCCTTCTCCCTCTCCATAATTGATGCCTTCAAGGGGAAAACACACAGTCAGAATGTAGAGGGACCAGGCTATCTACCTATCTATATATATAATTTAATATTAACCCTAGTTTTCACTTATCATGGGCCTAGGTTACTTGGCCCTATACCATGATTTAGCACACTTACCAACTGGGCCTAGACCCATATATATATATATATATATATATAAAGGAGAGATCAATTTACATCATTAAATAACTTTTTAATTAATAAATAAATTCCAAAATCCACCAGTAAAGCGCCTTAGACCCCATAAAATATTATTTATACTATGAACATACAGAGAAAGAGAGAAATGTGGGATGTGATGAGAGAAATGTGTGTGATGGGTAATATGATGAAAAGAGATAAAAATAAAAATGTATTATATGAGTTGTATGTTTTTATGTTGTATGAAGTTGATATCTCAATCTTAAATCTATTTGAAAACCGCATTTATTTACATATGAAAACATATATATTTAAAATAAAAAATCTCATTCGGATATTATAGATTACCTAGTTTTTAAAGAGGAAAAGAATCACCTTGGGACAAATGCTTTCCGGTGTGCACATGGTGATGGGGGTGTTTGATTTTCAACATGATCCAATGCTCGGCGATGGCGACGGAAATAGGCAATGCTAGAAACTGTTTCAAGTTAAATAGAAGAAATAAAAATAAATTAAGAAACACGTGATAAGAAAATTGAGAAAGGCATAGAGAAACACCCAAAAAATCTATTCCTTTTGCCATTCTCTGCTTGATAATTAGCCATATAGTTAATCTCAACAGAAGGGGAATTAGAAGAGACCAATACTAAAATTTAGGGCAAAGGCTAGGAAGAGATAATCTCTAAGTACACTTAATTATAAGACGGTATATACTAAACGTTTTGACACAACATTAAATGTCAAAGCTAAAAATAATAATTTTTTTTTAAATATTAATTTCCATGTATACTAAAATTTTATTACCAATTTTACCAGCCTATAACTTTCTTAACAAGTATACCACCGCTTTTATTATTTATCTATATATTCATTAGTATGGATTCATCTAAGTTTAAAACATAATGTGACCCAATAATCATAAATAATAATGGATATAAAACAATTACAAAAAGTTTGTGTATATCGTAAAGACCAATTTTGTGTAGAGTTTACTTTGCAACACGTATCTATTTAATATATGAGATTATTTATCATATTTTTTTAATAATAATATATGAATATAATAGCCTCTAAAATATATTAATTAAATTCAACGATATAGGTGTAAAATTAAATAAGAAAACCAAAGAAGAGGTTGAATTATATTTGTTAAAAGATTTTAGCAAAGATGGATGTTTTTTCACGCTTTAAGAATAGAAAACAGAGAAGACAATTTAACTGTTTGAAGTTTCAAAAGAATTGTCTCTGATGTCTCAGGCTCTTAGATTCAAAAATATAGTTTTAAATTAAAAGACTTCAATTTTTAAGATATATATGCACATTTAATTGTTAAAATAGTTTCAAGAAAAGAATGATACATCTTGATCCACTCTCAACCGCCAAGACCATGTTCCCAATAAGTTTGAATTTATCCACTAACAACGAGTATTCTAAACTACTCTTGATTGTATACTATTATTTTTTTTCAAAGTCTCTTCAAACTTACTGATTACAAATTTATTTGCACATCTAATTTCAATTCAGTCTTTAACTCTCTAATGGAGTTTACATCAAATGGGAGGAACAAATGTGTTTGAGTTTCTCTCAGGAACATTTTGATGAGTGACTAATGATTAGCAATAAAGAAATAGTGATGGACATAATTTTTTTCTCTTAAACTGTACAAGAAGTATATGAAAAAAGAATGTAAAAACTTGAAGAATAAATGAGCACTTGAAAGATTTGAAAGTTCTCACTACTTAAGGTTTGTCTTCAGTTTTCAATGCTTCTATTTATAATATTTATTGGATGAAATAATGTTGCACTTGATAATTTTTAGATCTTAAATTTGCATTAAAATAAATGCATGAAGATGTGTTAGGTGGCTTTTTTTTTATAGTCACAACATGCTTCAGCAGAGTTAGGTGTATGAACAATTAGTCCTTTCTTTTTTCGTGTTGACATCGTATTGTAGTAGGTAAAAGCTTTCTTTTATCTTTACTTTGTATTATCCTTACATTACTCAAGGTGTAGCTTGTTTTAGAGTTGACTTACTTTTAAACTTTTACAAGTTATATTCATTTGGAAGTGGGCTTGAGAAACTTTGTACGTATCACGCTTCAAACAATGAAGTTATCCCATTTAGTGTTGAGATAACAAATTTAAACAATCAAAACATACAATAACTCATATAACACATTTTTTCTCTCTATATTTCTCCATCACATCACCTATCACATCCCACATTTCTCTCTCTCCTTTCTTTTTTCTCTCTCTCTTTATCTTTCCTTGTTGTATTTTGTATTGTTGTACAAGTTTCATTTCTCTTTTGTGTTTGTTCTCTTCAGACAATGTCTTTCTTTAGATGACTTAAATGTGTTTCAATCTTGTTTAAGTTTCAGAAGGTTCTTAGAAAACTTTAATAATTTAAGGGAATATTTGTTGCATAATAAAAAATCACATACTAAAAAAAACATAAAACCAACAAATACCAAATTATTTTAGGTTGGAATGATCAAAACTTTAGGGATCATGACATCAAAAATCCTGATACTCAACAATAGGATGTTAATTCCATGACTTAATTAATCACATAATATCTTATTGTTTAAATTTAAATGTTGTTCACCTTATCCTAGTATTATCATGAATTCGAGCAACGGTAATGCACATAGACTACTATGTGTTAGATTGATGATCATATTTCACAGTTTGTGGATTTGAGATATCAAGTCTTCATGTGGTATACATGTCATTGTTGAGTCTCAGGACATCTGATATCCTCGAGAGCTAAATATTTTGAAGATTCTTTAACCTTTAATAATATAAATATTAATAATGAAATTAATGCTTTTACTTAGTGTTCTTACCAAAGTAAAGAGAATGAATGATCTCTCAATTCTTTAAAATATTTTTAGTATTATTTGAAAGGTTCTAGAGACTAAAGTAGAAAAATAATGTTTCAGATCACTTGAAATAGAAATATGAAAAGTGTTTTTGATTGATTAAATTAGCAAATACAACAGTGTATATATATACATGTTATGAGAGAACCAATCCCTAGAGATTTGGGATTAGGATCAATCTAAATTAATTTAGGATCAACCTAAATCAGGAAACTATACAATAAATCAAAGAGAATAAATAGTAATATCTCTACATATCTTAACACTCCCCCTCAAGATGGAGCATACATATCATAGGCATCCAGCTTGTCACATATATAGGTTATCCTAGGACCCCGTAAAGATTTAGTAAAAATATCTGCAAGTTGATCCTTGGAGCAAACTGAGGAAGTCTTGATGACACCGGAGAGGATCTTTTCTCTGATAAAATGACAATCAACTTCTATGTGTTTTGTCCTCTCATGAAAAACTGGATTAGAGGAGAGGTATAAGGCTGACTGGTTATCACACATTAGTTCCATAGGGCCAACCTTGCAAAATTGCAACTCTTGAATTAAAGAATTTATCCACAGAAGCTCACATGTGGTGTGAGCCATTGCACGATACTCTGCTTCTGTGCTCGATCTGGCAACAACACTTTGCTTTTTACTCTTCCATGAAACAAAATTACCTTCCAAGAACACACAATAACCCGTTGTTGACCGTCTGTCACTTGCATCACCTGCCCAATCTGCATCAGAATACCCAACAATATTTGTATGTCCTCTATCACTGTAAACAAGTCCCTTCCCAGGTGATCCTTTGAGATATCTGAGGATCCGCACAACTGCATGCCAATGACTCTCACAAGGAGAGTTAAGGAACTGACTTACAACACTGACAGGAAAGGATATATCAGGTCTGGTCATGGTGAGATAATTTAACTTGCCCACTAGTCTTCGATACCTTCCTGGGTCGGAATAGGGCTCCCCCTGGTTAGGTAGAAGCTTCACATTAGGATCCATTGGGGTGTCAACTGGCTTACAATCTGTGAGTCATGTCTCCTCCAGAATGTCAAGAGCATATTTCCCTTGAGAAATAGCAACAGCGGACTTTGACTGAGCAACCTCAATCCCAAGGAAATAGCACAGATGACCTAAATCCTTAGTTTGAAAGTGCTCAAATAAGTGCTGCTTTAGAGCCTTGATGCCCTCCTGATCATCACCTGTAATTACAATATCATCCACATAAACCACAAGATAAATGAATTTATGGGTCAGTGAGCATCTAAAGAAAACAGAGTGGTCTGCCTCGCAGCGGATCATTCCAAACTCCTGTATGACTTTGCTAAACCGACCAAACCAAGCTCGAGGTGATTGTTTAAGGCCATATAAGGACTTCCGTAATTTACACACAAGGTCAGACTCCCCCTGAGCAACAAACCCAGGGGGTTGCTCCATATAGATCTCCTCCTCCAAGTCACCATGTAAGAAAGCATTTTTTATATCCAATTGAAACAAGGGCCAATGTCGCACGGCAACCATGGCCAAGAAGAGGCGAACTGAGGCCATCTTCGCAACTGGAGAGAAAGTGTCACTGTAATCCAAACCATATACCTGTGTGTATCCCTTAGCCACAAGACGGGCTTTCAATCTATCCACCTGTCCATCAGGGCCCACTTTAACATTAAAGACCCACCGACATCCAACAACAGATTTGTCGGATGGAGGTGGAACAAGTTCCCAAGTATGGTTAAATTCTAAAGTTGTCATCTCATCAATCATAGCTTGTCGCCATCCTGGATGGGTTAAGGCCTCTTGTACTGTCTTGGGAATGGTAATAGAGGATATAGCAGAGACAAAAGCAGAATAGGTAGGAGACAAACGATGATATGAGAGAAAATTATAAATGGGATGAGGATTAGAAGTAGAACGTTTACCTTTACGAAGAGCAATGGGCAAGTCAACTGGGAGAGGTGGAGCCGGAGTAGGTGAGGAGACTGGAGCAGAAGCAGAATCACACGGTGTACTAGGAGATGGAACCAAAGTATGTAACCGACGCTCATAAGTTATCCCTTATCGGTGTGGGAGACAACCAGACCCTGGTAGGGAAGGAGGAGGACACTCTGGTGGAGGCTCGGGTGTCTCTAAAGTAGCAGGTGGAGACTCAACATAATCAACAAGAAGAATAGGCAATACCTGAGAATAGAGATCGGAGTCCAGTGAAGAGACTTCTGAGGTACTGAAAAATGGTGTGTCTTCAAAGAAGGTGACATCTGCACTGGTGTAGAACCGATGTGTAGTGGGAGAGTAGCAATGGTACCCCTTTTGGACACGAGAATATCCTAAGAACACACATTTGATAGCACGTGCAGACAACTTATCACGACCTGGGGAAAGATCATGAACAAAACAAGTACAACCAAAAACACGAGGGGGGACAGAGTAAAGAGAATCCAATGGATATAACAGGGAATGAGGAACTTGATCATTCAAAACAGAGGATGGCATCCGATTTATTAAATATCCTGCAATAAGGACAGCATGACCCCGCAATTTTGGAGGTGCATTAGCATTCAATAGTAGAGTACGGGAAGTGTCCACAATATGTCTATGTTTTCGCTCGGCAACACCATTTTGTTGAGGTGTATGATGACAACTAGATTGATGTTGAATGCCATGGGAATTCATGAAGGAAGTGAAACAATCAGAGAAGTATTCTTTAGCATTATCACTTCGTAGAACACGGATTACTTTGCCAAACTGAGTTTTGATTTCTAAACAGAAAGTTTTGAAAATTGTGAATAACTCAGAACGATTTTTCATTAGAAAGATCCAAGTACATCTTGAAAAATCATCAATGAAAGTAACATAATACCTATGTCCTAAAATAGACGCAACACGACTAGGACCCCAAACATCAGAATGGACAATATCAAAAGGAGACACAGCTCGACCATGAACACTACTAGGAAAAGAAGTTCTAACATGCTTTCCTAGTTGACACGACTCACACTCTAAGGACTCCAACTGGGAGAGATGAGGTACCATTTTCTTCAGTTTATGTAAGCTAGGATGACCAAGACGACGATGGAGCAAACCGGGAGACTCAGTAGATGCACATATGGTAGAAGCAGAGGATTGAAGGTAGTAGAGACCATGTGATTCAGATCCTGCTCCAATCGTCTGTCCCGTACTCCGGTCCTGTATCAAGAAAGAATCAGAAGTGAAGGTGATGGCACAATTTAATGATTGAGTCAACTTGCTTATAGAAATTAAATTGAAGGGACATCCAGGAACTAATAAAACTGATTTCAATGGTAGTGAGGGAACAGGTGAAATTTGGCCAATACCAGTGGCTTGGACTTTGGACCCATCAGCAAGGGTGATATGATGTGGAGTTTTAGGTGAGGATAAGTTAGGGAAAAGAGAGCCATTACCAGTTAGGTGATCAGAAGCACCAGAATCCAAAACCCAAGGTCCAAGAGGCGTAGAATGAGAGAGACAAACTGTAGAATTACCAGTGTGAGCAACAGTGACTGAGGAAGAGGTCTGTTGGCTTTCCTTCAGTTGAAGGTACTCCTTGTAATCATCAGCAGACCGGGAAATTGGATGATTGCTCTCAGATTCAATCTTTGGCTCTAAAGTCAGAGATTGAGCAACATTAGTTGTCTTGCTCGGAAAGCCATGCAAAGAGTAACACCTATCACGTGTATATCCATCTCTCTGACAGTAGGTGCAATGAAGGTTTCCTCTACCCCCTTTTCCACGACCACGACCTCGTCCTCCACGTTCAGTGGTACTGGAGACAAAAGCAGAGGACTCAGATGTTGTTTGAGATTCTGCCTCAGGTGAAGGAACCCGAATCAAACGATCTATGAGTTCTTCCACCGTAGGGATGGTGGGATTTGTCAAAATCTGATCACGAACAGATCCGTAGTCCTTATGAAGTCCATGAAGGATAAAGACCATGAACATATTATCGAGCTTGCTTAACACTTTCTGAAGATCATCACTAACCAACATCAGCTTCAGCTCATCAATGGTGGATTGAGCATGATTCAAATAAGATGGCAAATCATGATCAACCATTTGAAGTGTTGCTAAACCACGAACAGATTCATACAATCTCTGGATGTCATTGGAATAAATATTCCGAGCTTTCTTCCAAACATCATAACATGTTTTGTACGGGCGAAAATGCACCATTAATTTGGGCTCAATGGACTGCCATAATACAGATACAAGTTGATAATCTGCTCGCTGCCATTCATCACTCACATCTTTATCAACCTCGGAAGCCTTCTTAACAAGGTGATCATAAAGACCCTGACCTAAAAACCATATCTCAAATGCAGTAGACCAGTCTAAATAATTTTTACCATTCAACTTCTCAGAGGTAATAACCGGTGAACCAGAAAAAGCAAAGGAAACCAGTCCCCTTTAGAAGACTCAATTTTGGATCCTCCTTATCAACTTTGGAAATCTCCGCCATATGGAAAAAGAAGGAGAACAACAACCAAAACACCAAACAGCTACTAAAAGACAGTTTTGCAGCAACAAGAAAACACCAAACAGCAGCAAGAATGTCAAACAGCCACCAAACAGTAGCAAGAACTCCAAACAGCAGCAGGAACGTCAAACAGCCGCCAAAAAACGGTTTGGCAGCAACCAAAAAGACCGAACAGCCACCAAAGAGTGTGACCCACGACCTGAAAGTGGTCAAAACAGACAGAGGAAGAGTCGACGAACCCAATGGAACAAGCGGCGTCGCGAACGGAGGCCGGGAGGGCGGCGCGTGGACCCCACGCGCCGACGAGCAGCTTTGAGAAAAAAACGGCGCGTGGCGGCGCGTGGAGGAGGCGCGCGGTGGGGTGGCAGATCGGTGACTTCTGAACACTTTGGCGGCATCCACACAAGCAGCCGCTGAAAAAAAAAGAATGACCTAGGTGGGCGACCGGAGTAAAAATGATTCCCTGGACCAGAAGAGCTCTGGTACCAACTTGAAATAGAAATATGAAAAGTGTTTTTGATTGATTAAATTAGCAAATACAACAGTGTATATATACATGTTATGAGAGAACCAATCCCTAGAGATTTGGGATTAGGATCAATCTAAATCAATTTAGGATCAACCTAAATCAGGAAACTATACAATAAATCAAAGAGAATAAATAGTAATATCTCTACATATCTTAACAAGATCATTGTCTAAAGCAAGCAATTTTTTGGAGAAACTTATTCAAGTTTTTAAGGCATGCCATTGTCTAAAGCATTGAATAGATACTTCTATGCACAGTAGGAAGATACCTTGTACATATGAAGTCAACTATACTTAGAAGATACACCTCAAACTGTGCAACCTTGGTACAAAAAAGGAAGGAAAAATAAAGATTTTATTTGTTGTACCCATTTTCCAACAAAATGAAGAAAAGTCTCTTGATAAATTATACACGGGACATATGAAAAGCTTTGCACCTGCAAAAGCAATTCTACTACAAAGAGAAATTGTGCCCAATGAATCCCTGCATTAAATGCCTAATCAGATCATTCGAATTTCTCTAAGCTACTAAGGGCGGCGACTAGCGTGAACCATCGAGCGGATGGTTCACGCATGAAGCAATATTAAATATGTGTTGAAACATATTATCAATATTGCAAAAGGACCCTTATTGGAGTGAATTGATGAGTTATCACATGATTCATGTAAAGTGTGCCCCGTTAGGCTTCAACCAACGTTATTGCTTAATTTTGGGTTTTAAGCTTAATGACCTTGGTGCACTAATTCGATAAGATCTAGAGTTAAATGTGTCCAATTGAAGTGATTCCACTTGCCTTAGAAAGCTAAGATCCGAGGCTTCAGTTTGATATGTTATTTGATAGTATTCTGAGCTCATTTGCACCTCCAAACAACAAGTTTACGTGCTCAAGCGCGCTAACGGGAGCTCAAGCGCACAAAGGAGTGAATTTTGGAATTCTAGCAGCAACTTTGGGCACTCAAGCGCCCAGGTGAATGCTCAAGCGCGCGAGCCTGTTTCTTTTTACTCCCAGACAGAAACTTTGGGCGCTCAAGCGCCCTAGGGGCGCGTTCAAGCGCGTGAACGCGTCCCTGTCTTCACAAATGCGCAGAATTCTCCCCCTTCTTCATCCTTCTTCCTCCTTTAGGGTTTTTAATGAGAGAAGGGAGAATTTTAGAGAGAGAAACCATGCTTGGAGCTAGGAGGAAGATTGGGGAGTCAAGGATCCACCCATCCAACTTTCTTCAACCTTCTTCCACTTCTCCATTTTAGCTCTTGAGGTGAGTAAAGCTCACACACCATCACTTCATTTTGTATGGTTCATTATCCTTTTACCCACTCCTTCCTTTCCCTTTCTTGAGGTTGTATGTGATTGTTTAGGACTATTTACAAATTAATTTTAGTTGTATTGAATGTTGGAAAGAGATTGAGCTAGATACCCCTATTTAGGGTTTGGAATTGGGAATTTTGCTAAGTTTAGGAACTATTTATTGCTTGGGCAGAGTATTATGAGTTTGTTGGTTGTATTCCATGCATTGGTGGTGATTATACTAGAGAGTTTTATTTAGGGTTTGATTTGGGGGTTCTATCCTTAGATTCACATGCTTTGGGTGGTATTGTTACTATGAGAATGCTTAGATCTATTATGTGTTGTATGTTATCTGTACATGTGATATTGTTATGTGTGTGCATTGAATTTTTGGCCTCTGGCCCCAGTTAATTGGAAATTTTTTAGCCTCGTCTCCCAGATAAAAATGAGATTTGGCTTCAGCCCTAGAAAAATGGCTTCGGCCCCATTTCACCTAATAAAGAAAACATTGATTTCAGAAATTGATTTAAGACTTGGGTGATTAATACCCAGCTAATAAGGGTGATTAGTACCCATGGTGATTAGTACCCAGTGGCGGTGATTAGTACCCAAGGAAGACGTTCCTTGTAGTTTGAGCTCAGGTCTAGCCACACAGATATAAGTGATAAGACCCCGTCGGCTGGGTGTGCATTCATGCTTAAGTTTATGTTCATGACAAGTTATTGAATGTTGAGCTGCATTCGTATGTTATTTCGTTTGAGCTAAGATATGATGTTATGAGGTAAGGTAACTAGAATATTTTATGTATGACACATTGATTGGCGATGATGTGTTGCATGTCATATGCCTGCCTCCCTACACTGCTTGTTACATGCTTTGCTCACTGAGACACTAGTCTCACCCAACGTTGTGGGATACATTTTAGTTATGCAGGATGTTCTGGCTAAATGCTTGGATGGAGATTTGAAGCCCTTAGGGGTGATCCTCCCACTGCCAGTTGTCAGTTAGAGGCTTTGAGGGACTAAGAAGTATCTAGATTAGATAATGTTGTATTAAATTAGAAATTGTGTATTCAGTAGTGATTGTTATGTTGAGCCACTAGGTGGCAAGTGGATTATGAAATGTATGTAGAATGTGTAATGTATTTTAGCTTAGGTAAACATTGGAATTACTTAAGCGTTTGACGAGTGTGTATGTAGATATCGGTAATGGCGCGAAATAATTTTAGAAATTTGAGAATAGTGTCTCCAACGGGCATTATTCTTCAATTAAAAAATTAGGACGTTACATTATGGTATCAGAGCAGTTCAATCCAATTGGACCGTGGTTAGGCTAGTTCCCAATGACTTCCTATAATCCTATAGAACCTTGTCCACCTTATAGGGACTGATCACCCCTATATTCTGTGCATTGTATACGGGATTGTAGATAGTGACTTGAATAGAGTTGCCTTGTCAGGGATTTAGGATGTATCCCTAACAAGGTTAGTTCCTACCCTGTTAGGGAGAAAGGAGTTCATGGGCTTATTCCCTAGGACCAGACACTTACCTAGGGCACCTTATATAATATCATAGCTAGAGTCTGGCAAACATAAGTCTCATTTGGAAGAACCTGCATAAGTAAAACACATGATAAGTGATCCTAATGTCGTTTGACCTTGAGTTTTACAATTTAATTTCTATGGATGACTTAGTAACATGAATATAATGTATGTGTGATTGATTATGAATTGCTTAGGTATGAATTGAATAATCCGGTGATTTAGAATCTAAAGGAATGGGAATTTCACGTTTGGGTAGATGATAAGGAAAATGTGTGGAAAGATTATTATTGGTTGAGAGTCTTTGATTTTGGATTGGAAGAGAACCTAGGCCTGAGGTTTAGGACTAGTGGATAAGGTGAATCATGAGCCATAAGGGACTTGCATAGGGAATGAAGGATGAAGATTGTATTAGATGAATCGAGATCTTGACTTTTGAATCATTAAGGAACGTGATAGAATTCAGACTACAATGAGCAAATAGAGAAGATCTAAGATTAATAACCTTAACTTAATATCCATCTTGTCTACCCCAAAGTTTTCCTTGTGGTTCAACCCCTTATATGTAATAATGTTATTCATTTTGGTTCTGGTCAGGTAGTGTTGCTTGACGATGACCTCAATGTCAGTTCTGTCGAGTTAGGGAGTAATCCAGTAATATAAGGGTAGTGAGTGAATCTGAAAACTAGGATGGTGGAATATACCCGGAAGGTTGTTATCATGGTCAGTTATTTCAGCTCTATGTATACTTAGCTATTAGCACTTAGGGAACAAGGTTCCTTATCTCTATTGTTCAAGTATTAGATGTAACGTCCTAATTTCTAAATTCGGAAATAATGTCTGTTGGGAGCGCTATTTCCAAATTCGTGAAATTATTTCGCGCATTTATAGTATCGCTATACAAATACAATCAACCGCTTAAGTAATCCCAACATTTACATAAGCTCAAACACAAGGAATATGGGTAATCTCATTGATAACAACATGTACATGCCAACTAGAGCTCAAATACATCAAAGTCTATATGCAACAGGATAAAGCTATATGTGACACCCTTCTACCCCATACTCTTATATGTTTAATAAATTGAAAAGTAGAAAAGATAATATCCCACGATGGGTAAAAGGTTCACAAACTCTCTTATAAAAATCTCTTCAGTTTGAAAGACAATTAAATTAAAACGAAATAAAACTTCAAATGTAATCCAATACTCATACAACGGAATCTCCAAAGAAATAAAAATACTAATTATCCTACTTTCCGTGCAAGGGATCCAAAATAGTTCACAAGAATCTGCCTAACTAGTAACATAATAAGGATCCCCAAGTCATACCCTGATGTCACATCTATCAGAGCACATTCCCTTTAATCAAACTCGACACCAATCGTGTCATCAACAACACCTGTAAAAATAATATCCACAGTATACGGTGAGGAAAAGAATGCTACTCATACATACACATAGGAGGTGATAACACTCTGCTAGGAGCTTGGACCTGCAAGACCTACACTAGAGGATATGCACCAACTTCAAGCAAGGAAGAGTTGGAGAAATTAGTGTCCTACAAATAAAGGGACACTACCCTACAAAATAAAGGTCACTACCCTACAGAAGGACACCTTGACCCTGGATAGGACCCTTGTCCTATGGACCACCCTTAATTAGGACTCTCTTGTATTTTCTTTTTATTTTTTTGTATTTTCCTTTTTATTTCATTCCACTTGGGTGCTAATTGTATGGGTTTTATTGGTTAGTAAGTTGTCTGGCTACAAGGTTTAGGATGTCATGGGATCTAATCCCACATAGGATAGAAAATTTATTCATCTTTTAATTCCTATGTAAGAGTGGGCGCATTTTTATGGGTTTATTGGCTTAAGGCTTAGCTTAGCCATAAGCCATTAGGGACATGGGTTCAAATCCCACTTAGGATGGGATTTCACTTATCTTTTATTTTTCTCCCCCTTCCCTCATGTAAGTGGCCGCCCCCTCACTCCCCCTCTCCTATATAAAGGGGCCTCCTCTCTTGTATTTGGACACATTGAATTTTGAAGTAAAGGCATTATGCCAAATTTTCTCCTCCCTTTGTGAGTTGAGTGAGGCTTGGTGGTTGTTGCTCAAACCATACTGATACTTATCTAATTCTCCTGAATTAGTGGCGTCTGGCATTGGACTTATCTGCTGCTAGTGGATTCTTGCTTCAGTGGCGTCCTTCCCATTTCTTCCTCTCCACTTTTTCTTTCATTTTCTCTCATTTTGTTTCATTTTCTAGCGTGAATTAGCTGCTGCCCAGCCACTAATTTTTGCATTTTAATTGCTCTTAATTGATTCTAATCGGTTGGTTTTGCTCAATTCTAGATCCTACACCCATACGGCTATCAGGAGGCTACCCTATCCTCACTCACAACATCATCATTCATCATACCTCATACCAAAACATCACATAATCCATCAGATAATATTCATCTAAATCTCAGCATATAGCTATTCATCTATATCAACATATAAAGCTCATACCATCATTCACCAAAGGACTCACATACTCACATAATATTCATTCATCATTAATACTCATAACATCATTTATAATTCAATATCACATCAGGTATCACACATATACACCCAACATGTATACACCAAAACTCATTATTATATGACTCAATTCCATCGTTGAGTATTCCAACTATCAAATGCACCAATACTCATCTCATCACCTACCCAAAGATCATGACTTGGAACTCCACACAATGGGTGCACCACGTCAATCACTCTAGTTATTACCAAGATAGTCTACCGACATCACCACACAAACCGATAGGTTGTACCCCCTCGTTGGGCCCGCACAACGACATTCGACCCTAGGTTGCACCCCTCTCTGGGCTAGTACAGTTGCTCTTAGGTTGCACCCCCTCCATGGGCCCGTGCATCAAACGCCCCATCTTGATCCCCTGAATTGTACCCCCTCTATGGGCACACACAACCCAGTTCACCTTTCAAATTGTACCCCCACTATGGGCCCGCACAATTCAGGTCTCATCACACATGCTCGAGGCATCTCTCTTAAGTTGTACCCCCTCTATGGGCCCGCACAACTCAAGTAAAATCATCATTTATTATATCGCATGTTCACCAACCACATGCATTCCAAATAACATCAATTACATAGCATGTTCACCAACCACATGCATTCCAAATAACATCAATTACATAGCATGTTCACCAACCACATGCATTCCAAATAACATCAATTACATAGCATGTTAACCAACCATATGCATTCCAAATAACCTCATTTACATAGCATATTAACCAACCATATGCATTCCAAATAACTTCATTTACATAGCATATTAACCAACCATATGCATTCAAATAACCTCATTTACATATCATATTAACCAACCGTATGCATTCCAAATAACATCAATTACATAGCATATTAACCAACCATATGCATTCCAAATAACATCAAGCATATCAAGCATCATTAAGCACTTAGGCTCTCAAATTCCACTCTGGTAATCGATTACCAATCTCCAGTAATCGATTACCTGCAAACAAGGTCTCTGGTAATCGATTACAACCACCTTGTAATCGATTACCTGCGACCAAACACTCTGGTAATCGATTACAGCACCCCTGTAATCGATTACCTGCAAACAAACTATCTGGTAATCGATTACCACAAATCTGTAATCGATTACCAGTAACAAACAGCACTCCTGGGTTGCCCAAAACACCCTGGTAATCGATTACCCGCGACACAGATCGCAGATTTCACGATTTCTAACATCTCTAAACCCTTCCAATCAATCTCTAATCAATCCCTTTCGATTAAACATCATTCATAATCATTAATATCATCCGAAACTCAACAAAACAACAATCTTTTACAGATTATACAACCAATTCATCAAACCCCCAATCCTCAAATCCCTAATCATCCCTTTTTCATCATTCTCAATATCATCTTCAATCTCACCCAATAAATCATTAATATACATCCAATCAATCATTAATCAACAGTTTATATCATTCATTCATAGTTATACATACATCAATACAATTATACTCTTAGGCTACTACCCAAGCACCCCTACATGCATATACAAGCAGTACCCTCTCCCCCACCGTACCTTAAACGAAGCTTGATTATAGCAAGGAAGTCTTTCTTCGATTCTTGAAGCTTACTCCGCAGCCACTCTCTCTTGAGACACAGTTTCTCCCCTCCTTTGCGTTTCGCTCTCTGAAGATCATACGAATAAGGATTAGGGTGATCTGTTAACCCCTCTTACTAGAATGTCTAATTGGGCTTGGGCCCACTCTCCACCCTTATCCTCTTTTAAATTAAAATTATCTTTACGAAACAAAACTAATAATAATAGTAGTCCTATTATTTATTTCCTATTTAATTAATTATTTCTTTTCCTCATTTATTTGATTTAATTAATATTTATCCTAGTAAAATTCAGGATGTTACACTATACATGTGTCCTGAATATCAAAATACAACCCATAGGCTCCACATGTACTGCTCTATTTAATCAAAATACATCAGAATCATGTTGAGTCTCAAAATATTATTAAAGTGGTTAATAATGTTTTAAATCTCATAACCCTAAGTTTTAATGCTTAACAAATTTGGTTAAATCTCCTAAAAAGAAGGAACAGTTTCTGCTAAGGTAGTTTCCGTGTTTCAAAAATCTTCTGATACAGCAACCCTCTGAAATCATGCAACCCATGCGCATGCCAACTTGAGGTTAATCTCAAAGCTTACAAAGCACAATCTTGTAAAAGGATTGCCCAAGCTTTCTTTCAAATTTGACATTTTATGTGAAAACTTTCTTAAAGGTAAACAAACAAGAAGCTCTTTCAAGAGTAAAAATGTTGTGTCTACCTCAAGACCTTTAGAACTGCTTCACATTGATTTGTTTGGTCCTACAAGAACTGAAAGCTTGGCTGGTATAAAGTATGGCTTAGTCATTGTTGATGACTACTCAAGATACACATGGGTTATATTCCTCGAAAGCAAGGATGATACTTTTGAGAATTTCAATAAATTTTGTAAGAAGGTGCAAAATGAAAAAGGCTTTTACATTTCTGAAATCATAAGTGACCATGGTGGTGAGTTTGAAAACTCAAGCTTCAGCATATTCTGTGATGAGAATGGGATCTCACACAATTTCTCTGTGGCTAGAATGCCTCAGCAAAGTGGGGTTGTTGAGAGAAAGAACAGAAGCTTGCAGGAGATGGGTAGAACCATGCTCATTTCAAGCAACTTACCAAGATCATTCTGGGTAGAGGCTGTTCACACAACTTGCTACATTCAAAACAGAATCTTGGTAAGACCAATTCTCAAGAGAACTCCCTATGAATTATGGAGAGGAAGAAAACCAAACATTTCTTATTTTCACATTTTTGGCTGTGAGTGTTTCATACTTAACACCAAAGATGATCTGGGTAAATTTGACTTTAAATCTGATAAGGGATTCTTCATTGGTTATTCAGAAACATCCAAGGCTTACAGAGTTTACAACTCTAGAAACTTGACGGTAGAAGAATCTATTCATGTTAAATTTAATGATGCTAAAGAGACTAATAGGGAACTATCAGATCTAGAGGATATTTTGCAGGTATGGAGCTGAATCCAACTTCAGAGACTCCAGAGGTCAAGAATGAAGCACCTGCTGAAGGACCCTCTGAAGTACCTGTTGAACAGACTTCCAGTCAACCTGCTGAAAATGATCCTCTTCACAGAGTTAATGTTAAGTCTCGGAATGAGCATGTATTCCCTTGCAGGCATGAGTGGAGATAAAGATCTCATCATCCTCGAGAGCAAATCATTGGTGATACTTCAGAAGGAGTATATTCACAAAACCTCTTGCTGAAGATAGGTGTAAGTTCATTAGAGATAATCTGCACATTCTTGTTAGGACCACAGGAAACACTAGAAGGGGGGTTCAATAGTGTTTTATAATCTTTACAGATTTTTTGGAAAACCTTTCGTAACAAGCAAAGATATTTTCAACGTTTAAACAACTTGCTGAAAAATGAGTTTTTAAAGACTTGCTGAAACACTTCAGCAGGTCCAGTAAAAATGCCTTTTAAGATGATTTGCATAATGAATAAAATTGATTTTGCTGAGCAAATTATAAACTCATTTCAGAACCCTCCTTGGTTAGAAATAAACAGATAACAACGGAAAGTAAAGACTTAAGGGTAAATAGAATTTGACCACAGAAATTTATCCTGGTTCACGCACTAACACAGTGAGCTACGTCCAGTCCCAGGGCAAACACACCACTGGATTTTCACTAATCTCGCAAGATTACAATGAGTATTATTTGCACATCTGGCCTCTCCAGGCCCAAAAGAGTATTGTTTGCACACCTAGCCTCTCCAAGCTCAAACGAGTATTGTTTGCACACCTAGCCTCTCCAGGCTCAAACGAGTATTGTTTGCACACCTAGCCTCTCCAGGCTCAAACGAGTATTCTTTTACAGACAAGCCTCTCTAGGCTCAAACGAGTATTCCTTCTTCCTCCAAGCCTCTCCAGGCTCTCAGACACTTAACAGTGTTTACAATAAGGATTAGGTTAAGTTTCTGAGAAACTTAAACTTTAGGTTCTCTTGTACAGAGGGATTACTGAGTATAACTCAGGATACAATGAAAAGATCTAAGTACAAGGAAAAACAGAGATACAAATGTATAATTTTGATTCTTTCTCATCTCTGTATCAGGATTTGCTTTTTCAGAAAGTTGGCTTGATAGGATATTATTTTGAGCTTTATCCAACTATCTCTCGGGCTTCGCCAATCTTCAATGTCTTGAATGAAGCTATTTATAGAGACCAAAAATGTAACCGTTGAGGTTAGCTTGGTTACCGTTGAGAGATGGCCTATAGCTTTTGATAGCTTGTAGAGCAGGTGCAGCAGAGAGTAGGTAACAGTAGCACAGTCCTCACTTTTTCTGTACACAGTATACTGTTACAGCAGGCATAAACGTTCTTTTTCATATATCATCTTTTGGGAAAAGCGGAAAGAACTTTTGTAGACTTCCTTGTTGTAGACGTTTGCAGAAAGCAGAAGACGTTTAGAGACCTTTAAATCTTTGAGCAGAGAGTCTTCTGACTTTGGCAGTATTTACGTTGAACGTCTTCAGTAAGGCTTCTCAACACATCAGATGATGCAGCTCTTCGGAAGGTTAGATGAATTCTTCAGTAAGTCCAAATACTTCAGAGAGTATTTCATTTTAGCAGACTTAAGTTGCCACGTCATGAAATGATAATCCAAAGAGTATGTGTTCAACAGGTTCAAATTTAGTATGTACATACTTTTTGCAGGTTCCTATCTTTCAGAAGAGTACATAACTTCATCAAGTTGTTCTAGAACAACAGGTTCAAAGTATGCTTCCTTCAGAAGGTTATATCAAGCTTGTTTCAGCCAGTTCAGTGTAAGTTATCTTCAGATCGATTGGCACAAGCATATTCAGTATGTTCATGATAGTATTTTCCTGCAACACAGAACAAATACCTTTGAGCAGAATCTGTTTCTTATTCAGATAATGTGATCAACAAATTTGATAATCATTAAAACCAAGAGTAATGAGTCTTGAATTAAATTGAATACTTAATTTATATTGAGACTCAACAATTCTTGCATTATCTGAAAACTGAACTTGTTGACATATGCTTACTTGCTGAACTTATCTGGTTTTTACTGCACTATTGATGCTATATACTCTTTCAGCAACTATCTTACCCTGAATATTTTTGCTCTGCTGCTTATTTATCACTTCAGCATGCTTTGGACACCCTTTTGATTGATCACAAATAGGGGAGTAATATAAACTAACAAAATCTGAAGTTAAGCTCATCTCAGAGAAGATATCTCTTATTCAGGGGGAGCAAAGCAAGTTTTCTGGTTAAAGTTCGTAAAAAAAAAAGAAGTAGCAATTTGTAACATCCCAATATTTTTAAAAATAAAATAAAATGAAGAAGTAAGAGTATTAATATTATTATTAGTTAGAACTCATTATTTAATTAAAAAGGGGGATGGGTGGGTCAGGTTAGGCCCAGCCCAATTAGATAATTAAGAAGAGAAGGGGTCATCTATTTCACCCTATCTGTTTTCAAAAGTCAGATAACAAAACCTTAGGGAGGAGAGAAGCGACACCACAAGGAGAAGGTGCCGCAGAGTAGAGCATCAAGGGAGTTCTACAAATTCAGTTTCGATCGTCATCTCTAAGGTACGGGGGGAAGGGGTGCTACTATATGTGTATGCAGGAGTGCTTGGGTAGTGAATGTAACACCCTAAATTTCAAGAGTCAGAATTTGATCCGTTGGAAACCAAATTCAAGACTTAGAATTTAAGTTGCTTCATTGTGAATATCAACTTGTTCTATAAATTATCAAAACTTCCAACATATTCTGATAATTTAACCAAACATTAACTTAAATCTTCTAAGCATGATTAGAGTTTAACTATCCGAGTAAATATATTACAAGTCCTGTATACATGTAAATCCCAAATATAACATACTACAAGTTTCCAAACATAACTTGGAAATATGTACACACATGCATAATGCGTTTACAACCCAAGTCACAACTCCTGCAACCAAACGAGTCACCTCCGAGGCTGAGCATCCTGAGGGGAAGGAACCTGAGCGTCTAAAATAAACCACATATCGCGTGGTGAGATAAAAATCTCAGTGAATAAAACTCAATGCATAGGTGCAGGGAACAGATATCTATGATAATTACATCTAATTATACATAATCATTTCCTTTCACATACAAAATCCATATGCATCATGATGTACTAAATGCTTTGCCCAAAGGCCATGATCACTTCACAATATAGAGTTAGACCCGAGCTCAGACTACAGGGGATATCTCCCCAGGGGACGAATCCCACTCTCTCATATTTGACCAAAGTCCATAATTGACCGAAGTCCTTAATCTTTAAAACATAATCGAATAGGGGAATCATTTCGACATTCCGATAGTTTCGAACCTTTTGATAGCCTCAAAAGTCTCAAAATTAAAGAACATCAAAAATCAATTCAATCTATCCGATTAAAAACATCTCAATATATTCAAAATCAAACACAAACACAATCAATCCATCAATATTCAATAAAATCAGAGAAAGGGAGAGGGAGAGGTAGGGAGCATGCTTTGAGACCAATTCTACCTACTCAATCAAGTGAGGATTACTCACCAAAGTTAGAAATTCAAGCAAAGAAGTGAAGAAGAGATGAATACAAGCTTCAATCCTTGATTCCATGATGATCTGCCACTTTCTCTCTCTAGAATTCCTCTCTCTCTCTCTAGGTTTAGGTTTTCTCCCTTAAATGTTTCTGAAATTCGCTACTGGTATATATATTTTTCCACTCAGTAATCGATTACCAACATATGGTAATTGATTACTCACGGCTAAAATACACTTACGAACCCCTTCTGAAAAACTGGTAATCGATTACAATACTTGGTAATCGATTACCAAAAATTCATCTCTCGGGTAATCGATTACAGACTGTGAGTAATCGATTACCACAATTACTGCTCTCAGGTAATCGATTACAAACTCCTTGCAATCGATTACCAGAAACTCAGCTTTCTGGTAATCGATTACGAAACTCTCTGTAATCGATTACCAGTATGCTAAAACTCTAAATTTTTCTTAAACTTAGTTTTTAAATTCTTAATTTCTCAATCTCACCAATCTTAAAACATACACATATATCTTTCCGCTTAAAGTTTCTACAAGCTTAATTATGGGATGTTACAGTGAGGGCAACCATAAGTCCCTCTAGGATCTCTAATCTTTGAAATTGAAGGATGATTTATATGTTTTCTGTTTGAAATTGTTTTGTGTGATGCATAATGGTATATTTCTTGATGAATTTGAGGGTTGTGAGCGAGACTATCGAAAAGGGGTCAAATTAGGATTTGGGGGTGAGATTTCATAATTGATCGATTAGATGTTAAATTTATAGTAATCTGTTGAAATAACTGAGGAATTCATTGATTTTAATCGGTGAAAATGAGTCTAAACAAGTTAGGAACTTAAAGAATTGAGTAGAGATCGAAGAAGGGGATTAAAAGGGGCAAAACGCAGGTGCAGTCGCGTTCTGCGACACTTACGCTCCACCTTCGCTGAGCGCAGGATGAAGCGTAGCTCTCTATAACCTGCGCTTCACTTGCGCTGAGCGCAGAGTGAAGCGCAGAAACGCGGATCAAGCTTTTAAATACAATTTCAACTGATTCCTTCCAAATTTCAGATAGCTTTTCTTAAAACGTGAAATTGAGATGGATGTTTGTGTAATATATGAATTGTTTGTGGAATTGATTGATTGAATCTGGTGTACAATGTGCCTTAATTGTGGCGTGATATATTATTGAGTGATTATTCCATGTGAATATTCTATGTTTATAATATTTGTGATGTGATATGGAGTGATTAGAGTAGAGGAGATTGCATGAGAAATATGTGAAATGATGTTGATGCATTGAGCATGAGCATATGATGTATGAGACACATGAGATACATGAGTAGCTAGACGTGGCTAAAAATACCCTAGCCCAAAGAGGGGGCGACGAGCAGGGTGGAGACCATGATGGGAGACATTCGATGCATGACTCCAAGAGGGAGTGTTTTACAATGCGACTCACCTAGCCCATAAGAGGTGTGTGATGGAGGGAGAGAGCGGGTGTCTTTGCACAGGCCCATAGAGGGGGTGCAACCTATCGTCCAAGAGGGCATTTAACGGTAGGGCCATCATTGGTAACAACTAAGGGGATTGATGAGGTGCGCCCATTGTGCGGAGTTCCAAATCATGAATCTTAGGAAGAGGCATTGTGCATGAGCATAGAGTGAGCATACTTGTCATTTTATGATTGTTTGAGAAGTGTGAATTATATATTTGTGTGAAATTAATGTGCTGAATGTAAAGATTGTGGATTGGGTTGAATGATGATATGTATGGTGATGGGTGGGAATAAGGGTAGCCTTCTGTATTGCATGTATATGTATGTATTCTTTTGCTCACCGTACTCTTCTGTGGTTTTTTATAGGTGATGAAGATGGCACTCAATGTGCCGAATTTTGAAGGGACGGGGTCTCACTCTGATATGTGTGAAATCGGGGCTTAGTCTTTAGGAGTTTATTTTCTTTTATTTTGTTATTTAGAGATTTGGAAACTTATTTCTAAGGGCCTTATATGGCCAAGTTATATTATTGTTATGTTGGAAAGTAAATGCTTTGAAAACTTTAGTTATATTCTTTTATGGAGACTGTTTGGATTTGGAAAGAGTATTTATTTAAAAGAGGATTTGTGAACCTTTTTACCTCAGAGTTAACTGTAATTTTCCTGATAATTTAATTTGATGATTGTATTAGTATTTGGGGTAGAAGGGTGTCACACAATTCATTCTATTCAAGTACCTGAGAAAGGGCGAGAATTCTTTAAACTTATTTCTTTTTAATTTCCCTTCAGATATTTGATAATTTAAGCAAATTTGTCATCATTAAAAAGGGGGAGAATGTTGAGTCTCAAAATATTGTTAAAGTGGTTAATAATGTTTTAAATCTCATAACCCTGAGTTTTAATGCTTAACAAATTTGGTTAAATCTCCTAAAAAGAAGGAACAGTTTCTGCTGAAGTTAGTTTCTGTGTTTCAGAAATCTTCTGATACAACAACCCTCTAAAATCATGCAACCCTTTGATGTGGTGCAACCTTCCAAAGAAGAGGAACCTGCTGAGTGATCAAGACCTACTGAAGCCAGAGAGCCTTCTGAAGATGGGAGACATCGTACTGAGACTTGTATCTTTTTGGAAAAGAGCTTCTCTGTTATTTCCTTTTGAAGACTCAAGTCTTCCGTAGCTTTCCCCAGCTGTTTGTGCCTCTTCTCCTTCTGGAAAGTCAGAACAATTGCCTTTTGGCATATTTCAAATCACTATTCACCAAAAAGGCAATGTCTGCTATGAAAGTACACTGCACTTAGAAAAGTAGAGTCTGCGCTGCTGACACCTACTACCTGCTACACCTGCTACTGCAAGCTACCAAGGTTGTGTGTCACAACGGGAAGAAAGTTATCTCTCAATGGAATTTAGAGAAGTCTACCGGTCTCATTTCTCTTCTCCTATATATATATGAGGTCTCATGCAGAAGAAAAAAGAATGAATCAACTTGCTGAAGCGCTGCTGAAATTCTCTGAGAAATATACTCATTTGTTTCATTTGTACAACAACTTCTTGTCCTGAGTTATACTCAGTTATTTGTACATCTTACCCAGTTTAGGCTTTAAAATTGTGTAGTTTAAAAGCTTAAGCATTTTCTTTTTATACATTGTTTCTGTTTAATCCTGGAGAGGCTTGTTGTTTAAACAATATTATGGTTTGAGCGTGGAGAGGCTTGTCTGAAAAAGAATACTTGTTGTGTAGAGCCTGAAGAGGCTTGACTGAAGAACAATACTTGTAACTGTGATCAGTTAGTGGAAAATCCTTTGCTAGTTGGCATTGGGACTGGACGTAGCTAACGGTGGATGTGAGTGAACCAGGATATCTCTTGGCTAAGTCTTCTCTACCTTTATCTCTCTATATTTGTTATTTATCTAACAAGAAGGGTTCGGATGATAGTGATTTAAACTGTTGAAACATCTTATCAACTAAATACACTTTTAAGAAAATAATTTTAATCAACCTTGTTGAACCTACTGAAATAATTTCAGCAGGTACCATAACTCTAGTTTCAGCAAGTTTACAAAAATTACTGTGAAATACTTTGCTTGTGAAATGGTTTCTGAAAAATCTGTTTGAACTTTTAAAACACTATTCAACCCGCCCCCTTCTAGTGTTTCCTGTGGTTTCTACAGTTGGTATCAGAGCTCAACCTCAGGTTGAGTGTAACATCCCAGAAATTGGAACTTAGGAAACAGAAGGAAAGCTTTAGGTGGTGAACCCAGCCAAGAGAGGGAAGTTAGAAGTAGGGTGAGATTTCAGCGGTTAAATGTGATTTCAGACAAGAAATTAGGGGGTTGATTTACCAAGAATTAGAGTGGGGAAGGGTTTGGATAAGAAGAACTAAGTTAGAATAAGGTTTTCATGGAGAGGAATTAGGTTTGAGAAGGAGGAAAATGAATTGGAACCAAGAGGGGCACAAACCGAGGTTATTGCTTAATTTTGGGAGTTAGGCCTAATGACCTTGGTGCACTAATTCGCAAATATCTAGAGCCTTGGGTGTCCAATTAAGGTGATTCCACTTTCATTAGAAATCTAATTTCCGGGTCTTCAGTTTGGTAGGCTATATGATAGGGTTCCGAGCTCATTTGCACTTCCAAACAAACTCATCGTCGCTCAAGCGAAAATCTCGCTTGAGCGAGAATTGTCCAGAGAAAGGTTACTCTCTGGGGTATTTTCGCTCAAGCGAGAATCTAGCTTGAGCGAGAATACACGAAATCAGTTTTTAAAAACAGAGAGTCCCACTCTCTTCTCTCATTTTTCCTTGTCTCCTAGGGTTTCAAGAGAGAGAGATTTTAGAGAGAGAGGGAGCTTGTGGGCTTGAAGGAGGAAGAAAAGGAAGATCAAGAAGCATCTTTAAGGTTCCCAATCACTTGAGGAGCTTGGGATTTCCCCTCTCCACCTCTCATCCGCCCTTATTTCTTCCCCTAGGGTGAGTGTGGTTCTCTCACTTGCTTATTTGTCATGTAAATTCCCTTGTATGACCCTTATTATACCTTCCCTTGCTTGCATTCACGGTTATTGATGATTAGAGGAAGCTAGGGTTGTTGATTTGAATGTATTCTCTATTAAGTAAACGTTGGATTACCTAAGCGATTGTATGATTTGTTCACCGATATCGAAAATGGCGTGAAATAATTTTAGAAATTTATGAGTAGTGTCTCCAACGGACATTATTCTTGGATTCAGAAATTAAGACGTTACATTGAGCATCTAACAAGTGCTGAGGAAAGAAGATCCAGATGGAAACCTCAACAAACAATCCTCACTACATTGCAGAAGGAGCCTCTGTCTCAAGGCCCCCAGCTTTCAATGGTACAGACTATTATTACTGGAGAGATCGTATGAAGTTGTTCATTGAGAGCAGCAACATAGATCTTTGGGATGTAGTCACTGATGGTGATTATATTCCCACCAATAATGGTGTGCCCATTCCCAAGGCAGAATGGACTGGTGAACAGAAGGCACGTGTACAACTTAATGCAAAAGCAAAACCCTATTTAGTTTGCTCTTTGAGTAAATCTGAATATGAGAAGGTGCATGGATGCACTTCAGCCAAGGAGATCTGGGATACTTTGGCATCAGCCCATGAAGGGACTGATAATGTCAAACAATCTAAGATCAGCATGCTTGTTCATTAGTATGAGATGTTCAAGATGCATGAGTCAGAAACCATAGACCCAATGTTTGGTAGGTTTCAGACCATAACTAATGGACTCAAATCTTTAGGCAGATCATATGACTGGTGATAATAATCTCAAGATTCTTAGGAGTTTACACTATGCCAAAAAAGCTATTTAAGGGCGCTTCCGTGTAGCATAAAAGGGCGCTTCCGTGTGCCCTAATAGAAACTGCTCTTGTTTGGTCGTTAAAATGAGGGCATGCTCAGAAGCGCCCTGACGGAAGGAAACGAGGGCGCTTCTGAAAAACACGGAAGCGCCCTCTGCAAAGTGTCTGGAGAGGAGGGCACTTCCTTGGAGCGCCCTGGTTGGCCAGGACAAGGGCGCTTCAAGGAAGTGCCCTTGTCCTGGCCAACCAGGGCGCTCCAAGGAAGCGCCCTCCTTCCCTTTTTTTTCTGCTCTATAATTTAGATGAAGTTGTGAATACAATATTTCACCTGCAAAACTCCATACAGTAGCCAGAATTTCATCCTTGAAATTAATGTCAAAAGTTTTGAATTATATGCTTAACATATACAACATCCTTAACCAAGACTAAGTCTAGTTATTAACCTATAAAAAAATTGGCAGAGTTTCCTCTGTTTTTAATAGTTTTCCAAATTTATCAAACACCTGTAAAACTCCATACCAGCAGCCAGAAATCATGTCATGAAAGTAATGTCAAAAGTGCATAGAATATGCTTAACAAACAACATCCTAAACCATGACTAAGTCTACTCATTATAAGCTAAAAAAAATTTTGCAGAGTTTCCTCTGTTTTTACAAGTTATCCAAATTTATCAAACACATGTAAAGTCCATACCAGCAGCCAGAAATCATGTCATGAAAGTAATGTCAAAAGTGCATAGAATATGCTTAACAAACATCATCCTAAACCATGAGTAAGTCTACTCATTATAAGCTAAAAAAAATTTGGCAGAGTTTCCTCTGTTTTTACAAGTTATTCCAATTTATCAAACACCTATAAAACTCCATACCAGCAGCCAGAATTCATGTCATGAAACAAGTGCTTGTCATTAAAGTATATATAACATCAAATCAAAGTATACAAAATTTACATAACTTATCATTAGTAAACATCTGTGTACAACATTTTCAGAGTTAAAGTACATGTGTAATTACTCACCATCAACAAGTACAAATCAATCACATACAAGTGGTTACAACATGTTTTGCCCATTCTTCTCTAACCTCATCAAGTTGCTCCGTAGTGTCACTCGGGCATCGGTGTTGAGCAAAGTACTATATAAAACCCCAAATTTTATTTCATTAATAGAAGATCTAAATGGGGAGAAAAATACTTGTTATAACAATTTCAAATTACCTCTCTTGATATAGTGATTGCATTTTGATGGATTATCTCCTTCATGAAACGCATAACATAAAGGCCGCAATCACTGTTGTTAGTTTGTCGTGGACACTACAAAAATAATTTATAATCAAATCAACTTACGTAATGATATGTTACAAAGGAACACAAGAGTTCACGCAACATTACCTGTATGCGGTACCAAATGGGATCAGGTATAATCATATTCTTTGAAGTTTGAAAACCACTTAGCGTTCGATATTCTTTAAAAGATCTAAACCAATAAAACAAATAATATTTATGAGAACTCTAATTAAACAATGTAAGTGTGATTGTATAATATTACTTAACATAGAAAACTTACTTATTAATCATAGACTTCATCGGTTCATAATGGGCAGAGTCTTTGCGCAAAGAGTCCAAAAAGTAAACCTTGCCAAAATCAACCAAACTCAAGGCGCATAGAACCCAGTGTTGCCTACAATGATATTGTCAAATGTGTCAAACAAACAATGTTTTATAATTAGTTATATTGAGATATTAACACATACGTCACATACCCGTCATGATTGTAAGGAAGCAGAAAGAACTTATCTTGCCCCCGTTTGTTGTACAAGATCCTACCCAGCACTTTGTCATGTTTACTTGATGAAACAAAAGTTATGGTTATTTCTGGACCAATGAACACATATCTATCCCGGCGGCCAGTTGGAACCAATATCTCCTTATACAAGTAACTATGCAATACAAAATTTGGATATTGTTAACTAATTTTACAAACTTATCATTAAATGAGAATGACATACAATGAAATTTTAAAATTCAAAATACCTGGAGTAGATGTTTATGACAGTGGCATCTAACCAGTCACGATACAACAAAGCATGGAGACTATTTTCATCAATGTATGTGTTCACTTCATCCTCTTGAATAATTCCCACAACTATGTTGCAGCAGATGGCGGAACCAGTTCCTTTAATCTTTACTGAATAAAACATTTCAAGTAATTGCAGGTTCATGCCGGGAGGATTGGTGGGTTTTGAGGTGACCACCCGTGGAGTACTTTCCCTGATTGGAGACTTATGAATAGGTGATTCATTGGAATGATGTGTCTCCACAGGTGTGCCGCTGCAGAGGTCTGGGGAGTCTAAAAATACAACATATTCAAGGATTAGTAACTGAAATTGAACTTATATAAGTAAACTTTTTACACAAATAAAACTATACACATACCAATGCATCCAATCCAATATAAGTACATGGCCAAGCCACGAAACACCCTAACGCATCCGCCACAGTATTCAATTCCCCAAAACGATCTGAGCATGGAAGGGGAGCATGTGGGTCAGTAGCGACTTGAACCATCACCTTCAATTGGTCGGAGGGAAGTGGGCAACTGTGTAACATATGGTCCGGTAAATTGTGTGCTTGCCCCTTACCAACCACTCTCAAGACAGTGTCTCCCAAATATAATATGCATTGAAAAATGCCCTAAACAATTGAGGTAAGTAAATATGTTTATGGATAAATAGTGTGGAAAAAACAAAATAGTTAACAAAAATATAAACAATTAATTACCACAGGAAAGGCGGGTCTGGCAGATGTGTTAGAATCATGCATGCTCCGTTGTCTCGAAAGTTCTTCAATCATTCTTGTATTTTTGGCAAGTTTTTCTTGTATGGTTTGATAACCATCGTGCATTTCCCGGTATTTCACATACATTTCATCATATTTCTCTTTAGAAACAACATCTTCTTTGGGTTTAGGCGAACATTTGAAATATTGGCCAGGATATACACCAAAACCCATACCCCGAACACGTCCCTTATATGTGTCTTTCTTAAGAACCTTGTCGAGGACTTGTCTCTCATCAGAATTAGCAGATTCATCGACTTGGGATAATATTTGTTCCTGATAACAAAAGTGAAAAACATAAACTCAATGATTCAAAAATAACCCTAAATTTAACACATAATAACACTAAATATATACTTACACATTGTGTAAAGACCTCTTCTATGACTTCATTATTGGCATTTTTTCTTGTTTATCCGAGCGACTCTCCACAATGCATGTCGTGACACTTCGCCAGACTCTTCACCCGCTTCTTTTATCTGTTTACATTAAGTTACTCACTATTAGTACTAACAAATAACACAGTTTTGGTATTTCATGTTAATGACAATACTCACAATTTGTTGTTCAAGTCGAGCATAACCCAAGCGAGAGGCTCTATATGGATATTCGGGGTTAGATGCTCTTTCCTTGTTTATCTTACTTATTTCCTGCAATAAGTTATATATACAAGTATTAAACATATACTTTAACAAATTGGAATTAAAAAACATGGAGCATATGGTTGATTATGATACCTTAAAACGTTCTTGTGTTCGTTGGGCAACGAAGTATTCCCATTGCTCTTGTGATATTACATCCTCATATCTTTTAGGAGGATGTGGGATTACTTCTCCGTTCTCATCAAATACATGGTTGGTAAATAACACAGACCTGAAGGATCTTGCTCTTTTACCAGCCAACATGAGCACATACCTCTTGTGGGACTCATCAATGTCAAAACATGACTACATAGAAATCAAAACAAATTACCAACGTATTACTTTAAGTGTCCTTAATTATCTTAAAATATAAAGAGGGGACATAGTGTGTACCTTTATATCCTCCCATATCATGTTCTTATATGGAAGAACTTCTTCATCCTTCCATTGTCTAATGGTAATTGGTTCCTTTGCTCGAGCAACTGCACCAATATAACTACTGAGTCTAGTTCCTCCGGGATTAACAGGATGACCCCTGTCATTCCATGCAACCTAAACAAAAGGACAAAGTATATAAACTTAATTTGATGTTAACATAATTTGATGTGAACATAATTTGATGTAAACATACAATTGGTTACCTGTATTATGTTTCCTTTATTCCTCTCTTTGATGACTTGGGCCATAATTGTTGCCCCACGTCTATGTATGGCATCCATGTTATCATTTTCTGATCCTGACATGATATCTGTATGAGAAACATAAGTCATTAATTAGCATAAACTGGACCAAGTAAACAATAAGACAAAATAAATATGGAGCAATATAAATAAGTAAAAACATATGTGGCTCATCTTTTTCTTTTTCTAGTTGGTTTGACACTGGTGGGAACATTTCTAAGACGAATTGATGGGTTAACCCAAATACCCTCATTATGGTCCGCTCTCAGGTACAACCCATCATCTGTTGTTGAGTCACCATGAAATAACTGTGATGTCATAACAAAAGGATCATCTTCAACATCATCCCCTTGATTTTCATCCACATTTGGGTTGTCATTGATTTTGTTACTTAACATGACTATGGAGCAATTCACATCTGCGGGATCACTAACATAAAAAACTTGCCGAGCTTGGGATGCTAGGATAAATGGCTCATCTTTGTAACCTTCCTTGCTAAAATTAACTTGCATGAAGCCAAGGTTATCGACTCGAACACCAGTATTGTTGTCAACCCACTTACAACCAAACACAGGCAACCGAAAGTGAGTATAATCCAATTCCCATATGCGATCAATCACCCCAAAATGTGACATATTAGCATAAACTGGATTTCTATCTTTTGCACTTGACATGTGCAATGCTTGGGCAATTAAAGTCACACCATTGTTTTGGACTGTTGTTCTATCATCATGGGTCTTTGTGTAGAAAGTGTAGTCATTAATCAAGTAAGCCTTGTATGATATTACATTCAAACTTGGGCCATATGCTAAAAATCTTAGTCTAGTAGAGACTGAAGTAGGATTATGGTGCACTTCATAAAAAATCCTCGACTGAAACCATGAGATAAAGATTCGATTGTGTTCCCTTGTGATCCAATTATCTCCTCGGTTAGGATTCGAGTTCTGAAGTTCCTCCTTGTGAATTTCAACATACGGCTCTACCTCATCATCATTGTGCAAGACATACAGGTGTGCTTGAACCCATTCCTCTCTTTGAATACCTATGACTTCATTTGCCCCAATCCCTCCTGATTCCGAGCTTGTATTGTTTCTAGAATTCGGAAGCCCTATGGAGTTCACACCACTAACGTATTCTGTGCAAAGCTCAACAGCTTCTTCAACAATGAACCTTTCAACCATACAACCCTCAGGCCTTCTGCGACTTTTAACATACCCTTTTAATATCTTCATGTATCGCTCAACCGGGTACATCCATCTCATGTAAGTTGGTCCACACAATTGAGTCTCACGAACCAGGTGAACTGTGAGATGAATCATTATATCAAAAAAAGAGGGGGGGAAATACATTTCTAGCTCGCACAGTGTTACCACTATCTGTCTTTGCAACATGGGCAACTTTACAGGGTCAATCACTTTACTACAAATAGCTCTGAAGAAATGACACAACTTAGTTATTATAACGCGCACTTTGTTTGGAAGAATGGAGCGTATTCCAACCGGAAGCATATGACCCATAAGAACATGACAATCATGAGACTTTTGTAGGAACACAGGGAAACACTAGAAGGGGGGTTGAATAGTGTTTCTAAATATTTTAGAAAGCTTTTCGCAAACAGGTGTTAAAAACACGATTTCAGACGAGCTCTTAAAGGGTTGTCTGAAGTTTTCAGACGGCTTGTAAAAACTGATTTTAAAAGATGTTTTGTGCCTTTATAAAATATCAGATTAATTACTCTAACCCCTTGATTAGTATAAAAAGAATTGACAAGAGATAAGGGTAAGAAAACTTAGCCAAAGAATTTATCCCGGTTCACTCACTACCACTGTGAGCTACGTCCAGTCCCAATGCCAACTAGCAATTGGATTTTCTCTTAATCTTTCAAGATTACAAGTATTCTTTTACAGTCAAGCCTCTTCAGGCTCTACAACCAAGTATTCTTTTACAGACAAGGCTCTCCAGGCTCTACAACCAAGTATTCTTTTACAGACAAGCCTCTCCAGGCTCAAACCAACAAGTATTCTTTTTCAGACAAGCCTCTCCAGGCTCTACAACCAAGTATTCTTTTACAAACAAGCCTCTCCAGGCTCAAACCAACAAGTATTCTTTTTCAGACAAGCCTCTCCAGGCTCAACAAACAAATACAGAGAAGATAAAATGCTTATGCTTACAAACTATATCAGTCTTGAAGCTTAAACAATTACAAGTGTACAGAAAAACTGAGGTATGCTCAGGATATTACAATATGTGTACAAAGATAAATATTATCAGAGTTGTTGCAGCGAAAAACTTGCAGAGTTTTAGTTCTTTTTAACAAAATTCTTCTCTCTTGATGGTCTTCAAAGGAGGGGGTATTTATACCCAAAATATCAATCCGTTGGAGAAAACCACCGTTTAGGAATAGCATGAAATCCGTTGTGAGACAGCCTGCTGTGAGCTCTGACATTCTCTGACATTTCCTGACATTTCCTGACACGTTACAAGTTTTGCTCCTACCAAAAAGCTGCTTTTTGTTGTTGCTGCAAGGGCTGCGTAGTAGAGGACGCGTATGGCAGAGAACGTGCTTGAAATTCAAAAAGAAATGCCAACTGTTATAACAGAAAACGTGTTTGATTCAAAAAGAGCTTCAGACGTCTTCACAATCTTTAGACTAGAGGTGCCACGTCATCAAAAGACTTCAGACGGCACTGATACTTCAGACGGGTTGAGCTACTTCAGACAGCTTCAACACTTAGTCTTTTTATAGGCTTATGGTGGCTCTTGCTGAAATCATAGATAAATCATTAAAGCACTTGTGTATCTATGATAAATATTTTAAGTCAAATTTGTAAACCATTAAAACTTGGGAATATAATTGTCTTAAAACATTATAAACCACTTTATGATATTTTTGAGACTCAACATTCTCCCCCTTTTTAATGATGACAAATTTGGTTAAAATATACAAAGCTGTAATCAGTTTTTAAGAATAAGAAAGCTCCCCCTGAGATAGAAATATCCTTTAACAGGTTCTGTTTAAGGTATATTTTACTCATTTGCTCAAATTTCTCAGAAAACATATGTACTCCCCCTGAGTCCTGTAACCACTTCAGATTTGGTTAGTTTTAATACTCCCCCTTTTGTCATCAATCAAAAGGGAATATCAAAGCAAAACAGTAACAGAGCAATATATTCAAATAAAACATATATATCAGAACACAAATAATCAACTCAAAATATGATATAAGCCACTGATTGTATTTAATGAATGTTCAGATAAAGAAATAGACAATCAGACACTTGTCATAAGCATGAAAATAAGCAAAGACAATGGCTAAATTAACAGTTTAATCCTTCGTCTTCAGCAAGGCCTCAGTCAGAAAGGAAATCAAGTCTTCCTTGGCCTTGTCTATTGCTGCTTCCACTGAGGTTTTAAATTCTTGCTGACCAGATCTGATAAGTTGTTGTTCTTGAAGAATCTGCTCTTGTTTAGCAATTAGATGCTTAGTCTTCTTCTCTTGATCAGCATACTTCTTTTCAAGTTTCTTAACTTTGGTCTTCAGCTTCAGATTTTCCTCAGACAAGTCTTACTCAGATTCATACAAAATCAATTGGATGTAGGGGCAAACAAATCTAAGCACTCCAAAGCCTGGCTTCAATCTGTATTCAGATGGCTTGAACATAGGGCAAAAGAAGGTGCCAATGGGGTTCAGTACTACCCAGTCTTCATTAAAAGAGTCAGCAGGTGGGGGAAAGTGATCTCTCAGATAGTGATATTGGACATTGGTTGAATTTCCAAGTCCAACTTCAGAATCAGCATCAGGACCAGTTGATCCCGAAGAAGATCCAGCATCTTCTCTGATCTTCCAGTAAGAGGACCACATCCAATCTTGAAGTAGTTGATCCAAGCCTCCTCCTTGGTTTCTGATGAACTCTGGTAAAGATTCCCACTCTGATGGACTCATCATTTCAGACAGAGGTGCAGATACATAATAAACTTTAGCTCCTTTATCAGAGTTATTGCAGCGAAAAACTTGCAGAGTTTTAGTTCTTTTTCACAAAATTCTTCTCTCTTGATGGTCTTCAAAGGAGGGGGTATTTATACCCAAATATCAATCCGTTGGAGAAAACCACCATTTAGGAATAGCATGAAATCCGTTGTGAGACAGCCTGCTGTGAGCTCTGACATTCTCTAACATTTTCTGACATTTCCTGACACGTTACAAGTTTTGCTCCTGCCAAAAAGCTGCTTTTTGTTGTTGCTGCAAGGGCTGCGTAGCAGAGGACGCGTATGGCAGAGAACGTGCTTGAAATTCAAAAAGGAATGCCAGCTGTTATAACAGAAAACGTGCTTGATTAAAAAAGAGCTTCAGACGTCTTCACAATCTTCAGACTAAAGGTGCCACGTCATCAAAAGACTTCAGACGGCACTGATACTTCAGACGGGTTGAGCTACTTCAGACAGCTTCAACACTTAGTCTTTTTATAGGCTTATGGTGGCTCTTGCTGAAATCATAGATAAATCATTAAAGCATTTGTGTATCTATGATAAATATTTTAAGTCAAATTTGTTAACCATTAAAACTTGGGAATATAATTGTCTTAAAACATCTAAACCACTTTATGATATTTTTGAGACTCAACAACTTCACACCTTTCAACCTTTGTTCTTTCAATGATACAAGATTTCTAATGTTAGAGGAGAAACCCTCTGGGACTTTGACTCCCTGCAGGAACTTGCAAAAAACTAGTTTTTCTTTTTTGCTAAGAGTATATGCCGCCGGAGGAAGATATGTACGTGAACCCCTTTTTTCTGGGACCAATTCTTTCCTTATACCCATGGCCAGCAAATCCCATCTCGCATTTATCCCATCCTTGGTCTTGCCTTTGACATTCAGTAACGTGCCGATAACACTCTCGCACGCATTTTTTTCTATATACATCACATCAAGGAAGTGTCTAACAAACAATGACTTCCAATATGGAAACTCAAAAAAGATAGACTTCTTTTTCCAACCTCCAGTAACAAGTTGCCCGGCAAAAGGTTTGCCGAAATTGTTGGTCAGGTTACCCACCTTTTCCCACAACTCATCACCCGTCAATGGAGAAGGATGCCTCCCCTCCTCGGTCTCACCATTGAATGCTTTCTTCCATCCCCTATAATGATGGGATAAAGGCAAAAACTTACGATGACCCTGGAATACATTTTTCTTACAATGCGCTAAATGCATACAAGAAGTATTTTCATCACACACAGGACATGCACACTGACCCTTTACACTATAGCCAAACAAATTACCATAGGCCGGAAAATCGTTAATCGTTCCAAACAACATTGCCCTCAAGAGAAAAGATTCTTCTTTGTAGCCATCATAGACCTCTACTCCAGTATCCCACAAAAGCTTCAAGTCTTCAATCAATGGTGCCAAGTACACATCTATATCATTGCCCGGTTGTTTGGGCCAAGATATCAACATTGACAACATCATGTATTTGCGCTTCATACAAAGCCATGGAGGTAGATTATATATCATCAATAACACCGGCCATGTGCAGTGGGTACTAGATTGGACACCATGCGGATTCATTCCATCTGTTGATAAGGCAAGTCGAAGATTTCTTGCTTCCTCCCCAAAAGAGGGGTACTCATCATCTATCTTCCTCCACTGTGGAGAATCAGCGGGATGCCTCAACATGTCATCCTTGACTCGTTCATTTGCATGTCATGTTAAGTTCTTTGCATCGATTACACTACGGTACATCCTTCGAAACCTTGGAATTATGGGAAAATACCAAACCACCTTTGCTGGTGAATTCTCTTTCTTATAACGAGACTCATTGCATTTAGGACACACAATTAATGATGCATGCTCATTTCTAAACAAAATGCAATCATTGGGACAAGCATGAATCTTCTCATAAGTCATCCCAATAGAACGTAACATCTTCTTTGCCTCATAAGTTCTGTTAGGCAGCACATTGTCCTCCGGCAACATCTCCTTTAGCAATGTCAGTAAATCTGTGAAACTCTTGTCAGACCATCCATTTGATGCTTTTAAATTATACAACTTCAACACCGCGGACAACCTTGTGTACTTGGTGCACCCGTTGTACAGTGGTTTTTCTGCATCACTAACCAGGGTATCAAACATCTTTGGGCAATCTCTAAGGTCCTCTTCAACCACGTTTCGAATATCGTCAATTCTGTCACAATCATCCCATCCGGTCCCAAACTCATCATCACTATGTTCTACATTGACATTATTCTCTCCCTCACCACTATGTTCAATTCTAGTCTCACCATGATATGTCCAACATGTGTAACAGAAAAGATGGTTCCTCAACTCCGCTACACTTAGTTGCTTTGAACAAAAACACTTCGTACAAGGACACACAATCTTTCTAGGATTTGTTGCATGGTCAACGGCAAACTTTATGAACATTTCCACTCCTTCCTCATACTCACTTGTCAAACGGTTTGCAAACATCCAAGAACGATCCATATTCTACATATCAACAAAACATCAAATCATTTAAAATTGAGCAGCATTTCGTTTTATTGTTTTAAGTATCACAAATTTATGCAACACATTTCCAATCTTAATATCAACAATTACATCAATATGAATGGCAACAATGTTAACATAATCAATAACCATAAAAAAATAAAAAAGAAAAATGGGTTCAACTAGTAAAAAGAGTGGTGCAGCGAGTAATTCAGTTGCAGAAAAAAGGTGCAAATAGTGAAAAAAGGGGTGCAGTCAGTAAAACAGTTGCAGAAAAAGGGTGCAAATAGTGAAAAAGGGGTGCAGTCAGTAAAGCAGTTGCAAAAAAAAGGGTGCAAATAGTCAAAAAAACGGGTGCAGGCAGTAAAACACATGCAGAAATAAAAAGGGTGCAATTAGTAAAAAATGGGTGCAGGCAGTAAAACACATGCAGAAATAAAAATGGTGCAAATAGTCAAAAAAATGGGTGCAGGCAGTAAAATAGCAAAACCCTAACAACTAAGGTTGAGGAGAGGAGCACCTACGTACCTCCAAGATGCGGTCGCGGATGGAAGAAGCAAAAGGAGGAGCTTCACCGTTAGATGGAGGAGCTCGTGACGGCGACGACGAGGACGGAGGGACGAGGACGAGCAGCACGACGGCGGGACGGAGATCCGGTTACGACGAGGAAGCACGACGGAGGGAGGAGGGAAGACGACGAGCAGCGTGACGGAGGGAGCGAGGAGGAAGAGGCAGCAAGAGAGAAGGAGGGAGGAGGAAGAGGCAGCAAGAGAGAAGGAGGAGGAAACCGATTTTAGAGAGAGGGGTTGTGTACTGACGCGGGAGAGGGAAAATGTTTTTTAAGTGACTCTCAGACTTAGGGGAGGGTGCTTCCTGGAGCACCCTAAATTGAGGGCGCTTCCAAAAGCGCCCTGGACACCTGTTAAAAAAATTAAAAAACGCAGTTAGGGGCAGGGCGCTTCCACGAAGCGCCCTTAATTACCAAATAAGAGGGCGCTTCCATGAAGCACCCTGAAAATTAATTTATAAAAAAAAAAAATTAAGTGCCCAGCTAAGAGGGCGCTACGGTAATGCGTCCTGGACGTTAATTTATAAAAAAAAAATTAATGCCCTGCTAAGAGGGCGCTTCAGGGAAGCGCCCTGCACATTTTAATTTCAGGGCGCTTCCGCCCAAATTTGAAGCGCCCTGAAGGTAAAACGTTCATTTAAAACACTTAAAAACACGGAAGCGCCCTAAAGTAAGTGCTCTTATATCCCAAATTTGGTATAGTGTTACCAAATATTTGAAGGCCCAAAGTTACTCTCATTCAAGAGGCAAAAGACCTCAATACTTTAAGAATGGAGGAACTTTTGGGATCCCTCAAGGTCCATGAGTTGGAACTTGGTAAAGATGCTCCTAAAAAGAAGTCACCTGCCCTGAATGCCAAGTCCAAACTACTGAAGTCTGGACCACAAAAGGCCATGAAAGCTGAGGAGCCTTCAAAAGGTTCTGAAGATTCATAGGGGAGCTCTGATGATGAGGATGATTGTTGAAATCCTCAGGTATCACTCCTGCTGCCTTGTAATTAGCCATGTCAACAAACCATAGCCTTTCTTGTATCATTATAAGCTTCTCATCAGGGAATTCTTCTTGCATCTCTATTTGAGCATTTGTCACCTCCTTGTTGATCAATCTTGAGAGGTGATCAGCCACAACATTCTCGCTTCCCTTCTTATCCTTGATCACCAAATCAAATTCCTGCAACAATAGAATCCATCTAATTAGTCTAGGTTTAGAATCAGATTTGGTTAACAGATATTTGAGTGCAGCATTGTAACATCCCGCAAATTAGGAGCTTCAATAATTCATTAGGTTTCAAACATATAATTATGTGTTAGTAATTAAGGAAAGGTAAGTTGAGGGATTAGGGGTTAAAACTTAGCTATAAAACCAAGTTTGGGACTTTGTTTAAGTAAAATTGGTAAGTTTGGGTTTCTGGTAATCGATTACAGAGAGTTTGTAATCGATTACCTGAGAGCAGGATTTGTGGTAATCGATTACCAGGAGTTAGTAATCGATTACCAGAGAGCTGATTTTTGGGTAATCGCATGTCAGGAGAGTTGTAATCGATTACCTGAGAGTTGAAGTTTTAGTAATCGATTACCAGGGTTTGGTAATCGATTACCAGAAATCTGGGTTTCTAGTAATCGATTACCAGGAATGGTAATCGATTACCAGGAATGGTAATCGATTACCAGATTACCAGAAGGGATTTTTAGCGACTTTTTAGCCTATGGTAATCAATTACAGTAAGTCTGTAGTCGATTACCATCACTTAATATAAATAGGCTGGTGCGAAAAATCAGAAAAACTCAACTTTCTTTCTTCCCCTTTCGACCTAAAATAGAGAGAGATAGAAAACCTAGTGAGAGAAACTCAAATTGAAGCTTGAAGAAGGGATTTTGGGCAAGGAAACACCAATTAAAGCATCCACTAACATCCTTTCCTCTTTAAATTGATACATTTGGTGAGTACAACTCACTTTTAGAATAGAAACTATTGGTCTCATTGCATGTTCCCACCCCCTTTCTCTTCCCTTTCTTGATGCTGGCTAAATGATTGTTTGAATTGTTAAATTCTTGTTGTTTGGATTGATTATCGATAGATTGAGCATATAAGTATAGAATCGAGCGTCGGAATCCTTAGTTTCAAAGTGATCGAAACTATCGAAACCTCTCAATTGTAACTCATATGAGAATTCTATTCGGTTATACTTCTTTGTTTAGTATTATTTATGAATTGAAATGGTTAGATTGGTGTTTGGATTGGAAATTGAGATGTATGTTCGTAGAGTCGAAACTAGTGAAACTGTCGAAATGCTCATTGTATGAACCCCACTCCTTTAATTCCCATTCTATAGAGTTTATTTGATTGAATTAGTAATGTTTGTATGGAATTGAGTGATTGATGTTAGGATTTGCCTAAAAAACCTATGAATGTCAAAGTTTACGATAATTGCAAATTTACGAAAAGTGTTATCATGTGCATTTGAATGATGTAAGCCGGTTTCGACCGTGAGTTAATTAAGCCAGCCTTTGCGATGTGAGTTAAAAATCAAGTAATTAAGTAAAACACGACTTCGGTCCAGTTTGGGTGGGATTCGTCCCCGGGAAAGCCGGTTCCCGTAGTCTGAGCTTAGGTCTAATTCTAGAAAGTGATAAGATCATGTCTGCTGGGCACAGCAGTGAGTGCATCATGAGCATCATATCTTGCATTACTCAGCAAATCATGTTAAGTGAATTACTTATTGCTCCTAGTTTGTTATTAATCATTGGTAACCATGCTTTATGTAATTGGATTTATGAATGAGTAAGATATGAAGTTCGATGAGTTGTGAAGTTGTCATTCATATCTGCTCCCTGCATTCATGCATGTGGTTGTATTCAATAAGATTATTATCTCACCCCACGTTTTGGGGACATATTTTAGTGGTGCAGGTACCTCCGTTAAGGTTGAGGCAGTTCTGGTGTGGGTGGAGCTGAGTCTTATTTCAGCAAGGAGATTAGCTTAATAGGAGTAGTTATTGGAGTATTTGTATTTGTTAATTGGCTATTTACTGAAGTGTATTGATGTAAATTGTATAAGTGTAATTATTTCTGAGTTGGCCACTGAGGCCTAGTTGTACTCTTATAATATGTATGGTATTTAGTTGTACTGGGTTTTGCTGATTTTCAGGTTAAGCTGAATTCGGTAATTGTCTGGTTTTTAGGGGAGACACTCCCTGAATTAAGTAGGTTTCATGCTTATTTAAGGTCTTTAATGTTTGTCTTGTTTTGGCTTAAGCTAATCGTTGGGAAGTTTAAGCAAATGTATGACGATATCGAAAATTTAACGAAATGATTTCAAGGAATTCAGGAATAGTGTCTCCAACGGGCATTATTTCTGAGACCAGAAATTAGGGCGTTACAAGCATGATTAGTATAGACAGTGGCAGTTGAGCCAATCAAATAAGGTCTAAATTTTTCTAATGCATACACTATTGCTAACAGTTCTTTTTCAATAGGTGCATAATTAATTTGTGCTTCATTAAGAACTTTACTAGCATAATGTATAGCATGAAAGACCTTATTCTTTCTTTGTCCTAGAACTACCCCTATAGCATAATCACTAGCATCACACATTAATTCAAAATCTAATTTCCAATCAGGTCCAATTATAACAGGAGCAGAAGTCAATTTTTGTTTCAACAGGTTAAAAGCAATTAAACATTCAACATCAAAATTAAAAGGTGTATCCTTGTTAAGAAGATTGTTGAGTGGCTTTGCTATCTTTGAAAAGTCTTTGATAAATCTCCTGTAGAAACCAGCATGTCCTAAAAAGCTTCTGATTCCTTTCACATTTATTGGTGGTGGTAGCTTCTCAATGACCTCCACTTTTGCCTTATCTACCTCAATACCTCTAGCCGAAATCTTGTGGCCCAGCACCACACCTTCAGTCACCATAAAGTGACATTTCTCCCAGTTCAGCACAAGAATAGTTTCAACATACTGCTTCAGTACGGTGTTCAGATTCTCCAGGCAGTTATCGAATGAGTCTCCAAAAACTGAAAAGTCATCCATGAATACTTCTATGCATTTTTCCACCAAGTCTGAGAAAATGGACAACATGCATCTCTGAAAGGTTGTCGGTGCGTTGCATAATCCAAACGGCATCTTCCTGTAAGAAAAAACACCAAAAGGACAAGTGAAAGCAGTTTTTTCTTGGTCTTCTGGATTTACAGCTATTTGGTTATAACCAGAGTAACCATCCAGAAAACAATAAAAAGCTTGCCCTTCTAACCTTTCTAACATTTGATCCATAAAGGGTAAAGGGAAGTGATCTTTTCTAGTTACTTGATTTAATTTCCTATAATCTATACATATTCTCCAACCTGTGACTGTCCTAGTAGAGATTAATTCATTTTTATCATTTTTAACTACAGTCATACCTCCCTTTTACGAACCACCTGAACCGGACTGACCCAGGTGCTGTCAGAGATAGGATAGATCATACCAGCATAAAGAAGTTTCATCACCTCTTTCTTTACCACTTCTTTCATGGTTGGATTTAATCACCTTAGAGGTTGTGCCACTGGTTTATAGTCCTCCTCCATGTGTATCTTGTGCATGAAATAAGATGGACTAATATCCTTAAGGTCAGATAAAGTCCAACCTATTGCACCCTCATTGGCCTTCAAAACAGAAATTAACTTTTCCTCCTCGGATGGGGTTAAAGCATTACTTATCACAACTGGCTTATTTTCACCATCAGCAAGAAAAACATATTTAAGGTGAGAAGGTAATACCTTTTGTAGGAACACAGGGAAACACTAAAAGGGGGGTTGAATAGTGTTTCTAAATATTTTAGAAAGCTTTTCGCAAGCAGGTATTAAAAACACGATTTCAGACAGGCTTTTAAGGGGTTGTCTGAAGTTTTCAGACGGCTTGAAAAAAACTGATTTTAAAAGATATTTTGTGCCTTTATAAAATATCAGATTAATTATTCTGACCCCTTGATTAGTATAAAAAGAATTGATAAGAGATAAGGGTAAGAGAACTTAGCCAAGGAATTTATCCTGGTTCACTCACTACCACTGTGAGCTACGTCCAGTCCCAATGCCAACTAGCAATTGGATTTTCTCTTAATCTTTCAAGATTACAAGTATTCTTTTACAGTCAAGCCTCTTCAGGCTCTACAACCAAGTATTCTTTTACAGACAAGCCTTTCCAGGCTCAAACCAACAAGTATTCTTTTTCAGACAAGCCTCTCCAGGCTCAAACCAACAAGTATTCTTTTTCAGACAAACCTCTCCAAGCTCAACAAATAAATACAGAGAAGATAAAATGTTTAAGCTTACAAACTATATCAGCCTTGAAGCTTAAACAATTACAACTGTACAGAAAAACTGAGGTATGCTCAGGATAATACAATATGTGTACAAAGATAAAGATTATCAGGGTTGTTACAGGGAAAACTTTTCAAGTTTTTGTTCTTGTTAAAAAAATTCTTCTCTCTTGATGGTCTTCAAAGGAGGGGGTATTTATACCCAATCTTCAATCCGTTGAAATACCACCGTTTAGAGATAGCATTAAATGCTATTTAATCCGTTGTGAGACATGCTTCTGAGAGCTCTGATATTTCTGACACGGTACAAGGTTGCTCCTGCCATAAGGCTGCTACAAATGTTGCTGCAGAGGCTGCGTTGCAGAGATTTCCTCAATGGTGTATGAAATTCAAAAACACCAGGAAAGGTCTCTGTGTTCCTTGCTACAAACGTTTTTGAAAAGGTACGTGCAGCAGAGGTTCAGAAAAGTCTTCACAAACTTCAGCAGAGGGTGCCACGTCATAAATGAGATTTCAGACGACTTCAATACTTCAGACTAGAGGTGCCACGTCATCAAAAGACTTCAGACGATATTGATACTTCAGACGGGTTGAACTACTTCAGACAGTTTGAACTCTTCAGACGAGTTCTGCTTCTTCAGACAGCTTCAACACTTTGTCTTTTTATGTAGGCTCATAGTGACTCTTGCTGAAATCATAGATAAAACATTAAAGCATATGTCTATCTATGATAAGTACTTTAAGTCAAATTTGTCAACCATTAAAACTTGGGAATCTAGTTGTCTTAAAACATCATAAACAACCTTATGATATTTTTGAGACTCAACACCTTTAACTCCAGCTTCTGACTTTAAGTTTTCTCCTCCTGTTGCAATTTCTCATATTTTACTTTATCGGATGAGACTTTCTTGGCTAGATCCAGATGCTTCGAATATTCTTCAACTTTATTCACACATTCTCCTTCAAACTCATTAAAAGTGCCTATCAAAGCCTTCTCAAGGGGGCTTGTGTAACACCCCGCAAATTAGGAACTCTAATAATAATTCAGTAGGTTACAAACAGAAAATTATGTATTAGTAACTAAGGAAAGGTAAGTTGAGGAATTAGGGGTTAAAACTTAGCTATAAAACCAAGTTTAGGACTTTGTCTAAGTAAAATTGGTAAGTTTGGGTTGCTGGTAATCGATTACAGAGAGTTTGTAAACGATTACCTGAGAGCAGTATTTGTGGTAATCGATTACTCACAGTCTATAATCGATTACCCGAGAGCGAAGTTTTTGGTAATCGATTACCAAGGGGTGTAATCGATTACCAGATTTCCAGAAACGTTTTCTAGTGTAATTTTTACCTCTGGTAATCGATTACAACATTACTGTAATCGATTACCAGTTGTCCAGTATAAATAGCCGGACATGCAAAATTAGTTATTTAGCATTCCTTTCTTCTTCTTCCTTGCGCCCTAGAGAGAGAGAGTGAGCTTAGAGAGAGAGAATGTGATTTTGGAGATTGGAAAGGGAATCGAAACAAGGATCATCAATTGGATCGCTTCAACTCCTCTTTCTCCTCTTGAATTTCTAGATTTGGTGAGTAAAGTTTACACACTCACGCCCTTGTAATTTTGAGTTTTCCCCAATGTATGAACCCTACTCTCTAAATCCCTTTCTATTTGAGTATTGTGGTTAGGATAGTAATGCTTGCATGAGATTGAGTAGTTGTTGTTAGATTTTCATTAAAAACCTTAGGGTAGCGAGATTTACGAAACTAGCGAAATTGACGAAAATGTCGAAATACTCATTATATGATCCCTACCTCTTGATTTTCCCTTCTATATAGTTAAATTGATTGGATTTATGATGTTTGCACTGGAATTGAGTAAATAATGTTAGGGTTTGCTTGGGAAAATCTTTGAATGTCGAAGTTACGAACTTACGATAGTTACGAAACCTTCGAAATGCTCAATATATGAACCCCACCCCTTTTAATCCCCTTTCTATATGATTATATTGATTGGATTTATAATGTTTACATTAGAATTGGGTAATTAATGATAGAGCTTGCTTGAAGGATCTTTGGAATGTCAAAGTTACGAACTTGCGATAATTAAGAAACTTACGAAACGGTTGAAATGCTCGATGTATGAACCCCACTCCTCTAATTCCCTTTCTATATGTTTGTATTTGAATGGAATAATAGATGTTAGGAATTTCTTGAAAAGATCTAGTTATTGTTGTGGGCGTATGCGCCGTGTTCAGTTGTGGGAGTATGCTCTGATTTCAGTTGTGGGAGTATGCTCTGATTTCAGTTGTGGGAGTTTGTACCGATTTCAGTTGAGGGCGTATGCGCCACAGGCCGTTGGCTGGGTTATGTCGATTATATGCCCTTTTGCTTAAGTTTTTCCATCCTGTTAAGTTACTAAGTGTTATGTTAAATTTATATAACATGCCAATTGAGTTAATTAGGACATTATGATTCAAATGATTAAGAATAGTTAGGTATGCCTTGTGAATTGCACTAGGTGTTGTATTGCATATGATTGTTTACTCTCACTGCATGTTTCATACTTTACTCGCTGAGACTGTAGTCTCACCCCACGTTTCGGGGATATACTCTAGTTTGTGCAGGGAAATCCCAGGTTAAGGTGAAGGAATGGATGGAACTTTGGAGAAGAACTCTACTTTTAACGAGAAGAAATGCTTAGTAGGAGTAGTTTCTTTAATAACGATTGTTAACTAATTATCATTGTATTTGAATCCCGTTTAGCCATGGAGGTTTAGTCATAGATATTAATTGTATTTGAGATATTCATGTATATCATTAGTACCAGCTTAAGCAAATCATTGGATAGCCTAAGCGATTATTTGATGATATCGAAATCGAAGCGAAATAATTTCAGAAATTCAGGAATAGTGTCTCCAACGGGCACTATTTATGAGTTTAGAAATTAGGACGTTACAACTTGCTTTTGTCAACTACTTCTGGGCTTCTAGAAAAATCTCATCCGCTTCATCCATCCTGAGGCATTGATGCTTGTCCTTGGAATGTTGCATTGCTTCAAAGACATTAAAACTAACTTCATCATCGTGTACCCTTACTTCCAAGTTCCCATCATCTACATCAATGATGACCTTAGCAGTCTTCATAAAGGGTCTTCCCAGTATGAGAGGAACTTCATCATCGTGTACCCTTACTTCCATTCTTTTTTTTCTTTTACACTCATTCATCCAGTTCCTAATAACACTAACACGAAATCAAAATCAAAACTATAAAAATTAATAAAACACTGGGTTGCCTCCCAGGAAGCGCTCGTTTAACGTCATATAGCTTGACGTCTGTTTCTTTAAGGTTATTGTAGTTCAATGACAGTGGAGCTCCTGTCAAATTCTCCTCCTAGATATGGTTTCAATCTTTGCCCATTCACCACCCAACATCTCTTTGATTCGGGATCTTCCAATTCCACAGCTCCATAGGATCTAACCTCCTTGACAAGATATGGTCCAGACCATTTTGATTTCAACTTCCCAGGGAAAAGTTTCATCCTGGAGTTGAACAGAAGAACTGATTGGCCTGGATAGAACCTCATTTTTATGAGCTTCTTGTCATGATAGGCTTTGGTCTTTTCCTTGTAAATTCTTGAAGATTCATAGGCATTGAGTCTCATCTCTTCTAACTCATGCAGCTGTAATATTCTTCTTCTCCCAGCTACTTGCTTATCCATGTTCAAGACCTTCAATGCCCAGTAAGCCTTGTGCTCTAATTCAACAGGAAAGTGACACACCTTTCCATAAATCAGCTGAAAAGGAGAGAGACCTGTGGGTGATTTGTAATCAGTTCTGTACGCCCACAGTGCATCATCTAGCTTGATGGACCAAACCTTTCTAGAAGATCTAACAGTCTTCTCAAGGATTCTTTTGATCTCTCTATTTGATACTTCAGCTTGGCCATTTGTCTGAGGATGGTAAGGAGATGCTACCTTATGTCTCACCCCATAGTGCTTCAAGACCTTCTGTAATTGTGAATTACAGAATTGAGAACCTCCATCACTAATTAGGACCCTTGGTGAACCAAATCTAGAGAAGATGTTCTTTTTCAAGAACTGTATTACTGTCTTCACATCAGCTTTTGCAGTTGCAATAGCCTCTACCCACTTATATACATACTTGAATGCCACTAAAAGATATTCTTTGTCAAAAGAGGGTGGTAGAGGTCTCACAAAGTCTATCCCCCAGCAGTCAAAGACCTCTACCTCCAAGATGCTATTTAATGGCATCTCATGTCTTCTAGATATTCCTCCTGTTCTTTGACAGTTGTCACACTGTTGAATGTAGCGGTGAGCATCCTTGAACAAAGAAGGCCAGTAGAATTTAGATTGTAGGACCTTTGCAGCAGTCCTTTCTCCATTAAAGTGTTCTCCATAAGGCGAGTTGTGACAATGCCACAAAATGCTCTGGCCTTCTTCATCAGAGACACATCTTCTCAATAAGTTATTAACTCCAATATTTAAAAGGTGGGGATCATCCCACACATATCGTTGTGCATCCCTTAGGAACTTTCTCTTTTGATGCCAGTTGAAATCCTCAGGTATCACTCCTGTTGCCTTGTAATTAGCCATGTCAGCAAACCATAGCCTTTCTTGTATCATCATAAGCTTCTCATCAGGGAATTCTTCTTGCATCTCTGTTTGAGCATTTGTCACCTCCTTGTTGATCAATCTAGGTGATCGGCCACAACATTCTCGCTTCCCTTCTTATCCTTGATCACCAAATCAAATTCCTGCAACAATAGAATCCATCTAATTAGTCTAGGTTTAGAATCAGATTTGGTTAACAGATATTTGAGTACAGCATGATCAGTATAGACAGTGGCAGTTGAGCCAATCAAATAAGGTCTAAAATTTTCTAATGCATACACTATTGCTAACAGTTCTTTTTCAGTAGGTGCATAATTAATTTGTGCATCATTAAGAACTTTACTAGGATAATGTATAGCATGAAAGACCTTATCCTTTCTTTGTCCAAGAACTACCCCTATAGCATAATCACTAGCATCACACATTAATTCAAAATCTAATTTCCAATCAGGTCCAATTATAACAGGAGCAGAAGTCAATTTTTGTTTCAACAGGTTAAAAGCAATTAAACATTCAACATCAAAATTAAAAGGTGTATCCTTGTTAAGAAGATTGCTGAGTGGCTTTGCTATCTTTGAAAAGTCTTTGATAAATCTCATGTAGAAACCAGCATGTGCTAAAAAGCTTCTGATTCCTTTCACATTTATTGGTGGTGGTAGCTTCTCAATGACCTCCACTTTTGCCTTATCTACCTCAATGCCTTTAGCCGAAATCTTGTGGCCCAGCACCACACCATCAGTCACCATAAAGTGACATTTCTCCCAGTTTAGCACAAGAATAGTTTCAACACACCGCTTCAGTACGGTGTTCAGATTCTCCAGGCAGTTATCGAATGAGGATCCAAAAACTGAAAAGTCATCCATGAATACTTCTATGCACTTTTCCACCAAGTCTGAGAAAATGGACAACATGCATCTCTGAAAGGTTGTCGGTGCATTGCATAATCCAAACGACATCTTCTTGTAAGCAAAAACACCAAAAGGACAAGTGAAAGCAGTTTTTTCTTGGTCTTCTGGATTTACAGCTATTTGGTTATAACCAGAGTAACCATATAGAAAACAATAAAAATCTTGCCCTTCTAACCTTTCTAACATTTTATCCATAAAGGGTAAAGGGAAGTGATCTTTTCTAGTTACTTGATTTAATTTCCTATAATCTATACACATTCTCCCACCTGTGACTGTCTAGTAGGGTTTAATTCATTTTTATCATTTTTAACTACAGTCATACCTCCCTTTTAGGAACCACCTGAATCGGACTGACCCAGGTGCTGTCAGAGATAGGATAGATCATACTAGCATAAAGAAGTTTCATCACCTTTTTCTTTACCACTTCTTTCATGGTTGGATTTAATCACCTTAGAGGTTGTGCCACTGGTTTATAGTCCTCTTCCATGTGTATCTTGTGCATGCAATAAGATGGACTAATACCCTTAAGGTCAGATAAAGTCCAACCTATTGCACCCTCATTGGCCTTCAAAACAGAAATTAACTTTTCCTCCTCGGATAGGGTTAAAGCATTACTTATCACAACTTGCTTATTTTCACCATCAGCAAGAAAAACATATTTAAGGTGAGAAGGTAATACCTTTAACTCCAGCTTCTGACTTTAAGTTTTCTCCTCATGTTGCAATTTCTCATATTTTACTTTATCGGATGAGACTTCCTTGGCTAGATCCAGATGCTTCGAATATTCTTCAACTTCATTCACACCTTCTCCTTCAAACTCATTAAAAGTGCCTATCAAAGCCTTCTCAAGGGGGCTTGCTTTTGTCAACTGCTTCTGGGCTTCTTGAAAAATCTCATCTGCTTCATCCATCCTGAGGCATTGATGCTTGTCCTTGGGATGTTGCTTTGCTTCAAAGAAATTAAAACTAACTTCATCATCGTGTACCCTTACTTTCAAGTTCCCATCATCTACATCAATGATGACCTTAGCAGTCTTCATGAAGGGTCTTCCCAGTATGAGAGGAACTTCAGTATCTTCCTCTATATCCATTACCACAAGTCAACTGGGAACATGAACTTGTCTACCTTTACCAACAAATCTTCTGCTACCCCCATAAGGATACTTTATTGATCTGTTAGCCCGCTGTAGAGTCATCCTTGTAGGCTTCACGTCTAGATCTCCGATCCTCTTCAACATGGATAAGGGCATCAAATTGATACTGGAACCTAAATCAAGTAATGTTTTCCCTACTGGTAGTGCTCCAGTTGTGACTGGTATAGTGAAGCTTCCAGGATCTTTGGACTTTTGTGGTAAGGATTTTTGAATTATGGCACTGCATCCTGCTTCTAACTCCACTGTTTCATCAGTAAATCTCCTTTTGTTGGTAAGGAGCTCTTTAATAAATTTGACATATGTTGGCATCTACTCCATGGCCTCTACAAATGGAATGTTTATTTGCAGCCTCTTGAAGATATCCATGAATCTCGCAAACTACCTTTCTTTATCTTTCTTGGAAGAATTCTTAGGGTACGGTAAATCCCTAACTCGAGGTACCTGTAATTCTCCCATCTCCTTCTTTTTCTCACTCTTCTCTTTTTCTTCATTTTTCTCTACTCTTTCAGGTGCTCCCTCTTCTTCCTTTGCTTCTTCACTCTCAATTTTTTCTTCATTATTTTCCTGCTCTCTTCTTTTTAGAACTTCTTTTTCTACGACCAGGTTATTACCAATCCCTTTTCCTATTTCCTTACCACTCCTGGTGGATATTGATTTGCAATACCCTTGTTGTGCAGAAAATTGCTTCCTTAATTGCTCCACCTCAGTCGCCAGGTTTTTGAGTGTTGTCTCTGTGGTCCTTTGACTGGCATTCACATCTTGTATGAGTTTATCTAACTTCTCCTCAATTTTTGAACTTATGTCATGCATTGTAGACCCTCTCTCTTGGCTACACCCAGAGTTGTTGAAGAAATTACCTTGCCCTCTTTGATTTTCCGCATAGTTGACTTGTTCCACTCGAGTATCCTGATAGGAGCAATGACCATTGAGATGGTCGCCTCCGTAAAGAACACAAATCAACTGTGAGAATTGGCTGGGTTGAAATTGTACTGCATGTAATGGTTGAGGAAGTGCTTCCAATTTCTTGGTAAGAGTCGCGATCTGTTGCTTAATGAGCTTACTATCATCTAACAGTGCATCAGTGTTGTTTAGCTCTAGTAACTCCTTCTTCTGAACCGGTTGACTCTGATATTGAGCTTGTTGGTCATTCATTGCAAAATTCTCAATTATTGTAATAGCACGCTCTGCATCTACAACCATAATGGTTCCTCCTGTCGCAGCATCTATGAATGACTTTGAATCGGGTCTGAGTCCATTGCAGAAGATGTTTAGCTGAGCAATGTCTTCAAAACCATGGTTGGGACACTTTCGCAGCAAGGACTTGAATCTCTCCCAGGCTTCACATAATGGTTCATCTGCTCCCTGCCTGAATGTGAAGATGTTTGACTTGGCCTTGATATAGCGAGATGGTGGGAAGAATCTGTTCAAGAATTTTTCTTCCACAACGCTCCAACTAGTCAGACTCTGATTGGGATGTGACTTCGTCCATTCCTTAGCTTTACCTATCAAAGAAAAAGGAAACAATCGTAAATAAACAGATTCCAAATCACCTTCCTCAAAATCCATAGTACCAATCAATTCATAAAAAGTAGAGAGATGAGTATGTGGATCTTCATGATCCAATCCTGTGAATTGATGAGCACTAATGAGAGTCAAGAATGTTGGCTTAATCTCCAGAGATTTAGCAGTAGCAGGTATGGCTATGCTTGAAAAATAGCGTGCTCCTTGTTGCATGACATATTCTCCTAATATTCTTCTTGGTGGAGGGGGATCTCGTCTCTCCTCAGCCATATCTTCAATTTTTACTTCACTTGGGGTGGTTGAACAAAGAGAGTTGAAATTGTCTCATTGATCTCGTTCCCCTTTTTTTTTGTTCCTTTTGGCTGTCTTGTCTATCTCAAGATCAAAGTTGGTCTTGAGACACCTGACCTCGCGAGGGCATAAATCAAGAAGCTTAAATAATGGTTAGCTCGAACAAGAGGAACAAAATAATAAAAAATAATAAAATAAAATAACTAAAAATAAGAATCCTAACAAAAATAAGAACCAAAGAATTAAAATAAAAATAGAAAAATCAAAATTCCTAAAAGAAATTTTCCTAAACAAATCCTAAAAATTAAAATAAAAGAATAAAAATTAAATTCCTAAAATAAAAGAAAAAAATTAAAAATTAAAATTAAAATAAAATAAAAATAAAAATAAAAATGAAAATGAAAATGAAAATAAAGATAAAATATTTACAACTCAATAAGATAGACCTCCTAAGAATTTAAATTGAGACACCGTTCCCCGGCAACGGCGCCAAAAATACTTATTGAGATCTTGACAAGCGTACCAATATCACAGTAGTATAATAGTAAGTTAGAGAGTTGTCGTATCCACAGGGAATGGTACAATTTAAATTCTAATGATCACACTTATCAAGTAAGAGCAGATTTGAATGTTTGTTTGTGAAGATTGCAATAGTAAATAAAAGACAAGAGATAAGAGAGAGAAAATAGGGATAGAGTTGAGCAAATTATGAAAACTAGTATTGAACTCCATCTATCGCACCCCTCTTGTATTTGGAAACCAATGAAATCTAGGAATTTATAATTATAATTATTGAAGCCCAAATAAAATTCATTCATAAAGATCCCTCAAATATGAAATCCTTAGAAAAAAAACCCCCTAAAACACCAATTCCTTGGCTGCTTAATCGAATTGTCTAGCTTTAAGATCAGTTGTTAATAGCTATCAATAGTTTAACCCTATTCCTTAGGGGTGTTCACGGGTCGGTTTGGTTCGGTTTTAAAGGAAAAACAAATCCGAACCAAACAAAAGTGTTTGGTTCGATTCGGTTCGGATTTTTTTTCATTTTTTGGCATTGACCCGAACCAAACCAAACCAATCAAGAACGGTTTGGTTTGGTTCAGTTCGGATCAATCGGACCAGGAAATCAGTAATGCCCACTATGAATCACAACATGACCGAATCAACAGTAACCCACGACAGCACATGAATCAACAAATTATGCAAATGTGCAATTTTAATATATGAAAGGGAAAAAACAAAAGGGAAAAAACCTTACAACTGGCTCTACGGTGGGTGTCTTGCTCTACGGTGGGTCTCGCGAACTTTGCCTCTACGGACTATGGTGGTCGCTTATTGGGTCGTGCAGCTCGCGCTCGAGGTCGTGGTGGTGTTGCTGCCTGCTATGCCGCACAGTTGGCGCTGAAGGTCGAGGGAGGCGATAGTGGACCGTAGGCTACAACGTCGACAATGGTGCTGCTACCTGCTGGCTGGGTTGCGGTGGTGCTGCTACCTGTTGGCTTGGTCATGCTTGAGGACAGGGAGGCGGTGGTGGAAGGTGGGCTACGACATCGACGATAGCAGCCAGCGGCAGAAAAGGAAAAAGAACTGAGAAGATTAGAAGAATCGCCTAGAAATGAAAAGGAACCCTAATGGCTAATTGCAAAATGCGTATACCGAGAGTGATTAAAGTTTTTTTTTTTAGCGTTTTAAATTTTTTATATATATTTAGGTGATTGGTTCGATTCGGGTAACGGGTTCAGATTTCCCAACTCGTTACCCGAACCAATAGCCTTCGGTTTCATTGGTTCGGTTCGGTTCGGATCCAAATGAGTAAAAAAATCTGAACCAATTTAAATGGTTTGGTTTGGTTCGTCGGGTCGATCCGAACCAATGAACACCCCTAGTATTCCTAGGTATTCACTCTATTGAGTAATTTTTATCAAAATCATAATTCAAGATCCCTATTCCTAAGCTCCCAAGAACACGCTCCTGATTTCATAAAACCACTTCCCAGTGCGCCCCATAAAATCATATCATAACTCGGTACAAAGACTGGAGTTAAGCATTAAGAACGGGATAAAAATACCAATATATTATAAAAATAGTGATTCCTAAATAACAAAGAAGATCCAAATACAATTGGGGATTGAATCAACTACATTCACTCCTAAAGTAGAGTTTAGCTACTCATGGTAGCCATTACAAACCAATAGAGAGACTGTCACACTTTTCTCTAGCTCCAGATCTGCTCTGCCGTCTTTTGATCTATGCAAAAGGTCCTATAAATAGAAGTAGGAAAGCTATCTGAAATCTAGAAGGAATCTTGTTGGAAATCTTATTGGAAATCTGTTTTCGTATTCCTGCGCTCAGCACAGATGAAGCATAGGAAACAGAGAGCAATTTTAATTCATGTGCTCCACTTGCGCTCAGCGCAGGTGGAGTGCAGCTCACCGTTTCTGCTTTCCTGATTTCCTCTTTTTCAGCTTGATCTCTTCCTCATCTTATCTTTGTCTGCTACGTTTTCCATATTTCCCTTTTCTTAGCTTGATCTTGTGCTGATTTTATCTTCAATTTGAATTGAGAATTTTATCTGCAAAATCTTTATCCAATTAACTGCTGATTTCACCTTGATCTGATGCCATTTAAAATCTTATCTGCAAATTCTTTCCTCAAATAGATGTTATCTTGTTTCTTCATTTAAAACTTTCCCTTTTATCTGCAAAATCAACAGATTTCTTATCAAAATAGCATCAAATTGAAATCAAATAATCACAAAATCTAGATTTATTACTAAAAAAAGGTAATTTGGGGAATAAATCTAACATTTTACCCTTGATAAGTGCTGTAATTATACAAGAATTTATCATATATTTATCACTTATCAATGATCTTGCTCTTTTAAGCAGAAAGATCAAGAGGATGCTTCAGAGGAAAGGAAAGTTCAGAAAAGGCTCATCCTCTAAAACCAAAATGGGTAAGTCAGGTAAAGAATCTTTTTCTACTGACAAAATAATCTGTTATGAATGCAAACAACCGAGGCATATGAAGGCTAATTTGTGAAGTCTATTAATCAGTTTGAGCATTCAAACATGACTCAAAGACTTAATATCCTTTAGTTTTAATGATTAACAAATAAGAGTATAATAAGAACAAATAAGATTATATAAACAGATTATACTGAGAAAGGTATTGGTTTGTTGATTGTGTTTCAGGTTGAAATATTAATTAGAAGAAGAAGAAGAAGATTTGATGAACAAAATCAGAATCAGAAGATAAGGATCAGAAGAACAAATGCAGGATTTAATATAAAGGTTGTCTGAAGTAAAGCAACTCGTCTGAAGTGCAGAAGCTGTCTGAAGTAAGCAACTCGTCTGAAGCATAGAAGCTGTCTGAAGAACGCAAGCCATCTGAAGACGTGAAGACCATCTGAAGACGTGAAGACCATCTGAAGACATGAAGACCATCTGAAGACGTGAAGACCGTATGAAGACGTGAAGACTATCTGAAGAAGCCTACAAACAGAATCAAGAATTTATCTCTTGAAGACGTTGCTAAAGTGTAAAGCACACTCTACCAAAATGGAGTACACTTATATCAGTATAAAATCTAAACATGCTTTTATGCCTCAATCAAAGTCTTACACAAATGAGGAAACTCCGCAATGACTTTCTCTAGTGACTGTTGCACAAGCAACAAAAGGCATTTCAGTATAAAAGCTAAACATACTTTTATTCCTCGACCAAAGTCTTTCACAAATAAGGAAACTCGGCAAAGACTTTCGGCAACGTATGCTGCACCTGCAACATAAGGGATCTGCGTGCGTAGACCTGCACCTGCGACTGCTGCCATACAGAGGTGATCAGAAGACTGAGAAAAAGCAACCAGAAAGATGTTTGAATAAAATACAATTGATTCAACATCTTTATTCATCTATATCTCAGAAGAAGAACAGAATAGAAATCAGCTAAAGTAGAAGAAAAGTTGGAATTAATATGATATAATATTCAAGCTGAAGAATTGAGAAAAGCTTGAAACAATTATATAAGATGAGCACAGGTTGAAGTTGATAAAATTACAAATGAGATAAAAGCAAGCATTTGAGTATATGTGAACTCTCTAAGTGCATGGAACAAATTTCAACATTGAAGAAATCAATACAGAAGCTAAGACTATATGATTCAACGACTATAATATCATATGTCTTTATTCAAAGAAGAAACTGCAACAACAACTATTTGACAAGACACCTCACTCAAAGAAGAAAGAAGAAATTGTGTCAGAAGCAAACAGAAAAGGAGCATATACAAAATAAGCAAAAGGACAAGTCCAACGGATATCTCCTCATATACACTCTTAAGAAAAGCAGAAGAAATCAGAATTCAGCTGAGGAACGTAGAAGAAATCAGAAGACAACTGAAGAAAAGCAAAAGGAAATCACGAGAGAGAACATGCAAAACAATATCAAGAAAATCTCTCTAAAGAGCTCATCTACAGAAGTGTCAGAACAAGACTGTCTGAACACTTATTTGGTTAAGGAGAAGCAACCGTTTAAGACCCTATTACACAACGGCTATATGAGTCACATCATCAATTATCTCAACGGTATTATGAATCATCTTCAAACGGCTATATTCCAACAGAACATATAAATAGCCTCAAGGAAGAATTTGAAGATGTTGAACTCATTTTCACTTGGTTCAATCAGTTGATCAAGATGTATCAGAAAAACCTTGTTGGTTGTTGGTTGAAAAGGTTGAAAGAGAATCAACTATACTGCTGGCCTATTGGTCGGTTAGTCAAAGATTGTTCGGAAGAACAACCAACCAGGCTGTGCTTAATCTCAAATGAACCAAGAATGGTTTGAAGCCGCAAGTATACCTTGGTTATTCCAATGATATGGGTGAGAATGTAGCACATGGAAACCAATGGTTGAAGAACAAGGCTGAAGCTCAAATCCAGTATCTATCTAGCCAATTCTCAGGGGATGTCATTCCTCACATCAGAGACAGGATTGTACCTTATTTATACACTTGTATCACTGTCTTAACCTTGTACTTATAATTACACCTTTGTATCATGAGTAGTACTCAGTTAACCTCTAGTACATGAAGAAATTAAGTTTATGTTTCGTGGAAACTTAAACTTAGTTCAAATTGTAAACACTTTATGTGTCAGAGAGCCTGGAGAGGCTTGGTGGAAGAAAGAATACTCATACACTACTGTGGTTAGTGTCTGAGAGCCTGGAGAGGCTTGGTGGAAGAAAGAATACTTAGTTGCAAAGCCTGAAGAGGCTAGACTGAAAAAGAATACTGCATATGTTGCCTGGAGAGGCAGTTGAAAACAAAAGAATACTTAGTCGTAAATCATGGAGAGGCTAGACTGAAAAAGAATACTGCATAAGTTGCCTGGAGAGGCAGTTGAAAACAAAGGAATACTTGGTGATGTCTGGAGAGACTATACTCGTGTTGTCTGGAGAGACTGTACTCGTGATGTCTAGAGAGACTGTACTCGTGATGTCTAGAGAGACTGTACTCGTTGTGTCTGGAGAGACTGTACTCGTTTCGCCTGGAGAGGCTGCCTGCAAAAGAATACTCATTGAGTTGCCTAGGGAGGCAGTTGATAAGCAAAGAATACTCATTGAGTTGCCTGGGGAGGCAGTTGATAAGCAAAGAATACTCATTGAGTTGCCTGGGGAGGCAGTTGATAAGCAAAGAATACTTATTGAGTTGCCTGGAGAGGCAGTTGAAAACAAAGTAATACTTGTGTAGGCCTGAAGAGGCTATGAATAATACTTGTATCTGTGGATTCAGATAGTGGAAAATCCAGTGGTGGTTTTCCTCTGGGACTGGATGTAGCTCACGGGTTTGTGGGTGAACCAGGATAAATTCTGTGCCTAAGTTCTCTTTCCCTTAATCTCTTTATTTACAGTTTTCATATTTATGTTGGGGATTGAAAAGTTATTTTCATAACAAACTTAACACAACGATTTCAATAAAATGATCTTTCATAAGAACAAAACATGAGATGTTTCTCATATCACTTGAACCATTACAAAGAATGTCTTTTGAATTACTTTTGAAACAATTATCTGAAGTGAGTCTGGAAAGACCTCAGTTCAGAAATCTGGAACAGACTTCAGACAACCTATAGTCATCTGAAGTATTTCAGAAACAGTTTGAAAAACATTCAATGTAATAATCTTCAGAAGATATCTTGAGAAGTACATGTTTAAAATAGACTTAAAAGAAACTTTATTTTTCTCATCTTCCGAACGTTTTAATTATCTCTGATCTTAAGATTCATTTTAAACATTATTCATCTTCATGATTTAACTAAAAGATTTACAAGATTGACACGAAAAGCTTAAAACACTATTCAACCCCCCCTTCTAGTGTTTCCTGTGGTTCTAACATAATTTTCCAAAGTTGAAGAAACCCTTTTATAAGAAGAAGAAGTTCTTTAAGAAGAAAAAGGGTTTGATGGCAACCTGGGAGGAGTTAGATGATTCAACCTCAGAAGAGGAAGATGAGTTTGCTGAAGAAGCCAACCTATGTTTAATGGCAAGTCTCCCTTCATCAGACAGTTCTGAATCTGAGGTAGATCCTCAAACTCTACAAGACATGTATGATGACTTGCTAGAAAGTTCTTGAGACCGAAAATATTTTACTTAAAGAAAAACTCTTGAAGAATTCTAAGGCTAGTAGTTCAAAAAGTTTACTCAAAGAAAATGAATTTCTAAAGAAACAAGTTGCTGAACTTACTAGAGATCTTGCTAACTTTGTCAATGGAACTAAGAACCTCAACAGAATGTTGGGTGTTCAAAAGAACTCCAAAAACAAAGGAGGTTTAGGATACTCAGACAGTGAATCATCACATGATTCAAATTTTAAACCTGCTAAAAAAGCTAAGAAAGGTAGGAGATGCTCTCACTGTGGAAAACTTGGACACAGTGTGTCTCAGTGCAAACACAAGAGAAAGGGCAAACCTGCTGCTAACAAAAAAGGACCTAAAAGGATGTGGGTACCTAAGTCCCTGATTATTTTTGTTGCAGATGTGTTTAATAGGACAAAGGAGACACCACAAATGGTACCTGGACAGTGGCTGCTCGCGACACATGACAAGAGAAAGGTCTTTGTTCCAAAATCTTAGACCTAAGGATGGAGGGGTGGTGACCTTTCGAGGAAACCAGAAAGGTAGAATCACTGGTATTGGTTCAGTAGGTATATCCCCTTTGTCTGTTATAAAAAAATGTTCTCCTTGTATAAGGTCTTCAACACAACCTACTGAGCATAAGTCAATTATGTGATAATGGATATGTTGTATCCTTCACTAAGGATGGTTGTGTAGTCAAAGATGCTTCTGATCAAGTCATTTTTACTGCCAAGAGACATACTAATGTGTATAAGATAGATCTTGAGGAACTTGCATATCAAAATGTGACTTGTTTGCTTTCTGTTAAAGATGAAAAAAATATTTGGCATTAGAAACTTATGCATGCCAGCTTGAGGTTAATCTCAAAGCTTACAAAGCACAATCTTTTAAAAGGATTGCCCAAGCTTTCTTTCAAATCTGACATTTTATGTGAGAACTATCTTAAAGGTAAACAAACAAGAAGCTCTTTCAAGAGTAAAAATGTTGTGTCTACCTCAAGACCTTTAGAACTGCTTCACATTGATCCATTTGGTCCTACAAGAATTGAAAGCTTGGCTGGTAAAAAGTATGGCTTAGTCATTGTTGATGACTACTCAAGATACACATGGGTTATATTCCTAGAAAGCAATGATGAGACTTTTGAGAATTTCACAAAATTCTATAAGAAGGTCCAAAATGGAAAAGGCTTTTGCATTTCTGGCATCAGAAGTGACCATGGTGGTGAGTTTGAAAACTAAAGCTTCAGCATGTTCTGTGATGAGAATGGGATCTCACACAATTTCTCTGTGGCTAGAACACCTCAGCAAAATGAGGTTGTTGAGAGAAAGAACAGAAGCTTGCAGGAGATGGGTAGAACCATGCTCATTTCAAGCAACCTACCAAGATCATTCTGGGCAGAGGTGTAACATCCTAAATTTTATTAAGTAAAATATTAATTAAATTAAATAAATAAGTAAAGGATATAATTAATTAAATAGATGAATAAATAATAAGATTAATATTATTATTAGTTTTATCCATAAAGCTACTTCATTTTAAAAAAAAAAGAAGATAAGGGGGTTGAGAGTGGGCCCAAGCCCAATTAGGCATTCTAGTAAGGAGGGGTTATCAGTTCACCCTAATCATTATTCGTATAATCATCAGAGAGCGAAACGCTAAGGAGGGGAGAAACCAAGTCTCAAGAGGAGGTTGCTGCAGAGTGATCATCAAGAATCAAGAAAGAGTCTTTCTTGCTGTTCGATCTTCACTTCAAGGTACGGTGGGGGAAAGGGTGCTGCTTATATGTGCATATGGGAGTGTTTGGGTAGTGAGGGCAACCATAAGACCCTCTAAGAATTCTAAATTTGAGAACTTATCTGTGAATCATGTGTTGTGTGTTTGGAATGTGTTTGATTTGATGTATGCATGTGATGACCCTGATGAATTGGGTGATGGTAGCGAGGATAGCGAAAAAGGGTTAAATAAGGGTTTAGAGATGAGGAATCATAATTGATTAGATGTTAAATTTATTGTAATTCGTAGGGATGATTGAGGATTTTAGTGAATTTAATCGGTAAAAATGAGTTTAATTGAATTAGGAACTTGAGGATTTGAGTAGGGATTGAAGAAGAGGGTAGAGGAAAGTCATTCTCGTTTTTACACAGAGCAGCGACTATAAAACAGCGACTGCAGATTCGTTCACCGTTGGATCGGGCTGAAATTTTGACAACTGGTTCGAAAAGTCTGGCTCGTCATTATGAATGGTTGGATCGTCGATACTAAGTCTGGGTTGGGAGATATTTAGTTCGCACTAGAGGAAAATCATTTTTACACAGAGCAGCGACTGTAAAACAGCGACTTCCGATTCATTCACCGTTGGATCGGGCTGAAATTTTGACAGATGGTTCAGAACATCTGGTTCTTCCTTATGAACGGTTGGATCGTCGATACTAAGTCTGTGTTGGGAGATATTTAGTTCGCACTGTAGCTGTATATTTGGGGTTTTTATTGATGAAATTAAATTGGATGCATAGAGTGTATTAATTGTGATATGAGTATTGTGATGTGAATATCTTATGTGATATCCTATGTTTATACATTGATTGTGATGTGAGTGTGATGATATGAATATCCCATGTGATGTTAGATGTTTATAATATTGAGATGTATGATGATGATGTATTGATGTATTGAGTTTATGATGATGATGTATTGATGTATTGAGTTCATGATGATGATGTATTGATGTATTGAGTTCATGATGATGATGTATTGAGGTATTGAGTTTATGATGATGAGGTATGAGATGTGTGATGATGATATATTGAGGTATTGAGTGTATGAGGTATGAGGTGTATAATGATTATATATTGATGCATTGAGCATATAATGTGTGTTGTGATAACGATGATATAATGATGCATTGAACATGCGATGAGTGTTATGATCATGATGATGGTGATTAACGATGTTGATGATGATTTGGTGTGCATAATGATCAGTGAATATGCAATGTGATTGATGATGATTGGGTGTGCATAATGATTGGTGAATATGCCATGTGATTGATGATGTTTTGGTGTGCATAATATGCAATGTGACTAATGATGATTGATGTTATTATGATGATAATGATATTTGGTGATAATTATGATGATTTTGGATGATGATGAATGGTGTTAATTATAATGATTGATGATGATGATGAGTGGTGATATTTATGATGAACCATGATGAGAATGATTGATGATGATGATGTTGGTGTTGTACCTGAGTATAACTTGGGGAGGTGAATAGTGTACCTGAGTATAACTCGGGGAGGTGATAATGATGATGATGATTTAATTAACCTTATGTTGTAAATGATGCTTGAGTATATATATGATGTTGTACCTGAGATACACAAGCCCAGTGAGGGGTGGGGTGTAACTCAGGGAGGTGATTGTACTTGAGATACACAAGCCCAGTGAGGGGTGGGGTGTAACTCAGGGAGGTGATTGTACTTGGGATACACAAGCCCAATAAGGGGTGAAGTGTAGCTCAGGGAGGTGAATATTGTACCTGAGTGTAACTCAGGGAGGTGAGTATTGATTATGTTGGTGAATGTTGTACCTGAGTGTAACTCAGGGAGGTGAGTATTGATTATGTTGGTGATTATGGTACCTGAGTGTAACTCAGGGATGTGAGTATTGATTGTGTTGGTGATTATGGTACCTAAGTGTAACTCAGATAGGTGAGTATTGATTGTGTTGGTGATTATGGTACCTGAGTGTAACTCAGGCAGGTGAGTATTGATTATGTAATTGAATATGGTACCTGAGGTGTACAAGCCTAGAGTGGGTGAAGTACAACTCAGGGAGGTGCATGATGGTGATGATGATATGATGATTATGATGAATATAATGAAATGATGATATTGATGATTGTGATGAGTATGATGATATCGATGATAATGATGAGTATGATGATATGATGATTATGATGAATATGATGAGTATGATGATTATGATGAATATGATGAGTATGATGATATTGATGATAAAGATGAGTATGATGATATGATGATAATGATGATTGTGATGATAATGGGGATTGTGACACCCTTAGTTATACCGCTAAGAATATCACATTGCAAAACGTAACCGTCGAATTTACTGTTTTAAAACTTAGAAAATACGAAAATATTTTTTTTTTGAAAAGAGTTTAATCATCATCAACTAATCGCATTCTAATTTCCATTTTAAGTATTCATGAAAATGTCCTTTTCTTAAGTCTGAAATTCATTTTCTAAAAACATCTAGACGATTCAATCATTCTGCATACATACACAACATACACGCAGATATAAGGGGATTATGGGAAAGAAACATCAAAACATATATATAGAACCATAGTGTCAAAGTAATCCCGGAGTAAACAATACCACCATACAAAACAAGAGTTCTAGTAGTAGACTATAATAAATAAGACCTCAGCCAAAACGAAACAAAACAAGAGGCCACTAAATCAGAGCTGCTACTAACTAGACTCGTAACTACCCCCAGTTACGCTATCCTACTCGTCGTCATCCGTCTCAGCAGGAATCCACCCGCAACTCCTCCCTCCAGTACCCCCGAGGTTGATCATCCCAAAGTCTTCTGAGGGGTCGTCACTAGAAGAATCCTCTTCCGGCTCCTCATCCTCAGAGTCATCCTTCGGGTCTTCCTCTGGGTCCTCCTCCTCAGATGTAGTGTCATCAATCACGATCATGTCTGGCTCACTCGGACGGGAACGGCCAAATGCGTCAGGATATACGGGTTGTGGAGGTGACACCTCTGGGCCGGGAGAGTAACGAGGGGAATCTGGCTTGCCCATGGTCGCCATCCGTGAGGACTGTGACGATGTCGATGGAGAGGGGCGATGACGACGGTTGAGAAAAGTAGTGTAGCGACGGAGTCTGGGTGGAGTCTCAAACTCAAGGATCACCGGCACTGTGAAATCTATCTCTGGTACCAGGGGAAGGCTGGGATGAGAAATGGTAACGCGCACCTCCCCCGTGAAAATACATCGCCTAGGGACGTCTGTAATCCGCCACTGGCCCCGTGGCTCCCACCTCAACGTGATCCTCATAGTGGACATCCTGAAGCTCTCCAATACCAACTGTCGACGTGGCGAAGAAGTACGACGACAGGAAATAACAGAAGCAGAAAAGGAAGGGTGAGAACATCACATGAACTCATATCAAGTAGAATACAGTAACTAGAGCATTCATAGAACATTCACACAATCTCAATCACAAGAATGCAATTTATGTTATCATGATGCATATGACTAATGCATGAGGGCCCGGGGAAACATCACCAAAAGCAGAGCACACAGCAACTGCTCGACCATATATGTACAATATATCAAGAGTATAGTCTGTACTAGCAAATAGTACGAGGAGCATTGCTCAATCTCTGGCAGAGACGATTTTCCGACTTCCAGAAAAACTCACTGATTATGAAAACTTGAGAGCGACAGGATAGTCAAGCCTGTACCCCGCTTACACGACAGTAGGGGGCGAGCCTACGTCACTTGTGCCATTTCGGGACCCGACTTATCCTCAGGGCTGGTCTCCTTTACCAGACCGCTGGTGTTCTTTGCAAAACCCAGTGCACCCGTCCCATCCAGTTTCACAATGTACTACAGTGGTATTGCCATATAGGTCGTAAGGCTTTTGAACCATAATCATTATTGATGCACATGACGTATGTCACACCGCAAACACTTACAATATTACATCCTTACAGACAAGCCCATTGAATCTTTTTACGTCACCATTTTACCATGGTGAAACCTTGTAGATTCAAGGTCTTTCTTTTAAGGAAAACCAAATCACACTTTCTTGCCAAGCTTCTCAAGTTTTATGTAGAGAGAAAAAAGTGTTGGTTATAATCTTTTAAGGTAGCTTGTGCTAGCTTTATTGATAATCATATTCACTTAAGTCCTACAATTTACTAAGGCTTATGGATATGTCTTATGAAAGGCATTACTAATCCTAATTCTATTTGTATGACTAATTAAGATTAGGCTTAACCTTTAATCATAACTAGTCTTCATTAATCGAATTTCAATTAATCTTATCCTTCTTTAATTAAGTCTTAATCCTTACTTAAGATCCTAATTAATTTCTAATTATCCCTTAATCTCTTCCCTAATTTTGGACTAAGCTTTTAATTACATTTGATTAAGGTTAATCATAGTTAGTTAATTCTTAATCATCATTACTAATTAATTACTTAATACTTTTATTAAGGTTAATTAACTTTAACCTTAATTAATCATTTGTTACTTAATTAACTTAAGTAGATTATGTTAATTTAACTTAGGTAATTAGATTAGCTAAGTCTACTAATTAATTTCTAAGTTTTAATTTCTTAATAACTTGGATTAGAGTTTAAGTCCAACTCCAATCTAACTTTTAATTTCATAATTTAATCTTGATTGACTTTTAATGAGTCTTTAACTCATTTTCCTAAAGGTTTTAAACTTAAATTAAAAGCCTAAAGGTTTATAACTCTTAGGAACTTATTTTTAGTCATGGCAACCTAAAATATTGACCTTTAAGTTGACTTTTACTTGGTTGGAATTGGAAATCCGAATTTGTTTTATTTATTTTTAAAGACTTATTCTTAATTGCACTTTAGTCCTTTTACTTGTAAAATTGCTTCTTAGTCCTTTTGGACCACCAAAGCCCATAAACATGTTTTCAACATACCCTTGACCTTTTAAGATCAAAAGGTATTCTTGATGAGTTTCATCAAGAACAACTCATGAACATCAAGAACAACTTGAATGTTCATCAAAACTTCAAATTTTTCACAACATCCAATCTTCACCAAAACTTCACACATTCATCAACAAACAATCTAAATGCCAAATATCATACTAATCCACTCAAAATCATCCACATACACATTAAAGTTCATAACTCCATTTTCAAGCTCATAAACACTATTTTTCAAAGATCAATCATCCAAAACAATTGTATACCTTCAACCAACTTCATGCATGTTCATGGATTCATCATAAAAACACATTCCAAGCACCAAGAAAATTTTGAAACACATGCAGCCCCAAAATCCCTCAAGACCGAGAGCTATTAGAGGAAAAAGGGGAAAATTTTTCCAAAATTGTTTCTTGGCTTGCATGCACCAACAATCACAATCCAAGCACATTCCAAGCATCAAAATAAACTTAAAAACATGTAAACAACCCAGCTCCAAGAATCCAAAACATTTGCTCAAAGAAAAGCTCAAAAAGTGATTTTTTCAAGGAGAACAAGAGTAAAAACAAGGATTTTAAGGGCAAATCCTTGACTCTAGTTACCAATCCTACTAGAGTTCAAGTTCTCCCCCCCTTTACCTCAAATTTCCAAGAAAATGAGTGCATAATTCTGGTCCCAAAACAGCCCCAAGATCACTCCTTCAAGTCTCCAACAAGGATCTAAAGGCTAGAAAGCTAGTGTTTCTAAGCTTAGGCTCAAAAATGGAACCTAAGCTTGGTGGTGTTTATGGAGGGATTGAAGTTTTTGAGAGAGAAAAGGGAGAGGAAGCCGCGGCCAAGGAAGAGAGAAGATGAGAGAAAATGAAAGTTCTCCTTGCTTGCATGCAACAAATGAATGAAAAAGGAGAAAAATGCTTTTTATATGACATACTCACCTTTTCAAGTTATTGGTGGAATGGAAGAGATGGGAAGACAAGTGTCTCCCATGCATCAAGGCTGGTTGCATGGTCTTTAAGGAGAGAAAGGAAGGCTTGTGCAATTTTTCTGGCCCGGATCAAGAGTATTCGGGCCCGGGTCAAGGAACAGGAGGGGCAAAAAGGTCATTTTTCACAGAAAAAACCCAAAAATTCCAAAAAAAATCCTAAAAATAGGAAATTAAATTCTAAATCCAAAAATATGAATTTTTATGATTAAAAATAATTTTAATCACTCAAAATCCAATAAAACACTCAAAACAGCAAAAAACGGCAAAAATGGCAAAAACGGTAAAACGCGGGCGTTACAGGGATTATGATGATTGTGGTGATATTGATGATGTTGTTGGTGTATATGATGATAATGATTATGTTTTACATTTGATATTAGAATAAGTTATATGATGATGTTGTTTACATGAGGGTGAGGATAGGGTAGTCTCCTATGTGTATGTATGAGTGGTGTTCTTTTCCTCACCGTTTCTATCTGTGGTTGTTATTTACAGGTGATGTCGATGGCACCTCAGGTGCCGAGTATTGAGTTGATGGGTGTCGTTCTGATACATGTGACATCAGGGCTTAGTAGTGGGAGTTTTATTTTATATTTATATTTTGGATAGATTGTGTAAACGGTTTTAAGTGTCTTATAAGGCTAAGAATGAAGTTTTACTGTTAACTTTTGAGGTAGCAATATTTTATTTACTTTGAAAACCTTTTGACTCCAACTTCTATTTTGAATAAGTTGACTTTGAAAAGAATTGAGGTTTTAATTGAGTTGAAATGTGAACCTTTTTACCCAATGTGATTCGTTATTTTCCTAAGTCTTCCGCTTCGTTGATTATATAAGAGTTGGGGTAGAAGGGTGTCACAAGAGGCTGTTCACACAGCTTACTACATTCAAAACAAAATTTGGTAAGACCAATTCTCAAGAGAACTCCCTATGAATTGTGGAGAGGAAGAAAACCAAACATTTCTTATTTTCACATTTTTTGCTGTGAATGTTTCATACTTAACACCAAAGATGATCTGGGTAAATTTGACTCTAAATCTGATAAGGGATTCTTCATTGGTTATTCAGAAACATCCAAGGCTTATAGAGTTTACAACTCTAGAACCTTGACAGTAGAAGAATCTATTCATGTTAAATTTAATGATGCTAAAGAGACTGATAGGGAATTATCAGATCTAGAGGATGATTTTGCAGGTATGGAGCTCAATCCTACTTCAGAGACAACAGAGGTCAAGAATGAAGCACCTGCTGAAGGACCCTCTAAAGTACCTGCTGAACAGACTTCCAGTCAACCTGCTGAAAATGATCCTCTTCACAGAGCTAATGTTGAGTCTCATAATGAGGATGTATTCCCTCGCAGGCATGAGTAGAGATACAGAACTCATTATCCTCGAGAGCAAATCATTGGTGATACTTCAGAAGGAGTATATTGACAAAACCTCTTGCTAAAGATAGGTTTAAGTTCATTAGAGATAATCTGCACATTCTTGCATTATCTGAAAACTGAACTTGCTGTCATATGCTTACTTGCTAAACTTATTTGGTTTTTCTGCACTATTGATGTTATATACTCTTTCAGCAACTCCTTTACCCTGAATATTTTTTCACTACTACTTATTTATCACTTCAGCATGCTCTAGACACCCTTTTGATTGATGACAAAAGGGGGAGTAATATAAACTAACAAAATCTAAAGTTAAGCTCATTTCAGAGAAGATATCTCTTATTCGGGGGGAGCAAAGCAAGTTTTCTGGTTAAAGTTCGTAAAAAAAAAGAAGGAGCAATTCATTCTATTCAAGTACCTGAGAAAGGGAGAGAATTCTTTAAACTTATTTCTTTTTAATTTCCCTTCAGATATTTGATAGTTTAAGAAAATTTGTCATCATTAAAAAGGGGGAGAATGTTGAGTCTCAAAATATTATTAAAGTTGTTAATAATGTTTTAAATCTCATAACCCTGAGTTTTAATGCTTAACAAATTTGGTTAAATCTTCTAAAAGGAAGGAACAGTTTCTGCTGAAGGTAGTTTCCATGTTTCAGAAATCTTCTGATACAGCAACCCTCTGAAATCATTGAACCCTCTGATGTGGTGCAACCTTTCTAAGAAGAGGAACCTGCTGAGTGATCAAAACCTACTGAAGCCAGAGAGCCTTCTGAAGATGGGAGACGTCGTACTGAGACTTGTATCTTTTTGGAAAAGAGCTTCTCTGTTAATTCCTTTGAAGACTCAAGTCTTCAGTAGCTTTCCCCAGCCGTTTGTGCCACTTCTCCTTCTGGAGAGTTAGAACAGTTGCTTTTTGGCATATTTCAAATCACTATTCACCAAAAAGGCAATGTCTGCTGTGAAAGTACATTGTGCTCAGAAAAGTAGAGTTTGCGTTGCTGACACCTACTACCTGCTACTGCAAGCTACCAAGGCTATGTGTCACAACGGGAATAAATTTATCTCTCAACGGGACTTAGAGAAGTCTATCGGTCTCATTTCTCTTCTCCTATATATATTTATGAGGTCTCAAGCAGAAGAAAAAAGAATGAACCAACTTGCTGAAGCGCTGCTGAAATTCTCTGAGAAATATACTCATTTGTTTCATTTGTACAACAAGTTCTTGTCCTGAGTTATACTCAGTTATTTGTACATCTTACCCAGTTTAGGCTTTAAACTTGTGTAGTTTAAAAGCTTAAGCTTTTTCTTTTTATACATTGTTTCTGTTTAAGCCTGGAGAGGCTTGCTGTTTAAACAATATTTGGGTTTGAGTCTGGAGAGGCTTGTCTGAAAAAGAATACTTGTTGTGTAGAGTCTGAAGAGGCTTGACTGAAAAAAGAATACTTGTTACTGTGATCAGTTAGTGGAAAATCCTTTGCTAGTTGGCATTGGGACTGGACGTAGCTCACGGTGGATGTGAGTGAACCAGCATAAATCGATTGGCTAAGTCTTCTCTACCCTTATCTCTCTATATCTGTTATTTATCTAATAAGAAGGGTTCGGAATATAGTGATTTAAACTATTGAAACATCTTTTCAACTAAATACACTTTTAAGAAAATAATTTTAATCAACCTTGTTGAACCTGCTGAAATAATTTCAGCAAGTACCATAACTCCAGTTTCAGCAAGTTTACAAAAATTATTGTGAAATACTTTGCTTGTGAAAAGGTTTCTGAAAAATCTGTTTGAACTTTTAAAATATTATTCAACCCCCCTTCTAGTTTTTCTTGTGGTTTTGTACAAATCATGCCTATACAAAAAAATTTAAATACATCATAAGCTATTAAAAAGAAAGTAATCATCATTGGGTCCAACCAACCCCTACTGGCCTCCATTGCCCTGCTGAGGACCCTGCATGTAACATCCCCAAATTTAACAATCTAGAATTGTAATTAAAGTATTTATAATTTATTTTAATATAAGTAATTAATAAGATTAATAATAAGGTTAGTATAATTTTTATAATAATAACAATAACTATTAATAAAATAGTATTAATGATATAATAGTGATCCGATTATATAGATAGTAAGAGGGAGATATAAGATTTGATTTTAGAAGATATAATAATTGTTACTAATATAACAAGATAATAATAATATTATTAATAGATAAATCATAGTATTAAGGTTACAATTAAACCTGTTTATCATAAATATAACAATATTAAGGATTTGTAATGATAATCTTAAAATTATTATTACTATTAGTATTCTTATTATTATTATTAATATTATTATTAGTATTAATCTATTAAGTAGGGAAAAAAAAAGAAAGAGGATTAGGGTTAGGAAGAGGAAAAAGAGAGAAAGGGAAAGAAAGAAGAGGGGGGTGGCGGCCGTGAGAAGAAGGAAGAAAGGAGAAGGAGAAAGAAAAGAAGGAAGAGGGAAAGGAAAGAAGAGAGGGTGGGGGCGGCTGCATCTGTGGTTTAGAGAGAGAGAATGAGATCAAGAGAGAGAGATTGAGAAAGGGCCGAGAAGAAGAGGGGTGGAGAGGGACGTCAGAGCTTTTGTGTCTTGTTGTTTGACGAAGGAGAGGCGGTGGCTGCGGTGGATCGCGACGGTGACGAGGAGAAGATCGCGCGGCCGCAAAGGATGGTGCGACCAAGCAGTGGCTGCGAAGCTGCGCGACGGCGCAGAGGTGCAGCGACCATCCTTGGCCACGGAGATGACGAGGTGGTGGTGTGGCGATGGCGGATGCGCAGCGGCCTGTGAGGGGAACACGCTTCTGTGGCAGCGTTTTGGCGAGACCCATGAACAGTGGTGGCTGTACGGCCACAGCGAACGGTGGCCGCGGCGCGACCAGGCTGCTGGGAGGCGCGGCAGCTGCAGGTGGGTCGCGAGCTTCAATTGATCGGACTGCGAGTGACGGCGGCCGGAGGGGGAAGAACGGTGGTGCAGCGGCTGGCCAGGGTGAAAGGCAGCAAGGTCTGCACGATGGTGGCTGCTAAACGAGGAAGATGATGGTGGCTGCGAGACGTGGCAGACTCCGGTGGTTGGACTCGGTGTTCGTTCGCCGGAGAAGAGGGCCTTCACGCGGCGGAGGTTGTCGCAGATCTGTTCAGGTGAGCGAAGCTCACACACTCTCACAACATTTTGTATGCGTTCCAATCATGATCCCCACTCTTCTATTCCTTTTCCTTTAGTATTTGGTTGTTGATTTAATTGTTGGATTGATTCTCTTGATGTTTTCGTTACGCTTTAAGATGATTTTGTTGTATGAAGATGGACGATTATAGGTTAGAATTTAATATAAAATATGCTTTCAAGGTTGCTAAATGAGAACGTAATTTCAGATTGACATTCTTGAGGTGATATGATTATCATAATAATATTTAGATCTATTATAAGACATGTGCTATTTGTGATGTTTGAGCAATTGCATAAAGGCCTTTGGCCCCAGTTAATTGGAAAATGAATTTGAGCTTCGACTCCCAGTTTAAAATGATTTTGAGCTTCGGCTCCCAGTTTTGAATGAATCTGGCTTCGGCCCCAGTAAAAAATGGCTTCGGCCCCAGTTCACCTTAATTAATCAAGATTGGACTTCGGTCCCCAGCTAATTGGACTTCGGTCCCCAGTTAAAACACGGGTTTCGGCCCCCAGTTAATTGGCGGTATTATGCCCAAGAAAGACGTTCCTTGTAGTCTGAGCTCAGGTCGAGCCCCAGATAGTGATAAGACCCCGTCTGCCGGGTAATGCAGTCATGCATTCATGTATAGCACATTTACTTGAGATTGTGGCATTAGACATGTGATACGCTTGTGTTTAGTTAATTTGAGAATAGAAGAAGTGTTCATGTGCATTAGAATGAATTAATTGTGGTTTGTTGAATGATATGTTGCATGTCATATGTTTGCCTCCCAACACTGCTTGCTGCATGCTTTGTTCACTGAGATTATTATCTCACCCCATGTTACGGGGATATATTCTAGTTATGCAGGTTAATCAGATCTTGTATTAGAGGAAGATGGAGCTGTTGGAGTGGACTCACCCACTCCCAGTGGTCAAGAAGTTTAGTTGTTTATTTTTGTATTGATAGTTTAATTATGTAATTATATAAAGATGTATTGGAGATTAGATTTTGAAATATGATGTAGTAGTCTTTAGTTTGGCCATGAAGGCCTATTGTTATTGAATTGGATTAGTGATTGTGATATTATGAACTGTACTGGTGATTTTGCTGGTTTTCAGGTGATTCTGGAAATTTGGAAATGTCCAGTTTTCAGGGGAAACTCTGCCGGATTTTCGGTAGGAGTTTATGAACCTTAACACTCTAAAGTGTTGGTTCGTTCCCATATTTCAAAATTAGAAATTGACTTTGAGAAATGTGATGTATGAAGTATGTGGTAGTCTAAGTAAGCGTTGGATTTCTTAGGCATCGTTGTATTATGTGTGTCGATATCGGAAATGGCGCGAAATAATTTCAGAAATTCGAGAATAGTGTTTCCAACGAACATTATTCTTGGATTTAGAAATTAGGACGTTACACTGCACATCTGACGGTAAATTCCCACAGCATGGGATGAGACTAACGTCCCAGTGAGGTAACAAAACGTGTATGTGTAGGAGATAAAGGTTCGATGATATGCATCAAAAAATAGTAGCATAAGTCCTCAAAATCATACATACAGTCACAAATAACAATGTTAATCCTGAAGTGTTTTACCCAACACTCAGGGGTTCTTTCCACTTGACATGAGGCTAGACTGAGCTCATACTAACAGGAACCGTCGTTCCTGAAGGCCATAAGACCTTACCCAATTAACCTAATAGATTCAAACATAATTACTTGCTTCCTTTAACATGAGTCCATGAACCAAGAAAAAGTCTTAAAACATGAGTCCATGGACCAAATCTTGATTATTAACATGAGGTCAAGAGACCCAAGTCTATTACATGAGGCCATAAGACCCAAAAGTGTGTTCCATGAGGCCATAAGACCCAAAACCTCTCTTTTTCATAATTAGGGTTAGGAATATGAAACATCATCAATAATCATATGAATAATGAAGATAAACATAAGGACAAGTCTTTCATAGCATATTCCATAAACCCTAACTTTGCCTAGGGCACATGTGATGGTTAGTCTAGCATACCATAATCAAACATTCACACAAACCAACATATAATCATCAATAAGCAACTAGAAGAAAGTGAATAGAAGGAGTGGAGGTCATTCAATGAGAGCTCCCTAGCATGAGAGTGAGTGTGTGGTCACACTCACCTTGAAGTGGATGAAGAGATTGAGAAGGAAGAATGTTGGGGATGAGGAGAACCAAAGGAGAACTTGATCTTGATGGTTGAGGACCTTCCTTGAGCTTCAATGAAGTTCCCTCTCACTAGAACCTCTCTTTCTCTCTAAGTTGGTGGAAGAAGGGGGAAAAGAAATGAATGAAAATGAACCCTAATAAAAGCTTTTAAGAGCTGTAAGTGGACTCTCGCTCAAGCGAGCTGTTCTCGCTTGAGCGAGACGTTCAGGGTCAAATTCCCCTTCTCATTCTCGCCTGGGCAAGAGGCTTCTCGCCTGAGCGAGAATGGACCAGAAAATGACCCCTCTCTGGAAGATTCTTGCTTGAGCGAGAACCATTTCGCTCAAGCGAAAAACTTCCAGAGAGCACTCCAAAATTCCCCTGTGTCTCACTTGAGCGAGGCCCTTCTCGCTCAAGCGAGATATGCATAAGCCAATTTTCTCATTTTTGCTACATAACTCGCTCATGCGATCCCATTCTCGCTTGAGCGAGAATACTGAAACCTAACTTTCTTGCCTAAGATTTTTAGTCCTCCTCTAATCAATTCCTCACCTTATTCTTCATTATTAACATGAAAATTTATTGTCCTATAACCTCTCATTAGTCATTATTATTAATCAACGGGATGTTACATTAGAAAAGCCCTCTTAGAATCCATGCTTAGATCATAAGTCCCTATACTTATATATTTGGCCCCTACCCATGATAGTTACAAGTAATCCTTCTAGGTTTTGTAAGGAATGTTACAATGGTTTACTTTGGCGCCTCAATTAATCAATTGGAACATTTTAGCAATTGGTGTTGGTCTCCCTAGGTACAAGTTAATCCTTTAGTGGTGATATTAGTTATTTAAGATATCCCTCACACCTGATTGATTGCTTTAATGGTTCCTTAGTGTGAAAACAAGTTGAAATCTATTTTAGACTGTCCATTACCTTCCCGGATTAAGCTCAGTAGCATTTGGGTTGCTTGGAGACCCCAGGGGCCTTGTGATAGCAGGCTCAGTTTCACATAAGTAAAGGGTATTGCAAGTAAGGGAAGAGATGGGGATATGTTAGTCCATAACCTTAGTTTAGAAGCACCTAGAATTTTAAAAAAAAAAAAAGACTCCATTCTCACCTATGACCAGTACTTAGGTGGGGAATAGTAATGACTGAGTGGTAGCACCTTGACTTACTTCAGGCTAGAGGTAGTTAGGTATGTCAGAGGGCATAGAGTCAAGTTTTATGATCTTGAGTGGGACACCCCGAGGAGAAATTTAGAGCCTTGAGCCTTCAGGACGTGGGTTGAGTCCTAGAACTAAGCCACGGAGAAGCCTTGTTAATTAAGGGGGTAGCCTATGTTATGAACCTGGAAAAGAAACTCACGAGAATAGGGTACGGGACAATGCAGGGTACACCAGAGTCATCCCTTAGCCCTTAGGGGTTGCACTTGCACCAGTGATAGGAGTATTGTATGTTCAGGTCGTTAGCATTTCCCCAGCTTTGCCTATGTGCTTCATTGTCTTTCAAGATTATTGATAGCTGCATGTACTACTTATGTTAGTATATGTTCCTTGGATGCATTTCAAGTGCCAGATCACCTCTCTGGTCCAAGTTTCATGATTCAAGGACTGATTGGAGGTGACAATGTGGAGAAGGGTAGAAAGAGAGTGGTTGGCAGTGGCGATGAGGAGAAGGGGAGGGGTTAACGATGATAATGGGGTAGGAGGGGGGAGAAGAGGTGGGGGTAGTTATGAAAATATAGAATAGAAAAAAGGAGGAAGGTGAGAATAGCAAAAATGGGGATGGGAATAACAATGGCCCCTTCTTCAATACATGTTTTAGAGGTCATCATGCTAGTCCACGTAAAATTGGGATTAAAATCTATTAGCAGCATGAATCTCAATACGTGTGAAATATTTGGCTTTCAAAATCTTAGACACCAAGGGATTGTTGTTATGTAACGGCCTCCACCATTGCTTGGCCAACAATACTTGATTAAATTGTGGCAATGATCTGAAACCTAGATCTCCACACTTCTTTGATTTATTGATTCAACTTTTTAAAACTGAGCCAATGGATCTTTTTTCCATCCGGATAACCCCTAATAAAACCTGGCCATCATTCCTCCAATATTCTTACACAAAGATATAGGTAACTTCAATATGGCTATCATTCTCTTCCTGCCCTTGATAGCACTTTTTTCTGTCCAGTCTTTCAATTTCTTCCACAGTCCATCTCTAACAAAATTAAAATTTTGAGTTTTTGATTTACCTATAATTGTGGGTAAACCCAAATATTTAACATGACTCTCAACTGCCTTATAATATCATATTATATAATATAATATAAATTAATTAACATTATATAATATCATGAGTTTAAAATATGTACATTGTCAGTGTAAAGAAGTTTTACACAGACATCCAATGATGTGCTGCCACATAATTTATTGAATTTAATAACACATAAGGTGTCATGTTCATTAAATGATTTGGCGGCATATCATTGTATGTCTGTGTAAAACTTCTTTACACTGATAGTATATACTAATTAAATCCTAATATCATTACGTGTTAATATATTAAGAATATCATTATAAAATACTAAAAAGTAAATTTTATCTCATTATAAAATAATAAAAAATCATAATATTTTAATATATTTAATAGAAAAAAAATTAAATGAGTATGCGGGTATCTGCGAGGCGGGTAGTATAATATTCGTCCTCGCCCATTTAATAAATATGCGGGTACCCATTGCGGGTATATTCATGGATATCCGCGGGTGCGGGTTTTTTTTGTCATCCCTATTAGTGAAAAATTAATTAAGGTTTGTACAGCGGAAATTAATGGGTGAAAAAATGGCCAGAACTTGGCATTTATGAATATCAACTAGATGTATACACATAGAAAAATCAATAAGATTAATTGAAATTATAAATTATCAGTGAAATTGATATTTTGAATTTATTTGGTCGTATATGTCATAATTTATTGAAGAATTGAATAACCTTTTTCACAACTTCAAAATTAATTTTTTTTTAATCTTAAACGAATAAGTCTTAAATTGTTGTTCTATAATTAAAAGGTTGATAACATATAGGTGTTGAAAGAGTTTTATTCCATTAAATAAGTTCATCCGGCTTAACTCAAGTTAATTATGTTTATTACGACTTTTAAATTTTAATGGTCTTAAATAAAAAATAGATTTAATAAATTAAAATTTACCTAAATATATACTTGTATCAACATTTTCTATTTTTTTTTCGTAAAATCTATTAACTTTATCTATTGTGTTTTATATAAACACTAAATTTAACTCAATCACATGTATTAATAAAAGATAGAAAATAAGTTATCTAAATGAGAAATAAAGTAATTAATAGTATAAAGTTTAAAGCATGAGATGAAAAAATAAATATGTTTATGTTCATATTGCTTTTATTTGCATCTAGATATAAATTAGCCTTGTGTATTTAATTTAGTAGTTTAGACACATATAATAAAGTAATCAATAAATAGCAAATAATTAGTTTGTGTGTTACATTGAGTTTATATAAGATGCATAAAAGTAAATAAGAAAATTATAATTTAACTTTAAAATTAAATCATTCTTTATATTTTTTTAGGAACAAAATACAATTTGATTTAATTTTTAGTTTGTGACTTATAGAGATATTCATGCTACATATATGATAATTAAATTTTACAATTAAAAAGGCATGTAAAACTTGAAATACAACCTATAACAAATTTAAAATACTTTTTAAACACTGTGTCTTACATTTGTTATCAATGTTAAATGTCTACAAAATTATCTTTATTAAATAAGTTAAGTGAATAATTTGATATTTATTTATGATTATTTTTATGCTGTGGTATTTCATCATTAAGTGTAAATAGTTATATAATAAAAAGAACAATCAAATAGTTAAAGAATAGATAAATAAAAGCTAGAGTGAATAACAATTTTAGTTCTACAAAGATATATGGTCAATAAAAAGATGAAAATTACAATTTTCATTCCTGAGAAAAATTAAAAGACCAATCAATTTAGTCATTTTAGTTCCATTAGCCAACTAATTAATATAAACCATCCAATTTTTTATTATTAAATCTACGGTCAAATTACTTATTCTACCATATATGATATATTTACCTATTGCACTTTAGCCTTTGTCGAAATCATAGTACCCAACATCTCTACCAAAAAAAAACCTTGACAAATTTTCCATAATAAACAACTAACTATCGAGTCTCAAGACTTTAAATGTCTAAGACACCCCACATTTAAAATTTTTAATTATGATAATAAACTTAAGAAAATTCAATTTAAGTCTTCACAATAATTTCAATAAAGTTCTTATGTCTCAGATAAGGCCAACAATCTTAAGTACAAAGGCTATCTAAAATAAGTCATGCATCTGAAGGAAGCTTGTTCTAAAGTGGTCAAGGCTATCTGAAGCACAAGGTTCTGAAGGTTCATCTGAAGTCTGAAGTGTGATATGAAGACTGAAGTCTGAAGAGGTATCTGAAGCCAAGGCAAATCTGATGTGGCAAGTCAAAGTCTAACCCAATCCTTCACATAACCCCAGAACATTATTTTGGCAAGACAAAAGATCACTTTTGACTAAGGTTTGAAAAGCAAGCACCAAATAGAAAATGATGCGCAGCAGGACCTACAGTGATCAGAACAGCGTTGCAACCTTATACGGTATCAGAGATATCTCACAATGGGATGAAAAGCATTTAATGTTATATCTCAATGGACTTCTCAGTGACGCTTTCAAGTTGTAGATCTAGAAGCCTATAAATACAAGTGCATCTTCATGAAGCAAAGAGCAGAAATCCTATGCAATTTTCTTTGAAGCAAAACTCTATAAAAATCTGTATAGATTTCACTCTGATTTGATTGTACAAAACTTTCATATTTTGTGTTTAATACAGTTGCTTGTACAAATTCTTTGGAATGAAGAACTAATATGAAGTTCTAAGTTCTTTGATTCTTTGTAAACACTTTGTGCAGAGCTTGAAGAGGCTAGGTGAGCAAACAATACTTGTTAGAGCCTGGAGAGGCTAGGTGTGCAAACAATACTTGGTGTTTCAAAGCCTGAAGAGGCTTGACTATAAAAGAATACTTGTAATCTCTTGAGATTAGTGGATAAATCCAGTAGCTAGTTGGCACTGGAACTGGACGTAGCTCATAAGTGGTAGTGAGTGAACCAGGATAAATATTGGCTAACTGCTTCTTTCCCTTAACTCTTAATATCTTACTTGCGCTAACATTTAAGGGGATTTGAATGTAAGTTTATAAACGTTTTTCTGTTTTAAACAAAGTAACCATTTTTACTGAAAAACCTCTTATCTGAAGTTTATCAGATAAGGGATAAAACTTCAGATAGCTTCTAAAAACCTATCTGAATTTTTGTAAACTCAGTTTTTGAAAAGGTTTCTAAAAAACTACAAGAGTTTCTAAAAACACTATTCAACCCCCTTCTAGTGTTTTCCAGTGGTTCTACACTAACTAAAGAGCACTATATCACTAAAAGATTATGATACGTTTTGGGTTACAATGATATAAAAAAACATATTGAACAACATATTCACAAACCATTTAAAGTCATAGAGCAACCTCAAAAATGGGATTTGGGTTGCAGAGAAAAAATTCAATCTTATTACTCCCTTCAATCCTATTTATAAGACCCCTTTAACCCAAACATGTATATTAAGGAATGATGTTTTAATGTATTGATTTAAAAAAAAATTACAACTTCCAAATTTACCCCTATTTAAGGTCAACTCTATTTAATTCCCTATATTAACTAAAACCTAGAAACTATAAAGATTCAATAATTATGAAGGGTAAAGATGAAAAAATAAAAAATGTTTTTAATATCTATACTATTACGTAAGAGGATATTTTTTAACACTATTCATTCAAGGGAAATTTTTTTTGTCACTTTTTGGGCCTTAAGGGTTTGCATTATGGGCCCAAAATTTGGAGATTAATATTAGATAGGAGTAGTTTTTTATTTACTATTTATTAAAAGCTTTATTTTTTTATTGGGTCAAAGTCAATTGTGAGTCATTGACATTTTTAATATTGAGCTTTTTTTATCGGATTGTACATTTACGTTGGATCGATTCATATGCGTTGTAGATAATGACTTTATGAATTAATATGTACCTTTTCACGGGAGACAATCCTGTTAACATGTATCCTTTACAAGTACCCATTTGCATTTTTTCAAATTTTTTTTTCTCTTTTTTGTAAAGTTATTTTTTATGAACCACATTTATCCTTCACGAGAGACAGTCTCGCTCCTATTGTTTTCTTTTTCTTTTTTTAATTTCTTTTTGTTTCTTTGAACAGTTTCATTTTTTATTGTTATTATATTAAAACATTTTTTCTCATTATTCGTTCATATTATTTTGTTTCATTATAAAAGTAATATTTTTATAAACCATGAGTATCCTCCACATGAAGCAATTTTGATCGTGCATTTTTCTCTTTTTTTCATACTTTAATTTTCTTTTTTATTATTATATTAAAATCATTTCTCTCATTATTTATTCATGTTTATCTGTTTCATTATATAAAAACGCACATTAAGGAACACAATAATTGTGTTGATTTATATTACTTTTAACATGATATCTCAATATATCATTTATCTTTCAATTTTATTCATTAATATTTTCATTTATTATCTCACTTATCTATTCTATTTATCTATTTAATTTTATATTAAAATTCTTATTTATCTCACTTTTAATTTTCTATTTTTTATTATTATATTAATATATTTTCTCTCATTATTTGATCATATTAATATGTTTCATTACAAAGTGATTATTTTATAAATAACGGGTATCTTTCACGGGAGACATTCCTACTCATACTATTTTCATTTTTTTTTCCTTTTTTATCACACTTTAATTTTTTGTTATTATATTTATAATAGTTTCTCTCATTATTCATTCACATCTATTTTCATTTTAATATAGTAAATTTTTTATAAACCATAGGAAGCAGTCCAACTCCTGTCTTTTTTTTCTTTTTAATCACACTTTAATTTTTATTTTTATAATTATTATATTGAAACGTGTTTTCTCATTATCCATTTATGTTTATCTATTTCATTACATAAAAACTCACATAAAGAAATACGATATGAGTTTATTTACATCAAGGGAAAAAATTTTGTCACTTATTGGGCCTTAAGAGTTTGCATTATGGGCCCAAAATTAGGAGATTAATATTAGATAGGAGTAGTTTTTTATTTACTATTTATTAAAAGCTTTATTTTTTTGTTGGGTCAAAGTCAATTGTGAGTCATTGACATTTTTAATATTGAGGCTTTTTTTATCGGGTTGTACATTTACATTGGATCGATTCATATACGTTGTAGATAATGACTTTATGAATTAATATGTACCATTTACGGGAGACAATCCTGTTAACATGTACCCTTTACAAGTACCCCTTTGCATTTTTCAAAATTTTTTATTCTCTTTTTTGTAAAGTTATTTTTTTATGAACCACATTTATCCTTCACGGGAGACGTTCTCGCTCCTATTGTTTTATTTTTCTTTTTTTAATTTCCTTTTGTTTCTTTTCACAGTTTCAATTTTTATTATCATTATATTAAAACATTTTCTCTCATTATTCGTTCATATTATTTTGTTTCATTATAAAAGTGATACTTTTATAAACCATAAGTATCCTCCACATGAAGCAATTTGATCCTGCATTTTTCTCTTTTTTTTTCATACTTTAATTTTCTTTTTTATTATTATATTAAAATAATTTCTCTCATTATTTATTCATGTTTATTTGTTTCATTATATAAAAACGCACATTAAGGAATACAATAAATGCGTTGATTTATATTACTTTTAACATGATATTTCAATATATCATTTATCTTTCAATTTTATTCATTAATATTTTCATTTATTATCTCACTCACTCATCTATTCTATTTATTTATTTAATTTATATTAAAATTTCTATTTATCTCACTTTTAATTTTCTATTTTTTGTTATTATATTAATATATTTTCTCTCATTATTTGATCATGTTAATATGTTTCATTACAAAGTGATTTTTTTATATAAATCACGGGTATCGTTCCCGGGAGACATTCCTGCTCACACTATTTTTCGTTTTTTTTCCTTTTTTATCACACTTTAATTTTTTGTTATTATATTTGTAACGCCCTAATTTCTGGACTCAGAAATAATGCCCGTTGGAGATACTATTCCTGGACTCCTTGAAATCATTTCGTTAAATTTCCGATATCGTCATACATTTGCTTAAACTTTCCAACGATTAGCTTAAGCCAAAACAAGACAAACGTTAAAGACCTTAAATAGGTATGAAACCTACTTAAGTTTAGAGAAGAATTCACACTTAGAGAAGTGCGATTCAATAAACTCATACCGAAAATCCGGCAGAGTCTCCCCTAAAACCTGACAATTACCATAAATTCAGCTTAACCTGAAAATCAGCAAAAACCAGTACAATTCGATATCCTACATATCATAAGATTAAAACTAGGCCTCAGTGGCCAACTCAGAAATAATTACACTTATACATTTTACATCAATACACCTCATCGAATAATCAATTAAATGAAAACAACTACTCCAGGAACTACTTACATTAAACTACTCTTCCAACTGAAATAAGGCTCAACTCCCCCCTCACCTTAACTTCCTCAACCTCACCGGAGGTACTTGCACCACTAAAATATATCCCCGAAACGTGGGGTGAGATAATAATCCCAGTGAATACAACCACATGCATGAATGCAGGGAGCAGATATCAATGACAATGTGACAATTTAACAAACTTCACATATAACACATTTATGAACTAAATACATAAAACATGATTACCAATAGTCAATAACAACTAAAAGCAATACATAATTCGATTAATATAAATTGTTGAGTAATGCAAGTTATGATGCTCATCAGCAGACATGATCTTATCACTTTCTTGAGTTAGACCTGAGCTCAGACTACGGGAACCGGCTTTCCCGGGGACGAATCCCACCCAAACTGGACCGAAGTAGTGTTTTACTTATTTACTTAATTTTTTAACTCACAACACAAAGGCCGGCTTAATTAACTCACGGTCGAAACCGGCTTACATTGTTCAAATGCACATGATAACACTTTTCGTAAGTTTGTAGGTATCGTAAACTTCGACATTCAAGGTTTTTCAGGAAAATCCTAGCATCAATCATTAAATCTTAAGCAAACGTTACTAAATCATTCAAAATAACTAAATAGAAAGGGAGATCAAGGAGTTGGGTTCATACATTGAGCATATCGACAATTTCGTAAATCTCGCTATTTTCAACTCTATGAATAACAACCCCACATTTTCAATTCAAACTCTAAAAACAACCATACCAAGTTATAAAATAGCTTTAATCAAAGAACTTTAACCGATTCGAATGAGTGTATGAGTTACAATCGAGGGATTTCGTTAGTTTCGATAGTTTCGATAGTTTCGAAAACTTCGAAACTAAGGATTTCGACGCTCGATTCTATACTCATATGCTCAATCTATCGATAATCACTACAAACAACAATGATTACACCAATCCAAACAAGAATCAATCATCATCAAGCAAGGGGAAGAAAAGGGGAGGGTTCATGCAGAGTAGGAGCTAACTAATCTCTATCATACAAGTGAGTTATACTCACCCAAGAGTGAAATCCCTCTTGAGAAGGTAGATGAAGTAGTTTCCTTGCCTCAATTCTCCTTCTCCAAGCCTTGATTGTGAAACTTCTCTCTAGAACCCTCTCTCTCTCTCTCTAGGTTTCTTTTATGAAAGAAAGAAATGAAAATGTTATGTTTTAAGTTGCAGATTTTAAGTCATTTAACTGATGGTAATCGATTACAGACCCATTGTAATCGACTACCAGCAGCGAAATTAACACAAAAAAATCCTTTCTGGCAATCTGGTAATCGATTACAACTTCTGGTAATCGATTACCAAAAATTCAGCTCTCGGGTAATCGATTACAGACTGTGAGTAATCGATTACCACAATTACTGCTCTCAGGTAATCGATTACAAACTCCTTGTAATCGATTACCAGAAACTCAGCTCTCTGGTAATCGATTACAAACTCTCTGTAATCGATTACCAGCAACCCAAACTTACTAATTTTACTTAGACAAAATCCTAAAACTTGGTTTTATAGCTAAGTTTTAACCCCTAATCCCTTAACCTACCTTTTCTCAATTACTAACACATTTATATGCTTGTAACCTAACGAATTATTAAAGCTCCTAATTTACGGGATGTTACATTCTACCCCCGCTTCAGGCAATTTTTCCCTCAAAATTGATTAAGAAAACAGAACTTAAAGACCGCTTCAACTAAAAAGTTCTGGAAGTCATTCCCGTAACCTAGTGAAGAGCATCCCAAAACTTAAAAGTGAACCTAGGGTCCCTATCTGATATGATGTTAGAGGGAATGCCATGGAGTCTGACAATCTCCCTAACATACAAACCTGCTAGCTTTCTAAGGGAAAAGGTACTTCTAACTAATAGGAGGTGAGCTGACTTGGTCAGTCGATCCTCCATCACCCAGATGGCGTCAAACCTAGTTTGGATTCGAGGCAATCCTACCACAACGTTCAAAATTATACTTTCCCACTCAGAGATTTCTAACGGTAAAAGGGTTCCTAATGGTTTTTATGCTCTATATTGACCTTCTGACACACTAAACACTAAGAAACATAATCTGTTATATCTCTCTTCAAATTCTGACACATCTTGGTAGAGCCAGGATGCACAGAGAACTTACCTCTATTGGCTTCCTCTAACACCTGTTGCCTGAAGCTACCCCCCTTAGGGACACAAACTCTTCCTTGGAAGAGAATCATCCCATCTCCTAATTCGGAAACCCTAACTGTTGTCTTCTCTCTTGGAGGCTTGAGTCCAAACTCTGAGCCGCCCTGATTAGAGCTCTCAGCTCACTAGTGATCTCATCAAAACGAAGTTGATACTATGCTCTCCAGTTGCTACACCTAAACTTAGGTTCCTAAACTTCTCTAACAAATTCCTTTCATGTATCATCACGAAAGACACATGAAAAGACTTTCTACTCTATTTGAGCATACTAGACTGGCTTGGTTATACAACACCCTTGATAAAATCTAATCATAGGAAAAGATTTCACACAACAACTAAGTAAGGATCCTAATTCCATACCCAAACTCATCAACTGCCGATTGATTTTAAGTCTTATGTTCTTACTGATCTAGCTAGATTTGAGAAAATTCCAAGTGATCTATATGTTTATTTTCTAAGTTATACTATATTACTAACACTAAGTCATGCACACATAATTACTCAATCCCTCGAATCACTAGGTTTTTGTTGGCGAAATAATCCAACACTCACGTCATGTTCCAGGAATTAAGTTCACATAATCACATAGACAAACACCGCCCCCAAGAGAGGGGAAAAACACTCATTCTTCTAAGAAAATAAAGGAATCTTAAGAACACTCATGCCATAACCGTAGGTATAATACCTCCCGGTTACAGTATGAACACGACAACCCTCCTAGTCTCCTATCGTCCCGTAATGGGATCTTTCTCTATCCCACCTTACCGGTCAGGCTGTACTTAGTTTGGTTTTAAGTTTCAGGGAAAAGGAGAGTGACATAATGTCATTCACACTTTAGTTCTCCCATAAGTAAGGACTTCCAATTGATTAAGTTTTAACCTAGTGAGTGAGCCTAACAACCTCTCAATCCTTCCTAACACTCAGGTCAGGCCTAACTATACATAATCAAGTCTAACTTTCAGGTTGAGTAAAGCTTAGTTGTGCTTGGGTACTGAGTGCCTTTTATGGCTTCACATGTCCTACCTATAGGACTACCCCCCTTCAGGCTTCAGGCTCTTCTACTATTTCTCAGTGTTCTAGATCTTAATTTCTCTCTCAGAGACATCAAGTCTACATCTAGGTACCTAACTAATTTGGTTCCCCTTCTCATAAGTTCCAGAGTTATTACTATTATGGTGTGAAAAAGAATTTTCGATTTCTGTTTGGAATGTGAACCTATGTAAACATGGTCACGACCACAACATAAAGATATAAGGTTTAAAGTTCTAGAATTTCGCTCTTGTAATACATGGATAAGGTTGAATATCTAGACTTGAAGGTATTGTTTTCTCGTGACAACTTACTCAATCGGTAGGTTGCAAGGATGTTACTAATTGTAGCTCCTAGAAATGTGATAACATTAGATAACAGAGAACTCACTACCTTTACTATGAATCTCTAACTTATTCATCTCCTAAATATGTCCCCAACTCCTAGTGGTTATCAACTGATGTTGTTGTCTTAAGGTATAGGTATAGTGTCCTCTCCTAAGGGTTTCTAGGACTGCAGGGTCACAAGACACTGCCTCTAGGGCTACTAGGGGTTCTCTAAACGTGAGATGAAAGGGTGAGGAGATCGTAGCCGCCATGACTACCCACCCATCTGGTAAGGCATAAGGATCTTGTCCATGTAATCCATGGATAAGGCAAAGAGTAAGGTGGCTGAAGGAATCATCACTCACTAGACAGTCTCCTGACTACCCTCAAGGTGGCCTAGGCAATACACCTATTCTTACATTACCTCAAAAGAAACCTCAATTTCCTAACCCTTCTAACTTTAGGTCTAAATGTCTATATGTCCCTGTAAAGTTTGCTGGCTTTAGGTAAGGTCTTAAGCCTACTTAGATTACAACTCTCCACACACTTCCCCGATGGTTGGAATCCCTATGGGTGCCTATGCAACTTCTAGTTTACCCTAAGTAAAGTTTCTATCTCAATCTGGGCTACAACCCCCATATACCTTTGAGTATGACCTAAACAAGGGTTTAAATCAAAAGAACTTAACCTTGTGAGTTAATACCCAACAAGCACACATACACTAACATAATATGTCATAAAATCACTCATACAACCAATGTCATAAACAGACAGTAATTCATCAAACACAATCAGATCATGCACATTACACAACTGAAAACACATCATAAGTCAAGCAACAACCATCCTTAAAATATTAAGTCAATATCCACTAACTAGCTCAAGGGTGTCTGACTTTTATTAGGTTTTCAGGGTCACATTCTATAAAGCTCCTAAGGTAAGGGTTCCATAGAAATTTAATCTAAGTTACCCTCTGTCTTATACAAGAATGGGTGGCTTTAACCTTGTTAGGGAAGTATCCTAACTTCCGGACCAAGGCATCCTACTTACATAACAAACCATGATCTCCATATACATCACACATCATAAGAGTGATCAGTTCCTATAATGAGTACACGTACTAGAAGATCACAATAAGTCACGGGCAACTAACCTAACCACAGTCCAATTGGATTGAACTGCTCTGATACCAAAATGTAACGCCCTAATTTCTGGACTCAGAAATAATGCCCGTTGGAGACACTATTCCTGGACTCCTTGAAATCATTTCATTAAATTTCCAATATCGTCATACATTTGCTTAAACTTTCCAACGATTAGCTTAAGCCAAAACAAGACAAACGTTAAAGACCTTAAATAGGTATGAAACCTACTTAAGTTTAGAGAAGAATTCAAACTTAGAGAAGTGCAATTCAATAAACTCATACCGAAAATCCGACAGAGTCTCCCCTAAAACCTGACAATTACCAGAAATTCAGCTTAACCTGAAAACCAGCAAAAACCAGTATAATTCGATATCCTACATATCATAAGATTAAAACTAGGCCTCAGTGGCCAACTCAGAAATAATTACACTTATACATTTTACATCAATACATCTCATCGAATAATCAATTAAATGAAAACAACTACTCCAGGAACTACTTCCATTAAACTACTCTTCCAACTGAAATAAGGCTCAACTCCACCCTCACCTTAACTTCCTCAACCTCACCGGAGGTACCTGCACCACTAAAATATATCCCTGAAACATGGGGTGAGATAATAATCCCAGCAGACATGATCTTATCACTTTCTTGAGTTAGACCTGAGCTCAGACTACGGGAACCGGCTTTCCCGGGGACGAATCCCACCCAAACTGGACCGAAGTCGTGTTTTACTTATTTACTTAATTTTTTAACTCACAGCATAAAGGCCGGCTTAATTAACTCACGGTCGAAACCGGCTTACATTGTTCAAATGCACATGATAACACTTTTCGTAAGTTTGCAGGTATCGTAAACTTCGACATTCAAGGTTTTTCAGGCAAATCCTAGCATCAATCATTCAATCTTAAGCAAACGTTACTAAATCATTCAAAATAACTAAATATAAAGGGAGATCAAGGAGTTGGGTTCATACATTGAGCATATCGACAATTTCGTAAATCTCGCTATTTTCAACTCTATGAATAACAACCCCACATTTTCAATTCAAACTCTAAAAACAACCATACCAAGTTATAAAATAGCTTTAATCAAATAACTTTAACCGATTCGAATGAGTGTATGAGTTACAATCGAGGGATTTCGTTAGTTTCGATAGTTTCGATAGTTTCGAAAACTTCGAAACTAAGGATTTCGACGCTCGATTCTATACTCATATGCTCAATCTATCGATAATCACTACAAACAACATGATTACACCAATCCAAACAAGAATCAATCATCATCAAGCAAGGGGAAGAAAAGGGGAGGGTTCATGCAGAGTAGGAGCTAACTAATCTCTATCATACAAGTGAGTTATACTCACCCAAGAGTGAAATCCCTCTTGAGAAGGTAGATGAAGTAGTTTCCTTGCCTTAATTCTCCTTCTCCAAGCCTTGATTGTGAAACTTCTCTCTAGAACCCCCCTCTCTCTCTAGGTTTCTTTTATGAAAGAAAGAAATGAAAATGTTATGTTTTAAGTTGCAGATTTTAAGTCATTTAACTGATGGTAATCGATTACAGACCCATTGTAATCGATTGCCAGCAGCGAAATTAACACAAAAAAATCCTTTCTAGCAATCTGGTAATCGATTACCAAAAATTCAGCTCTCGGGTAATCGATTACAGACTGTGAGTAATCGATTACCACAATTACTACTCTCAGGTAATCGATTACAAACTCCTTGTAATCGATTACCAGAAACTCAGCTCTCTGGTAATCGATTACAAACTCTCTGTAATCGATTACCAGCAACCCAAACTTACTAATTTTACTTAGACAAAATCCTATAATTTGGTTTTATAGCTAAGTTTTAACCCCTAATCCCTCAACCTACCTTTTCTCAATTACTAACACATTTATATGCTTGTAACCTAATGAATTATTAAAGCTCCTAATTTGCGGGATGTTACAATATTTATAATAGTTTCTCTCATTATTCATTCATATCTATTTTCATTTTAATATAGTAAATTTTTTATAAACCATAGGAAGCAGTCCAACTCCTGTCTTTTTTTCTTTTTATTTTTAATGACACTTTAATTTATATTTTTATAATTATTATATTGAAACATGTTTTCTCATTATCCATTTATGTTTATCTATTTCATTACGTAAAAACTCACATAAAGAAATACGATATGAGTTCATTTACATCAATCTTAATGTATTTTTTCAATATATTATTTATCTCTCTATTTTATTTATTAATGTTTCACTTATTATCTCTCTTATTTATACTATCTTTCAATTTACTTTCATGCACTCTATATTAAAATTATTTCCACAGTACCCGTGTTATTTTTTTCATCTGCGTTTTTCCAAGTTTTTATTCTCTTTTTCTCTAAAGTGATATTTTTATGAATCACATTTATCTTTCACGGCAGACAGTTTTGCTCATGTTGTTTTTTTCTTTTTCTTTTTATTTTTTTCATAAATTAATTTTTTTATTGTTATTATATTAAAACATTTCCTTTCATCACCCGTTTATACCAATTTATTTCATTATAAAAGTGATATGTTGATAACCATGGGTATCAACTATCCTCTATGTGAAACAATTTTCCTCCTACATCTTTTCCTTTTTTATCACACTTTAATTTTCTTTATTATTATTATTATTATTATTATTATTATTATTATTATTATTATTATTATTATTATCATCTTAAAATAATTTCTTTTATTATTTATTCCTATTTATCTGTTTCGTTACATGAAAACTCACATTAAGCAATAGAATAAATGTTTTCATTTATTATCTCACTTATTTATTTTATTTATCTATTTATTCTATATAAAATTGCGCATCCATAACATGTGTCATGTTTACCCACTTCCATTTCTTTAATTTTTTTATTAGCAATACAGTAAAATGATTTTTTACAAACCATACAACTATCTTCCATGTGAGACAATCATTCTCCAGCCGTTTTCTTTTATTATTCTTTTTATTTTTTATCACATTTTCATTTTCTTTTTTATTATGTTAATATAATTATCTCTCTATTTTATTAATTAATGTTTTCACTTATTATCTCTCTTATTTATTCAATCTACTCTATATTAAATTTTTTCTCTCAGTACATACGTCACATTTTCTCACATTGTTATTTATATTTTTTATATTTTTTTATTCTCACTTCAATAAAGTGAATTTTATAACCCCAAGGTACTCTCCACACGAGGTAGTGATGTTCCTTCAATGAACATCCATATAATGGTGGGACTAACTCTTCCAACAACGGTTTTGTCAATACACTTTATATAGGTTTAGGTGACTAGGATGAGAAATCTCAAATACCAATATAGTTTAAATTTATAATTATTTTATGATGTCTTGGATATAATATTTTTTGACAAAATTTCAAATTAGAATTATAAAATTTATAATTATTTTCTTTTCTTTTACTTGAATAAAATTATTATATTGTATTTTGATTTATTATATATTTAATATAGTACGTTTAAAAGTTAAGCAAAATTTTCAATTATAGGTTTAAAGTGATTTTTTAATAAACAACAAATACCCTTCATCATAGTTAGTCCTGCTCCAGTCATGAATATCGATATCATAGTGAAGTTAGCTCTCCCAATAATGATTTTTTCCATACACTTTTATACAGTTTTGAAATGATTGCATTGTGAGATCTCAAATGTGAATATATTTTAATTTTATTATATTAATGATGTATTTGTTATTATTTTCTATAAACATGATAACAATATGATATTCACATTCTACTAATTGATGTATATTACTATCATAAATTAATTTTATTATAAAAATTTAGTAATATATGTAAAAATGAACATAACCCAGAACCCAATGTTAGGCACTATGAATCTACGATTATAATGTTTTAAAAGTATAAGTGTAACACCTTAAATTTCTAAACCAGAACTTAGTCCGTTGGAAACCAAATCCCAGGCTTGAACTTTAAAGTATACTATTTCGAATATCAACTCATTCAAGAAATTGTAAGAAATCCAAGGTGGTCTGCATTTATTGTAATTGATTTTGTAAATAGTATAAATACATACATGTGTGGTCTGCATTACACACACATCAATGTACCACTTCGTTTTTGGGGGGATGCCATTCTTCTTGTATGCTACTTAATCAATCGTATGCCCTCTTCAGTTCTAGATAACCAGGGTACCACATTCTATATTGTATCCTAATCAAGACCTTTATTCTCTTCCTCTCCGCGTCTTTGGATGCACATGTTTTGTCCATGACCTTACTCCAGGGAAAGATAAGCTTGCTTCCAAGTCACTTAAGTGTCTATTCCTCAGCTACTCCCGGATGCAGAAAGGTTATCGTTGTTACTCTCCTGACCTTGGTCGATACATTGTCTCAGCTGATGTAACCTTTTTTTAGACTCGTCCATTCTTTTCTTCTGCTCCCGACAAGTCACACAATCCCGGTAATACCCTTTTTCCTACTCAACCTTCTTTTCATATTTCCCCTATGCGACACCCCTAGTTACCACTAAGAATGCCACATGTGTTACACGTGACCAACAAAAGTACTATATGCGGGTCGTTAAAAATGTGGATTTTTTTTTTTTTGAAATAGATTAGTGGTTGTCAACCTACTACATCTCTAATTCTGTTTTAAGTGTTTATCAAATATTCTTTCCTTACTTGTGAAACATGTTTTCATAAAACGTCGAGAGTAATCATCACGCCACGTAAGTGTACATCATACATACATTTGCAAGTCAACATATGGAAATAAACAGTGAATAAAGTTATATACAGAAATAGTGTACTTCTCGAGCCATACAATAGCAAATCAAAATAAGAGTTCTAGAAGTGAACTGAAATAAATAAGACCTCAATAAAATACAAAAGAGAGGTCGCCAAATCAGAGCTGCCACTAACTAGACTCAAACAACACTATCCTACTCGTCGCTAGAGGGGTCCTCCTCCGGGTCCTCCTCCGGATCCTCCTCCTCCTCTGACGTATCATCAATGATAATCAACTCTAACTCATCCGAGAGGGAGCGGCCTTGCGCATCAGTACGCAAAGGCTGTGGGCCTGAAGCCTCAGAAGTGGGTGAGTATCTGGGGGAGTCTGGCCCAACCGAGTCTTCAATCCTGGATGACCGTGATGCCACAGACGATGCAGGACGGTGACGCGAAGGACGAAAGGTAGTATAACGCACTAAGTTAGGTGGTGTCTGGAACTCGAGAGTCACCGGTACAACGAAGTCTACTTCAGGTACTAACGGGAGGCCAGGGTGAGTGATGATGACTCGGACCTCTCCGGTGAAGACACATCTTCTAGGGATGTCCGTCACCCTCCAGGAACCCCTGGGCATCCAGCGTAGCTCCACCCTCATTGACGTCATATCGAGGATCTCCAATACCGGCTATCGACGTAACGAAAGAGACACAACAACCAGATAGTAGAAAGGAAGGGGTGAGAACACATCACATGAACTCACAAAACATAGGATATGATGTACTAGAGCACACACACAGGAATTTCACACAATTCAAGCAACAAGTAAATACACATAACATCATCATGACGCATTCAAACTATTGCATGCCTTGCAATTACAATGTTATATCTAATGCATGAGGGCCCGGGGAAAAATCACCATCCACAGTGCACACAGCAACTGCCCGACCATATATGTACAACGTATCAGGAGTTAGAGTCTGTACTAGCATTGGTACAAAGAGCATTGCTCATACATTTTGGCCAAATCATTTAAGCGTTCTTCCAGACAATCTCAACTGACCCCGAAAATCATGAGAGCGACAGGAATAGCTAAGCTGGATTCCCCAATCTCGACAGTAGGGAGCTAATCTACGTCACCTGAGATCTTCCGGGAGCTAGGCTATCCTCAGGGCTGGCGTCCCTTTGGAGGACCCACTGGCGTTCTTTGCAAAACCCAGTTGCACCCTTCCCAACCGATTTCACACTGTACCAAGTGTTACTGCCATATAGGTCGTAAGGTCTTCAACCTCGAATATCATCAATGCTTATGATGCATGACACACAACAAGGTTTCAAGCATACACATCCTTACAGGCAAAGCCCATCGAATCATTCTACGTCACCACTTTCCCGTGGTACGGCCCGATTCAATGTCTTCCCTTCACAAGGAAAACCAAACCCCATCTCGGGTTAAGACCGCACTCTCTCACTAAGCTTCTCAAGTCTTATGCAAAAAGAGTGTATTGGTTATAAATTTGTATGTTAGTTTGTACTAACGTTTCGTTCTTTGAAGTGATGATCACTTTCACTTGAGTCCTATAACTTACTAAGACTTATAATTGTGTCTTATGGATAGTGTTACCTATCTTAATTCGTCTTGTATGTCTAATTAAGATTGGATTTAACCATTAATTATGATTAGTCTTCATTAACTAAACTATAATTAATCTTAATTCTCCTTAATTAAGTCTTAATCCTTACTTAAGATCCTAATTAATCCCTAATTATCCCTTAATCTCTTCCTTAATCTTGGATTAAGCTTTTAATTATGTTTGATTAAGGTTAATCATAATTAATTAGTTCTTAATCATCATTAAGGCTTAATTAGTTTTATTAATACTTCATTAGTGATTAATGATTAAGATTAAGGTTAATCTCCATTAGGGTTAATTAACTTTAGCTTAATTAATTCTTCCTTGCTTAATTACCTTAAGTGAATTAGTTTATTGAACTTAAGTGAGTTGGATTAGTAAGCCCACTAATTTAGTTTTAAGTCTTTGATCTTGATGAGTAGGATTAGAGTTGAAGCCCAACACAAATCCAGGCCCAATATGCATTTGTTATTTTTGTTTGGCCTTATGGTGAGTTTGATGAGTTTTTTTTGAAGGTATTGGGCCTAAACTAAAGGCCCAATGGTTAGGTAACCCATAAGGGTCTATTTTCTCAAGTTACCATTAAGTTATATGAATTTTATGGTGACTTTTATATGGGTCTTTCTTTGTACCCGAATTTAACTTAGGCATTTTACCCAAAAAGTGTTCTTTTTTTTTTTTAACTTTACTTGTCACTTTAAGTGGTTACCCTTTTTAACTTATTAGGCCACTAAGGCCCATAAACACATTAACATTTTCCTCATCACCAATTCAAGATCAAACGCATTCACTTTATGAGTTTCTCATGAACATGGACAAGAACATGATGAACACCAAGAACATTATCAAGAACACATGAATTTCACCAAAATTCAATAAATTTCCAAAAATTAGCAAACTCAAGTATGGTGATCTACAAGCATTCTAATTCATCAATTTCATGTTATTTCACTCAAACATACCAATCATCATCATAAAGTTCATACTTTTCAAATATGTTCAAAAGGTGACATTTTCATGCAAACCAATTTCATAATTTCAAACAACCATTTGCATGTACTTAGATTCATCATATAAACATATTTCAAGCACCAAATGAATTTTCAAACACATGCAGCCCCTCCATCAAGCCAAGGCCGAACCAAAAACAAGGAAAAGAGGAAAATTTTTCAAGCAACAATCATGGTTTGCATGCATCCAAGACCACCAAAGAAACACATTTTAAGCATCATAACAATTTTTAAACACACATGCAGCCATTATATATACATAGCCGAACCATTTCCTCCAAGGAATAGGTTCCAAAAATTCATTTTTCAAGAGGAAAAAGAGTTAGAGACAAGGATCAAGGGTAATCCTTAACTCTAGTCACCAATCCTACTAGAGTTCAAGGTTCTCCCCCCCTTTTACCTAAGGAAATTAAACTTGAAAAAGGTGCAGCAACTTCAAAGATAATCTCCTCTTGATGCTCCTTTTGATCACCCAAGTAAGTTTCTCCAAAGGATGTAGGCTAGATTTTGAGGTTTAAGGTTCAAAAATGGAACCTTTCACCAAGTGTGTGTAGGAAAGAAAATGAAGAAATGGAGAGAAAGGGGAAGAAAGCTCACGGTTTGGAGGAGAGGAAATGAAGAGTGAGAAGTGGTTTGCATGCAAATGAGGAGGTATGGTGCAAGTGTAAGAAAGAATGATGGCTTTCTTACTTCTTTGACCAAGGAAATGTGCAAGACAAGTTAAGTGCCATACCATCACATGGCTCACGGTTTTGGAAGGGAAAAATGAGATATTTTTGCTAAATATTGCAGATTTTGGTGATTCAAATCAAGGGCATTTTGGTCCGGTTCCAAAAAGTGTAGGGGTAAAAAGGTCATTTTGCACCAAAAATCCCAAAAATCCTAAAAATTCCCAAAAATTCTAGAAAAATAGGAAATTAATTTCTAACCTTTTAAAAACCAATTTTGATGATTAAAAATATTTAATCATTCAAAATTCACTATATCACACAATAACAGCATATAAGCAAAAATGCGGGTGTTACATCTCTCCCCTCCTAAAAAGAAATTTCGTCCTCGGAATTTGCGCGTACCTTCTTGGAATAAGTGAGGATGGGACTTCTTCATGTGCTCTTCCAATTCCCAGGTTGCATTTCCTTCATCAGTTGCACTCCAAATAACCTTTACTAACGGAATCTCTTTTCCTCTCAACTGTTTAATCCTTCGGTCTCCGATTCGCACAGGTAATACTTCATAACTTAAATTTTCTTTTAATTGTATTACGTCGGGTTCTATGACGTGCGAAGGGTCAGGAATATATTTTCGGAGTTGTGACACATGGAATACATCATGAAGATTAGAAAGAAAAGGGGGTAAAGCAATTTGGTAAGCAACAAGACCAATTCTTTTCAAATTTGGTAGGGACCAATGAATTTGGGTGTAAGTTTTCGGGATCGCATTGCCCTACCAACCCCAGTTGTTGGTGTAACTCTCAAAAATACATGGTCTCCTTCTTTGAATTCAAGGGGTTTCCTCCTCCGATCATAGTAACTTTTCTGCCTGCTCTGTGATATTCTCATCCTTTCCTGAATCATCTTGATCTTTTCCGTGGTTTGCTGTATCATCTCAGGCCCCAACACTAGGCCATCGCCAGATTCAAACCAACACAAAGGTGTCCTACATTTCCTACCATACAAGGCTTCGTATGGTGCCATTCCAATACTAGAATGGAAACTATTGTTGTAGGTGAACTCGATCAGTGCCAACAACTGATCCCAACTTCCCTTGTGTTCTAACACACATGCTCTCAGCAAGTCTTCTAGGGATTGGATAGTCCGCTCAGACTGACCATCCGTCTGAGGGTGATAGGTTGAACTAAGCCTCAACTTGGTTCCTAAAGCTTGTTGCAGACTACCCCAAAATCTGGATGTAAATCCAGGGTCTCTATCTGACACTATGCTAGACGGAACCCCATGTAGCCTTATCACTTCCTTAATATACAACTGGGTTAACTTTTCTAGGGAAAACTTAATGTTGATGGGTAGAAAATGAGCAGATTTTGTTAACCTATCAACGATTACCCATATAGCATCAAAACCTGCAGGAGTTCTAGGTAAACCTACCACGAAATCCATAGATATGCTATCCCACTTCCACTCAGGGACATCTAAAGGTTGTAACTCTCCTGATGGTCTCTGATGTTCAATCTTAGCTTTCTGACAAACCAAACAAGAAGCCACATACTCAGCTACTTCCTTTTCCATTCCAGACCACCAAAACATCTTCTTCAGGTCTTGATACATCTTAGTTGCTCCAGGGTGAATACTCAATCCACTCTTATGAGCTTCTTCTAAGATCAGTTTCCTTATTTCCTTATCACCAGGTACACATATCCTACCCTTGAATCTAATAATCCCATCAGTTCCCTTGCAAAACTCAGATTCTCCTTTCCTAGGGACTAGATCCTTCAAAACTTGCAAAGATTGATCCACTTCCTGTGCTAAACGAACTTGTTCCAAGAAATCATTCAAAATTTTCAGAGTTCCCAGTCTTATACTCTTATGACCAAATCCAACATCTAGGTTCAGGTCTCTAAACTTTTCTATCAATTCTAGCTCCTTAACCATCATTGCTGACATGTGCAAAGATTTCCTACTCAACGCATCATCCACTACATTGGCTTTCCCAAGGTGGTACTGCAGACTAAAATCATAATCCTTCAAAAACTCCATCCATCGTCTCTGCCTCATATTCAACTCCTTCTGATCAAACAGATACTTCAAGCTCTTATGGTCACTAAAGACTTCAAACCTAGCGCCATACAGATGGTGCCTCCAAATCTTCAGAGCAAAAACTATGGCAGCCAACTCTAGATCATGCGTAGGGTAATTTACTTCGTGTGTTCGCAGTTGCCTAGAGGCATAAGCCACTACTTTTCCTTTTTGCATCAACACACAGCCCAATCCTTGTTTTGAAGCATCACAATATACTTCAAAACTCTCTTGCGGGTCAGGTAAAACTAAAACAGGCGCAGAAGTCAACCTTTTCTTTAATTCCTGAAAGTTATCCTCACACTTCTGGCTCCACACAAAAGGTTGGTCCTTCCTAATCAAACAGGTCAACGGCGTTGCTATCCTAGAAAAATTCTCAATAAACTTACGATAGTAACCAGCTAACCCCAAAAAGCTTCTTACTTCCGTCACAGTCTTAGGTGCTTCCCACTGTAACACGGTTTCTACCTTAGTTGGGTCTACGCTAACCCCTCCACTAGAGATCACATGACCTAGGAAGTTCACTTCCTTCAACCAGAATTCACACTTAGATAGCTTAGCATATAACTTTCTATTCTTCAGGGTCTGTAAGGCTATTCTAAGATGCTCTGCATGCTCTTCCTCACTCTTGGAATATATGAGGATGTCGTCTATGAAGATCACAACGAATTTGTCCAAGTAGGGATGGAAAACTCGGTTCATATAATCCATGAAAACTGCGGGCGCATTGGTTACACCAAACGGCATCACTAAATACTCATAATGCCCATAGCGTGTTCTGAAAGCTGTCTTTGGAATATCCTCAGACTTAACGCGTATCTGGTGGTAACCTGACTTAAGGTCAATTTTTGAGAATACAGTTGCTCCTCTTAATTGATCCATCAAGTCGTCTATCCTAGGCAAAGGATACCTATTCTTTACCGTCACCTTATTTAGCTGACGATAATCTACACACAGCCTCATGCTACCGTCTTTCTTCTTAACCAACAACACTGGTGCTCCCCAAGGCGACACACTAGGCCTAACAAACTGCTTCTCTAACAACTCCTCTAGCTGCTTCTTTAACTCAGCTAACTCTAATGGGGACATCCTATACGGAGCTATAGAAATAGGTCCGGTTCCAGGCACCAACTCTATGTTAAACTCTATCTCTCGCTCTGGCAGCAAACCAGGAATATCTTCCGGAAACACTTCAGGAAATTCCTTCACCACAGGCAGCTTACTGATGTCAGATTCCCGCTCTTCCTCCAAAGAAGAAAGTATCACGTAGATTTGAGCTCATTCTCTCAAAGAAGCATTCACTTGGTTGGAGGACAAGAATCTCGAACTTACCGAATTAAGAGTAGAGGGAGAAGAAGAATCAAACACAACAGATTTATTATAACAGTCGAGTTGGACTCGATTGGAAGATAACCAGTCCATTCCCAAAACAATATCAAGTTGAGAAAGGGGCAAACAAATCAAATCAGCAGAGAAGGTTTTATCACCAATGGTGATTGGACAGTTCAAACAGGCTAATGAAGTGATCACAGGTTTAGCAGTAGGAGTAGAAACAACAAGATCATAGGGCAATTTAGCAACAGGAAATTTCAATCATTTCACTCACTCCAGAGAAATAAAAGAATGCGTCGCACCCGAATCATACAATACAATTAAAGGGATTCCACTTATGACACACTTACCTTGGATCAGATCCTCGGATTCAGCAGCTTCAGCACCGCTCATGGTAAACACTCTGCCTCTGGTTCTGGGCCTTCCAGCTTGCGCATTTAGATTTGACACAGGTGCACTGGCAACACCGCTACCACTTCCTCTCAGAGCAGGGCAATCCCTCTTGATATGGCCACCTTGTTTGCAATGATAACAGATGGGTCCGCCGGATGGGTTCGCAGTCTGGTTCTTGACTGGACAGTCCTTCAAGAGATTATTCCTCTTACAACGTGGACAGCTGGCATAGTTGTTGCCGGTACTGCTTGCAGGACTTCCTCCACTAGCAACAACTGATTGCGGTCTTGCGACACTCCCAGACGATGAGCCAAAGTTGTTCCTTGGGACGAAATAAGGTTTCCTCCTTTCTTGTGTAACCTTGGGTTTGTTCCTTTGCGGGCCGAAATTCTTCCACTGAGCTTGCCTCGCCTTAGTGTCATCCTCAAAGATGCGGCACATGTTGACCATCTTAGAGAACTCGGTGATCTGTTGATAGCCAATGGCTTGCTTGATCTCTGGCCTTAACCCACTTTCAAACTTAGAGCATTTGGATCCTTCATCTACCGTGTTCTGGAAGTACGGGCAGAACTTGGATAATTCCTCAAACTTTGCAGCATACTCTCCAACAGTCATGCTCCCTTGTTCCAACTTCAGAAACTCAACCTCCTTGCGCTTCCTCAAATCAGTTGGAAAATACTTCTGAAGAAAAGTCTCCTTGAACAGATTCCAGGTGATCAGTCTCCCAGTAGCTTCTAACTGACGGCTGGCATACTCCCACCAGTGCTGAGCTTCTCCAACCATCATAAACACAGCCAAAGTTACCTTCTGCTCGTCAGGACAACCCATAGCCAAGAAAATCTTCTCTAGTTCTTCTAACCACAGTTGGGATCCATCAGGGTCATGACCTCCTTTGAACTGCGGCGGATTGTTCTTCTTGAAGGTAGACAGTCCACGGTAAGCGTCAGGGATGTTGTTCTGGTTCTGATTACGGGATTGATTGATCTCGTCCAACGTTTGCTGCTGGTTCTCTAGAACGTTCACGATCCTTCCTAGGAGATCGTTCATCACAGGGTTACCTCTTCCTGCCATGGAATCCTGCATTCACAGAACAAATCAGCTTCATCCGTTTCATGCAGAATCATTCAAGCAAGAATAAGTAACGCTACACGGATTCTCATATTACTACCTTTACACAGTTAGTAATACAAGAGCAATCAATTCTCACAAGGCAATCCAATTTCACACAAACAAACAATCAAACACAGAGTAAACACAGAGAGAGGGGTATCATAGACCATACCCGAGGCCAAAAGGAAAGAACAGCTCTGATACCACCTAATGCGACACCCCTAGTTACCACTAAGAATGCCACATGTGTTACACGTGACCAACGAAAGTACTATATGCGGGTCGTTAAAAATGTGGATTTTTTTTTTTTGAAATAGATTAGTGGTTATCAACCTACTACATCTCTAATTCTGTTTTAAGTGTTTATCAAATATTCTTTCCTTACTTGTGAAACCTGTTTTCATAAAACGTCGAGAGTAATCATCACGCCACGTAAGTGTACATCATACATACATTTGCAAGTCAACATATGGAAATAAACAGTTAATAAAGTTATATACAGAAATAGTGTACTTCTCGAGCCATACAATAGCAAAATCAAAATAAGAGTTCTAGAAGTGAACTGAAATAAATAAGACCTCAATAAAATACAAAAGAGAGGTCGCCAAATCAGAGTTGCCACTAACTAGACTCAAACAACACTATCCTACTCGTCGCTAGAGGGGTCTTCCTCCGGGTCCTCCTTCGGATCCTCCTTCGGATCCTCCTCCTCCTCTGACATATCATCAATGATAATCAACTCTAACTCATCCGAGAGGGAGCGGCCTTGCGCATCAGCACGCAAAGGTTGTGGGCCTGAAGCCTCAGAAGTGGGTGAGTATCTGGGGGAGTCTGGCCCAACCGAGTCTTCAATCCTGGATGACCGTGATGCCACAGACGATGCAGGACGGTGACGCGAAGGACGAAAGGTAGTATAACGCACTAAGTTAGGTGGTGTCTGGAACTCGAGAGTCACCGGTACAACGAAGTCTACTTCAGGTACTAACGGGAGGCCAGGGTGAGTGATGATGACTCGGACCTCTCCGGTGAAGACACATCTTCTAGGGATGTCCGTCACCCTCCAGGAACCCCTGGGCATCCAGCGTAGCTCCACCCTCATTGACGTCATATCGAGGATCTCCAATACCGGCTATCGACGTAACGAAAGAGACACAACAACCAGATAGTAGAAAGGAAGGGGTGAGAACACATCACATGAACTCACAAAACATAGGATATGATGTACTAGAGCACACACACAGGAATTTCACACAATTCAAGCAACAAGTAAATACACATAACATCATCATGACGCATTCAAACTATTGCATTCCTTGCAATTACAATGCTATATCTAATGCATGAGGGCCCGGGGAAAAATCACCATCCACAGTGCACACAGCAACTGCCCGACCATATATGTACAACGTATCAGGAGTTAGAGTCTGTACTAGCATTGGTACAAAGAGCATTGCTCATACATTTTGGCCAAATCATTTAAGCGTTCTTCCAGACAATCTCAACTGACCCCGAAAATCATGAGAGCGACAGGAATAGCTAAGCTGGATTCCCCAATCTCGACAGTAGGGAGCTAATCTACGTCACCTGAGATTTTCCGGGAGCTAGGCTATCCTCAGGGCTGGCGTCCCTTTGGAGGACCCACTGGCGTTCTTTGCAAAACCCAGTTGCACCCTTCCCAACCGATTTCACACTGTACCAAGTGTTACTGCCATATAGGTCGTAAGGTCTTCAACCTCGAATATCATCAATGCTTATGATGCATGACACACAACAAGGTTTCAAGCATACACATCCTTACAGGCAAAGCCCATCGAATCATTCTACCTCACCACTTTCCCGTGGTACGGCCCGATTCAATGTCTTCCCTTCACAAGGAAAACCAAACCCCATCTCGGGTTAAGACCGCACTCTCTCACTAAGCTTCTCAAGTCTTATGCAAAAAAAGTGTATTAGTTATAAATTTTTATGTTAGTTTGTACTAACGTTTCGTTCTTTGAAGTGATGATCACTTTCACTTGAGTCCTATAGCTTACTAAGACTTATAATTGTGTCTTATGGATAGTGTTACCTATCTTAATTCGTCTTGTATGTCTAATTAAGATTGGATTTAACCATTAATTATGATTAGTCTTCATTAACTAAACTATAATTAATCTTAATTCTCCTTAATTAAGTCTTAATCCTTACTTAAGATCCTAATTAATCCCTAATTATCCCTTAATCTCTTCCTTAATCTTGGATTAAGCTTTTAATTACGTTTGATTAAGGTTAATCATAATTAATTAGTTCTTAATCATCATTAAGGCTTAATTAGTTTGATTAATACTTCATTAGTGATTAATGATTAAGATTAAGGTTAATCTCCATTAGGGTTAATTAACTTTAGCTTAATTAATTCTTCCTTGCTTAATTACCTTAAGTGAATTAGTTTATTGAACTTAAGTGAGTTGGATTAGTAAGCCCACTAATTTAGTTTTAAGTCTTTGATCTTGATGAGTAGGATTAGAGTTGAAGCCCAACACTAATCCAGGCCCAATATGCATTTGTTATTTTTGTTTGGCCTTATGGTGAGTTTGATGAGTTTTTTTTTGAAGGTATTGGGCATAAACTAAAGGCCCAATAGTTAGGTAACCCATAAGGGTCTATTTTCTCAAGTTACCATTAAGTTATATGAATTTTATGGTGACTTTTATATGGGTCTTTCTTTGTACCCGAATTTAACTTGGCATTGTACCCAAAAAGTGTTCTTTTTTTTTAACTTTACTTGTCACTTTAAGTGGTTACCCTTTTTAACTTATTAGGCCACTAAGGCCCATAAACACATTAACATTTTCCTCATCACCAATTCAAGATCAAACGCATTCACTTTATGAGTTTCTCATGAACATGGACAAGAACATGATGAACACCAAGAACATTATCAAGAACACATGAATTTCACCAAAATTCAATAAATTTCCAAAAATTAGCAAACTCAAGTATGGTGATCTACAAGCATTCTAATTCATCAATTTCATGTTATTTCACTCAAACATACCAATCATCATCATAAAGTTCATACTTTCAAATATGTTCAAAAGGTGACATTTTCATGCAAACCAATTTCATAATTTCAAACAACCATTTGCATGTACTTAGATTCATCATATAAACATATTTCAAGCACCAAATGAATTTTCAAACACATGCAGCCCCTCCATCAAGCCAAGGCCGAACCAAAAACAAGGAAAAGAGGAAAATTTTTCAAGCAACAATCATGGTTTGCATGCATCCAAGACCACCAAAGAAACACATTTTAAGCATCATAACAATTTTTTAAACACACATGCAGCCATTATATATACATAGCCGAACCATTTCCTCCAAGGAATAGGTTCCAAAAATTCATTTTTCAAGAGGAAAAAGAGTTAGAGACAAGGATCAAGGGTAATCCTTAACTCTAGTCACCAATCCTACTAGAGTTCAAGGTTCTCCCCCCCCTTTTACCTAAGGAAATTAAACTTGAAAAAGGTGCAGCAACTTCAAAGATAATCTCCTCTTGATGCTCCTTTTGATCACCCAAGTAAGTTTCTCCAAAGGATGTAGGCTAGATTTTGAGGTTTAAGGTTCAAAAATGGAACCTTTCACCAAGTGTGTGTAGGAAAGAAAATGAAGAAATGGAGAGAAAGGGGAAGAAGCTCACGGTTTGGAGGAGAGGAAATGAAGAGTGAGAAGTGGTTTGCATGCAAATGAGGAGGTATGGTGCAAGTGTAAGAAAGAATGATGGCTTTCTTACTTCTTTGACCAAGGAAATGTGCAAGACAAGTTAAGTGCCATACCATCACATGGCTCACGGTTTTGGAAGGGAAAAATGAGATATTTTTGCTAAATGTTGCAGATTTGGTGATTCAAATCAAGGGCATTTTGGTCCGGTTCCAAAAAGTGTAGGGGTAAAAATGTCATTTTGCCACCAAAATCCCAAAAATTCCCAAAAATTCTAGAAAAATAGGAAATTAATTTCTAACCTTTTAAAAACCAATTTTGATGATTAAAAATATTTAATCATTCAAAATTCACTATATCACACAATAACAGCATATAAGCAAAAATGCGGATGTTACACCCTACCCCTGTCATTGTCCCTTCTCTTCACACTTATCAAAGGAGGCCTCGCTCGTAACCAATTGGTCCAGACTTTCATCCTCCTCAAGACTCATTTCCTACTCCACCGGACTCTCCTGCTCCGCATCCTGCACCGGAACTTCCCATTGCTTGCGCAAAGGTACCAGGTCCTCTCGGAATCCTAATCCTATTTATGCTTGTCATTTAAATTATGATAGGATATCTCCTTCCTATTCTAATTTTGTGTCCTCTTTGGATTCTGTGTCTATTCCCAAAACTACATGTGAAGTTATGTCTGATCCGGGCTGGCGACAGGCAATGGTGGATGAAATGGCTGTTTTACACTCCAGTGGTACTTGGGACTTGGTTCCCTTACCTGATGGCAAAACCACAGTTGGTTGTCGATGGGTCTATACAGTCAAAATTGGGCCTAATGGAAAAGTTGACCGTTTTAAAAGCCTGCTTAGTGGCTAAAGGATATACACAAATTTTTGGTCTCGACTATGGCGATACTTTCTCTCCAGTAGCCAAGATTGCCTCTGTTCGACTATTCCTTGCTATGGCTGTTATCCATCAATGGCCTCTCCATCAATTAGATATTAAAAATTCCATTTTACATGGTGAGTTACAAGAAGAGGTGTATATGGAACAACCACCAGGTTTCATTACTAGTGGTGCTTCTGACTTAGTCTGCCGACTACGCCGCTCACTCTACAGTTTGAAACAATCTCCTCGTGCTTGGTTTGGGAGGTTTAGCACTGTTCTCCAACAGTTTGGCATGACCAGATGTGAAGCTGACTACTCCGTCTTCTTTATGCATTCCTCATCAACCACCTGTCTCTACCTACTTGTTTATGTTGATGATATTATCATTACAGGTAAAGATCAGGTTGGCATCCATCGACTTAAACAACATTTGTCCACCCACTTTCAGACGAAAGACTTGGGTCCTCTAAAATATTTTTTGGGATTGAGGTTGCTCAGTCGAAGACAGGTGTTGCTATCAACCAGAGAAAATATACTCTTGATATACTTGAGGAAACCGGGATGCTAGATTGCCGACAAAGTGATACTCCTATGGATCCCAATGTCAAGTTACTACCGGGTCAGGGGGAGCCACTGAAAGACCCGGGTAGATACTGACGTCTGGTCGGCAAACTTAACTACCTTACAGTAACCAGACCAGACATTACCTTGTGTTGTAAGTGTAGTAAGTCAATTCCTAAATGCTCCTTGTGATAGTCATTGGAACGTCGTCATTCGCATTTTAAGGTATATCAAGGGTGCACCAGGTAGAGGATTACTTTATGAGAACAAAGGTAACACCAAAGTAGTTGCCTATTCAGATGCTGATTGGGCAGGTTCACCATCAGATAGAAGATCCACTTCAGGATATTGTGTTTTTGTTGGAGGTAATCTAATCTCATGGAAGAGTAAGAAGCAGAATGTAGTTGCCAGATCAAGTGCAGAAGCAGAATATCATGTTATGGTAGCAACAGCATGTGAACTTACATGGCTGAGACAATTACTCTAACAACTCAAATTGGGAGATTTCAAGGAGATGAAACTAATTTGTGACAATCAAGCAGCACTACATATTGCTTCCAACCCGGTTTTCCATGAAAGAACTAAGCACATAGAGATTGACTATTATTTTGTAAGAGAGAAAGTTCTTTCAGGAGAAATCACTACTGATTTTGTTGGCTCTAATGATCAGTTGGCTGATGTTTTTACAAAGTCTCTTAGGGGACCTCGGGTTTGAAAATATTTGTAACAAGCTTGGTGCATATGATATATATGCTCCATCTTGAGGGGGAGTGTTAGAATTAATCACATTAGTCACATGTCTTTTTAGAATTAGCTTTTACAGATTCATTATTAGCTGTTACTGATTCATTAGGATGATTGCTTACTGATTGTAGGCTCACCATTTATTGTAATTGATTCTGTAAATAGTATAAATACATACATGTGTGGTCTGCATTAGACACACAACACATTCAACAATATACCTTTTTTACATTACCCATATGAACCTTCTTCATGGGATCTCCAATCACAAAGGTTGGGTTACCATCACTGTTAATTTCATATTGGCTTAAGTCCCATTCCCCTCAATGTTTCATATATGAATTTCCTTCCCAAAGGCTTTGTCAGAGGATCGGCCAAATTCACTTCTGACTTCACATAATCAATGGATATTATTCCATCCTTTAGCAGCTGCTTTACCACATTATGCCTTAGTTGCATATGTCTGTTTTTACCATTGAAAGTCTTATTCTTTGCAATGGCTATTGCCGCTTGGCAATCACAATGCATTGACATTGATGGGGTTGGTTTTATTCCCAAAGGAATATCTGCTAAGAAGTTTCTCAACCACTCAGCCTCACTACCAGCCAATTCCAGAGCTACAAACTCTGACTCCATAGTTGATCTTACAATTATAGTTTGTTTGGCTGATCTCCAAACTACCGCACCACCACCGAGTGTAAACATATAACCACTAGTGGACTTTGTCTCATCTGAATCTGAGATCCAGTTAGCATCACTGTATCCTTCCAATACAGCGGGAAATCCACTATACTCAATACCATAATCAATGGTACCTCTTAAATATCTCATGAGTCTCACAAGTGCAGCCCAATGATCCTGATTAGGATTTTGAGTATATCTACTCAACCTACCCACAACATATGCTATGTCAGGTCTAGAAAAATTCATCAAGTGTAGCAAACTCCCAATAATTTGGGCATACTCAGATTGAGCAACAGGATCACCTTTATTTTTCTTTAATTGAGTGCTAACATCATAAGGGGTACTCATTGGTTTGTCATCAAAATGACCAAACTTCCTAAGAAGTTTCTCAACATAGTGTTCTTGGGATAGTAGTATACTATCACCCTTCCTTATGATTTTAACACCCATATCACACTTGCTTCACCCATGTCTTTCATGTCAAACTTTGATGCAAGAAAGTTCTTTGTAATGTTTACAATATAATCACAAGTACCAAATATAAGCATATCATCAACATATAGACAGATAATCATACATTCACCATCTATAGTTTTTGTGTAGACACATCTATCTACTTCAACAGAAGAAAAGCCATCATCAAGCAAAGTCTGATTAAATTTTTCATGCCACTGTTTAGGGGCTTGTTTCAAACCATATAGGGATTTGAGAAGTTTACAAACTTTGTTTTCTTGACCAGAAATGACACATCCTTCAGGTTGAGACATATATATTTCTTCTTCTAAGTCACCATTTAGAAAAGCGGTTTTTACATCCATTTGATGTATAACCAATTTATGAATAGAGGCCAAAGCTATTAAAACTCGAATGGAAGAGATTCTAGTCACTAGAGCAAAGGTATCAAAATAATCAATATTTCCCTTTTGAGAAAACCCTTTGGCTACAAGTCTAGCTTTATATTTTTCAATAGATCCATCAGGATTATATTTTCTTTTAAAAATCCACTTGCAGCCAATTGGTTTTGCTCCAGGAGGTAAATCAACCAGAGTCCAAGTTTTATTTTTTGAAAGAGAATCCATTTCAATTTTAATAGCTTCATTCCAAAATTTAGCATCAGAAGAAGAAACAGCTTCAGAAAAACATGAAGGATCATTACCAATTAAGTAAGTATAAAAATCGTTTCCAAAGGAAGTTTCTTTCCTTTGTCTTTTGCTTCTTCTCAAATCCTCATATGAGTGCCTCATTATTATTTTGAACAGTTGCACGAGAAACAGATTCAGACTTTAAAGGAAACACATGTTCTAAAAATTCAGCATTCTTGGTTTCTATAATTGTATTATGATCAAGCACATCACTTTTTAGAACAAGGAATCTATAAGCAGCACTATGCTCAGCATAACAATATGAACAAGCAATCGGAAGTTTTAGATCCTATTTTCCTTTTCTTAGGGTCAGGAAGCATAACCTTGGCTAGACACCCCCACACTCTAAGATATTTTATGTTGGGTCTATAACCTTTCCATAATTCATAGGGTTGTTTTACCAGTTTTCTTATGAGGTATTCTATTTTGTAGAACACAAGCAGTGAGTAAGGCTTCCCCCCAAAGATTATCAGGTGCTAAGGAACTAACTAACATTGCGTTCATCATTTCCTTCAAGGTTCTATTTTTTTCTTTCAGCCACTCCATTAGATTCAGGTGAATAAGGAGGGGTAATTTCATGAATTATTCCTTCTTTTTCGCAAAAATCATCAAAGAGCATGTATTCACCTCCCCTATCAGATCTAACTCTCTTAATTTTCCTATTTAGCTAGTTCTCTACTTCTGCCTTATAGGTAAGGAACATGTCAAAAGCTTCATCTTTATTTCGAATTAGATAAACCTTAGTAAATCTAGAAAAATGATCAATAAAGGTCACATAATATTTCTTACCACCTCTAGTCATAGTTTGTTTTAAATCACGTAGGTCGGTATGAATTAAACTAAGCAATTCAATTTCACGTTGCACAGAAGGATGCGATCTCTTAGTTATTTTACAATCAATACATACATCACATTTGATTGGGCAATCATTGTTAAGATCAGAAAGAATACCAAGATGTTGCATTTTCTTAATATATGAAAAATTCACATGTCCTAATCTAGCATGCCACATAGCAGTTGAATCAATCATATAAGCAGAATTCTCAATTTTATTGATAACTTCAGAATATTAAGTACAAAGAGTCCATGATCACAATAGCCTTTCCCAACAAAACATTGTTTTTGGTCATTACAATCTTATCAGATTCAAAAGAGACCTTAACCCCAACTTTTCCCAACAAAGATACAGAAACCAAATTAGCCCTAAGGGTTGGGACATGAAGTACATCACTTAAAGCCAGGTGTCTTTCCAGATGTGAGCCTCAGAAGAACCTTTCCTTTCCCTTGAACTATAGCAGTTCTAGAATCACCGAGGTAAACTAGTTCTTCTCCATCCCCTACAGGTGTATAGGAGGTAAACGCATCTCTGTTAGCACAAATGTGCCTGGTAGCCCAGAGTCTACCACCCATTTGTTCACATTTGTGACAACATTCACTTGAGAAACGACCGCAGCAATTATGTCATCTCCTTCAACCAGGTTAGCCCATGGCTTGGGAGGATTGTCGTTCCTCATCTTGTGTCGGCATTGGGGTGCATGGTGACCTGGCTTTCCGCAAACAAACAGATACCTTTCTTTTTGAAATTAGGGTTATTAGGTCCAGGAACATAGTGATCATGTCTCTTAGGTTCGTACCTTTTTTTCTGAGACTTGTTCTGAATTAGATTAGCTCGTGCAGCCAAGGCTTTTGCTCTTGCCTCTTTGATCTCCCTTCTGTTGGTGTCTTCAATAATGATGTGGGTAATCAAGTCTGCGAGAGACAGTTGCTTGTGTTTATATTTGAGTTGCTGTTTGTAGTCTTTCCAGGATGCAGGCAGCTTCTCGATCAAGATTCCCGCTACGAATTCGACTTGTAACTCAATATTTTCTCCCTTGAGATCTTGGAGCAGTTTATGATATCATTGATTTGAACCTTGATGTCCTTGTCTTCAGTCATCTCCCACCTGTAGTAGTTGCTGATGACGAATTTCTGCTTCCCAGCATCTTCAGCCGTGTATTTTAGATTTATGGATTCCCAGATTTTCTTTGCCTCCTTGTATGAGCAATACACATCGAAAAGCTCGTTAGATAAGGTACTGAGAATAGTGTGACGGCATACCTTGTTTGCAGCATTCCAATTTTCAGTGACCGCAACGTCTGCTGTGTGGGGCGGTTTGGGATCAGTGAGAGGCACCAGCAACTCTATGCATGTCAAGGATGTTGTACAGTCGCTCCCGCCATCTGCGATAATTTTTGACCTCCGAAGACTTCGATCTTGGAGATGTCTGGAAACGGCTTGGCGTAGTGGACAGGAGAAGGAGGAGCCGAGAGAGAAGCAGGGTGTGGGAGTAGGATCGGCATCACCATTGTTTGGACCGGCGTTGTTAGCAGACATCGTAATAACCCTTAAAATTGTTTGCGCTGATCGATGATTAACCTGCGAAAGATGAAGAGTGAAAGGTTGAGACGCGTAGGTATACACTGTCCTTAAGGGTTATTTAGCGGAGTGTGTAAACCCCCAGGATTTTAACAGCCCCTTCCCGAAGCACCGATGGTACTAGAACAGTGGCTATTGTCAGCAAAGCAGAGAAGAAAAGAGAGGAAGAAGCATTGCTCTTTGAAAGAGGAAGTGAGTAAAAGTGATAGACTAGCTCTGTATTTATAGGCAAAAGTTGAAGTAGGATAAGGATTAGTCAGATAGCAATTTCGGAAAAATAGGATAAGGATGATCAAGATAGTGGGCGGTTACCAGCAAAATAGTAGGAAGACCAAGTCAAAAATAATCTTTCAAAAATTCGATTTAAAATTTATAATCGAAGGTTCAAAATATTTTAAATGGAGCCGGAGTAAAAGACATGTGAGGCCCAATATCATGCACAGGGGGCAAATCCACCGATTTTCACTAAACCAAGCCACCAAGGCCCGTTCTCATGCACGCAAGTCCATTTGAAAGATCCAATCACACTTTAAAATATAAGCACTCAAACATGCTTTACTCCAAGCAATATGGGACTTGAGTTTTAAAAAGATTTTGAAATACTCTTAAAATTCACAACACCTCTATCATCCTAATTAATACATTACAGTGTAAATGAGATCTATAAAGGAAAATGTCTAGTTATATACTTATTTGACATAATACTTTCTTTAAAAAATAAAGGTCATTCATTTACCGAAGTTCATTTTTAAGGACCTCATTAGTGAAATATTTGGTTTTGATCCGCAGTATTATTCTATTTAGTATAAGCAAGACATGATTCTTTGCTATTATTCTGTTGCACAAGTCTGTTACGGCCAAGACAACCAATTTGGAGAATTTTCGAACAACTCATTTCAGCATGTGTTAGAGGACAACCACTTCCAGCCCTGACATCAATCATTGAATCATCATAGCCCTACCTAATGACAAAAATTATATAATATAGTCACATACCCTATATAATGCATGTAAAATATGTCACCTTCACCTGCCATTAACAACAAAACCCACAAAAACAAGTCAAATTGTTTTCCTGACCACATATAACCAAATTAAATTTCTCAGTACAACATTTTTATTGCAGCTTTTTAGGAATTAAATTATACAAAAAAAAACTAAAAAAATACAAATCACAAAGTATCCTATAGAACAGCAGTGTGGGAACAATAATAAATAATAGTATTTCTTTTTTACGTTCTTTGTTTTTCTCTTCCACATATACAACCAAACAGGGATATGAGTGTTTCTTTTGGATTTGATTCTCACACTGCGGAGAATCTTTTCTGTTTAAAATGATTTTACTATAGGATGAAACATGAAAATAAAATTAACATCATGGTCTCTGTCATTGGATATAAACTTGCCAGGGTTGCAGTTTGATTTTAAATTGTAGATGATCTAATTCAAGTGTTTTTTCCCCATGTAATTAAATAAAATAAAACTCCTAACACTGAACATATTTTAGATCAAGTTTGTTACTTTGGAGAATTATTTACAATATGTGAATCTTTTTCCATTAGTCATTGCTTTGATGGCTTTGGCCATTTATTTGTATTTGTATTTTTTAAATTTTGGTAATGAGGAGGGCCTACCATTGAAGGCGGGTGAGTCCTCTAGTGACGTAGAGGGGCTCACGATGAGAGGGAGAGGGTGGCCTTATAATAATGATTTAATTAATTACCATACTGAAAGTATATATAAAACTAAGAAGTTGATGTTCCTCCTTGTATCATGTGAAGGGAAAAGTTCATCAATGTTGTTCAACCCTTATCTGTTTGTACAAAACTGCAAAAACATATCATGTTAATTAATTAATCTTTTATTCGCTGGCAAGTTATAGATGCCAAAACGTTCCGTCTCTTTATGATTACGCATCTAAAGGAAAGTGCAGAGCAAAGACAATTATAGTGGAAATTCACTGCTAACAAGACAAGTATCGTTCAACTAGTCATAATTAATAACATCAACTTATGAACAGATTGGTGACAAGATATATCTATCTTATAGAATTGTTCAAGGAAAATTGATTGTCTACAAGGTAATAATTGGTGGTTCATACAATTATTTGTAAGAAATTAACAATTAGATTAACAATAATTATGTCGTTTTGGTTCCCAATTAAAAACAGTTGAAAATTAATTTTATTAAAATTAATTTTAAATTACTTTTTTTTAACCTGTTTCATAAATTATGTATCTTTTATTTTTTATTATTGATTTTATAAATTTATCAAACTCTACACGATCATAAATTAAATTGACTAAATATTGGACTAAGAACAAACAAAGAAACTGCATATCATAGAAGGAAGACAAAGCGATAAAGAAACATCCATTGGAAGCTTGCCTTGTAAAGCATGTCCAATTTTCTGCAATCTGACTCATATAGAGTCATAGTCGGTTTGAACTACCCTCTGCATCACTTGACACTAACTAATATTAAAAAGAACTAGATAGATATAACACACTAACAGGGACTACAAAAATTAGCACAACAAAATTGTACAATTAGGAAACAAAATATGCTTAATGGAAGTAAATTCAGAGGGTGATAAAAGAATGATAACTTGGAATATTAATTTCTTATTCCAAGGTTATTTTCTGCAAACCATAAACAAATTCTCATTCAAAACTAATGATTATAGTAAAGATTACATCATTATCTAATGTCACATGTTACAAAAATTACACATCCCACTTGAGTGATATCTTTATGGGAAGAAATAATAATAATAATTAATAATATGCTAGATTCCTTTTCCTTTAGGAATCCGAACATTGCCTGTTGAAGGAATAGTTATGCAATGCATTCAGTACAGCGAGTTTAAGTAGACATCTTTGGTAGATTTTATCATGTTTTCTGATCAAGAATTTCTTCTTTGATCTTAATCCAAGACACTATTCTTATTACTTAACCATTAATCTTGCCTCACATCTTCTGGAAGCAACTTTTACTATTATTTTTATTACAATATGGCAATGGTTGTGAGTATTTATTTAATATATAGATCAAATTGCATAACTTATAAAAATAAATGAATGAATATATTTCTTTCCTTTGAAGCTATTTCCTTGTAATGTATAATAATTTATAAATAAAAGATTACACATTTTCTTGTTAATAGAAAAAAGAAAAGAAAAATGGACCCCACGTAGGTGTCTGTGTGTTTTCTTCTTTTAGTTTGAAATCTGCTATGTGCAAAGTGCAAACAGCTGGAGTTGAGTTAAAGACGACGAAGAAAAAAAAAAGAAGACTTAGCTTCCACACCATCTCATCTGCTCAATCAAAACAATAATAACTAACTCCCTTTCCCTTTTCTTTCTGTTGTTTTTTTTTTTTTTTTTGTGGGTTTTCAGTTTCAAGTAGTACAACGTTTTCAATAACACCCAACAAGCGTGTCTTCAGTTTCAAAAGTCTTTGTCGCTGAAACGAAACGAAATAAGCAGACAATATCGCAAAGTAACGGCTTTCAGAGTGGAGCGTCTGATTTGGTTTGGTGGGTCAATTTCAAGTTTGGATTTTGTTCACTTTTCTCTGATCGATTGAGAAGATAGAGTGTACAAAGAGAGAGAAGAGACAGTGGGGGCTGATTGGTGGGAAGGTTATGGCTTTTTGCCCAATCTTTTGTTGCGGAAATGCTTCAGATCGGTATGACAATGCTTCATTAGTCGCTTTTTTAAAATAATTGTGCTCTGTGGTGTGTTTTTTTCTTACTTGATTATTGTTTTGGATCAGATATTATATATTGGTGAGATATCACTTCCAAATTTTTCTTTTCTTTTTTGAGGAAAATTAATACTAAATAGGGTTTTAGATTCTGGATTTAGCTCAGATTGCAGGTATTAGTCAAACTGCTCTGTGCAACAAAGACTATTAAGGTTTATTTGTGAGTTTAGAGGGGGAGGAGAATGGAAGAGTTACGAGGAGGGGGAAGAGAGGGAGAAAAAGAGGAGGGAAAAATTTTGTAAAACACTCAAACTATCAACATGAGGAAGGGAATGATTTATACCTCCAAAAGTTAACTCGCAAACACATCGTTAGTTTGGTGGGTAAACCCTCAAGGTAAAATAAAGAAGGAAGATTGAGTTTCTTCTTAATGACTTAATTAGCATAACATGCATGGTTAATTGTTCTGGCGAGGTATACCAAGGTGTCTGTTTCATTGATCTTATAGCTGGAGATGTTTTAAAGTACAGGTTTTAGATTCAAACTCTTGTCTCAGTTATGCCTTTTTTAATGGGTAGTTGATATTAGTCTCTCTATCAATGCAGCAAAGGAAGAGGGAAAGAAACAACCCTCCATGGAGGGTGTTTTCTTTGAAGGAATTACACTCAGCTACAAATAACTTCAACTATGATAACAAGCTCGGCGAAGGGGGATTCGGCAGTGTGTACTGGGGCCAGCTTTGGGATGGATCACAAGTAAGACTGTACTTTCTTCTTTGTACTTTGTTGCGTGTTATCAAATCAACTTTGGTTTATGGTTATTCTTGATAATTCTAGTTTTGCTTGTTACTGCTGAGTTGTTCGTTAAGGTTAATTTACTTAATTTAACACAATATGTTCCCCATTATTATATTTATGACTATTTGACACCTTAGTGGCATCTTGGGGTCAGCTTTGACAGATTGAAACATCTCATTGAAGTTTTCCTATAGCTTTCTCAATCTTCAATGACGCTTAATTATGATGATTTTATCATGTAACACTAAAAAGGATCAGGTTTTGAGGGTGAGAATTATTTCCAATAGAAGAAATGGAAGCCCAATTTCCACTGGCTCGTAAGCGCCAAGTACTGCTACTGCAGTAACTGGAACTTTTACACAATCAGGCTCATCTGGTGCAGGAACTGATGAATTGGGGTTAGGACATTTTATCTCCTTATAGGGATTCCTTTCGTTAGTAAACACCCAACTTGTAGGACTGAAATGGAAGAGAAAGCCCAGACATAAAACCAAGATTTTATTGGGGGTATTATTGTATTATATTGTGATGTGTACAAATAAGAATAAGAAAGAGAGCCATGAATGGGGATCAATGATCTTGCCCCATTTTTGTCCAATCAAATCATGGGTAGAAGGAAAAAAAATACCCTACGTCGTCTGGGATCTCCACTGGCTTCTTTTTTTCTATTGCATTAAATCATTAATCCTTCAATGTAAATATATAATTTGTGAGTGAACTTAAAACAACTTGATGACTTGGCTTCCTTCTTAGTTCTTAGTAACCATTTTTTTATATATTTCATTCTTATTTCCTAGTTCTGCAGCTTCTGCTATTGGGCTAGGATGATTACTGCTTGAATATTGTAAGAGAGAACAAGTGTGATTTATATTCCCTAATGGATGATTCTGACTTGTAAGGTTTTATTTGACCTTGTAAATCGATTTCTAAGACACACAATCAATAGTTTCAGGTGCTAATGCTGCAAAGCCTCTGATAAAGACATTTTATCTAGTGCCTGTGAATGAACTTATTTAAAATGTGCTGATGACAAAATAGTAGCATAACTGTGTAACCTTTTTTTGAGATCTCTTCAAGATGGCTGCTTGCAAATCTATGTATTTTGATCTGTGTATACACCCAGATTGCAGTGAAAGGTTGAAAGTTTGGAGAGCAACAAAGCAGACATGGAATTTGCTGTTGAAGTTTGAGAATATTGGCAAGAGTACGACATAAGAATCTTCTTAGTCCTACGTGGCTATTGTGCTGAAGGTCAGGAACGGTTATCGTAATATGACTACATGCCGAATTTGAGTCTACTCTCTCATCTTCATGGACAGCATTCAGCAGAATCCCTTCTTGATTGGAATCGACGTATGAATATTGCAATCGGATCTGCTGAGGGAATTGTGTGAGTACTAACCTGGCTTTTCCCTATTAACTTTTTTCCTATGTCATTATAGTAATACTAAAATTTGATTACTTTCAGATATCTTCACCACCAAGCAACACCACATATCATCCACAGGGATATTAAAGCAAGCAATGTGCTGTTGGATTCAGATTTCCAAGCTCGGGTTGCTGATTTTGGTTTTGCTAAGTTGATCCCTGATGGGCAACACATGTGACTACAAGAGTTAAGGGCACCCTTGGCTACCTTGCACCAGAATATGCTATGTTAGGTAAAGCAAAGAGAGTTGTGATGTCTACAGTTTTGGAATTCTCCTTCTAGAACTAGCTAGTGGCAAAAAACCACTTGAAAAGCTTAGTTCCACAGTGAAGCGATCAATAAATGATTGGGCACTGCCATTGGCTTGTGAGAAGAAATTTAGTGAACTTGCAGATCCAAGACTTAATGGTAACTATGTGGAGGAAGAGCTTAAAAGAGTAATTTTAGTTGCTCTATTGTGTGCTCAGAGTCAGGCTGAGAAGAGACCTACCATGCTTGAGGTGGTAGAGCTACTGAAGGGAGAGTCCAAAGAAAAGCTTTCTCAGATGGAAAACAATGAACTCTTTAAGAACCCTCCAGCTGTAGGACATGATGATGGGGCATCAGCTGCTGAAGGCAGTTCAGACTTTATCTCAGAAGAGAAGGAATCAAAACATGAATTGGAAGAAAATACAGAACCATGATTTGTGCAACAAAAAACGATGGAACTATGGATTTCTATGTTAAATACAGATTGTGAAGTTTTCAGGATTGCTTTTTTGTACCATTATTATTATTATTTTATTTATGCGGGGAACACTGGGCACCCGTTTATTAGAGCAGCGTGTGCATGTTTGCCTCTATTAGTTGTGGCTATGAACCATGCAAAATTGCTGAAAGCCTGAAACTAGGGATTTGATATGTTATACAGATTGTGAAGTTTTCAAAATTTGTAATTTTCTATCCACCACCTCTACCAGGAAACAAACTTCCTTTTCTCGGGATAATTTATGGAAACCCCCGACAAAAGTGCAAGGTCAGTATCTAGACTGTAACGAAGTTCCTAAAAATAAATAGTGCCCCACCCTGGAAAATGATGTCAATGTCATAAAGCAAAACATCATCCCATAAGGAAGCGAAAGCTATATTCTTGCAACGGTTAACATTATATAATGAGATAAAAATATTCCAATAAATTCGAATGTCTTTCCATATATATATATATATATATATATATATATATATATATATATATATAGTCAGATCCGTTGACACTAGGTGTCAAATTTTAAGAGTTATACTACTTAATAACTTTTTGTAAAATGAGAATTTGACCAATCCAGTTGTTGAATCACATTATATTATATTATGATCATGTATATCAAATTTTAGATAATTTGGACATTCGTAGGTATGTTATCTAACAGTGGACTTTTACTTATATTTTTAGTTTGATGAAGCATTAATTAGTTTTCGATTTTTATGAAATTTTATAAGTTTGATCTACTTTATAAGAACTTTCAATTTAACGATTGAATTGGTCAAATTCTCATTTTACAAATAATTATTAAAAGGTGTAACTCTTAAAATTTGATACCTGGTGTCAACGAATCCTGACTCATATATATAAAAAAGGTTCAAATTACACCAGTGTAAGTTACACTAAGTCTTATGTCGTTGATAATTTTAGATGTAATGTGAATTTTAGTAATCCAATCATTAAATTATATTTATTCATCATTTTGATTATTTGTATCAAATTTCATAAAATTAAAAACACCAATAAATTAAAAAATCAAATGAATAGATTTTTTTCATATATTTCAAATGTATATATAACGTTAATCTTAATACATCTCAATGACATTAAATAATTTTGAATTAATATAAAATTTTATATATATATATATATATATTATATGATCAATAAGAATATTTAGTAGTATGTTATCTATTTTTTTTTATTTGAACAAATCACAACCGTGTGAACATTTCAAACCCGGTGATTCTTGGTCATGACAGGCTTTTGGAGAGACCGCAAATCTATTAGACAATACGTTTTAGTTCAATTATGTTCATTTTTTAATTTATATTCTTATCAAACTAATTTAGTTTTAGCCTTGGTATAATACTGAACGATTATAACCTTCCAAAAATTATTTTTAATACCAAAAAATAATTTTGGTATAATACTAGTTCAAAAAAAGATTTTGAACAATTTTCAATTCACCTGACTTTATATGACAAGGTCAACTTTCAGTCCGGGTTATACGACAACAGTTATGGATCTAGGCCAAGTTGTGCTTTACACCATTTGAAAAGGAGTACTTGCTGTAAAAACAGTTCCTTGAGCAATTAATTAAGGAAGATGCTTCTGCTTGACCAAAAAACTCAGCATAGTGGGAAATCCAAAACCTTCAACAACCGAATTGCAGAAGCAGACCAGAGTAAATTAGAATTGTTGGCTTGTAATTATTTACAAAGCTATGATACCGTTGCTACAAGATCTCCATAGGACGTGCAACAATGAATAATACAGCATACTATGACAAGTTTTCAAAAATTTTGAAGGACTTGCAACTTGTATCTCAATAAACTAAACATTTGTATCTCAAGAGAATGTATCCTCTCGATCTCCCTCAGCAATTGTCTCCCCTTCCTCCATATTGCTAAACTCTAAGAAATGGGTTGGTCTATGGTCCCTCGTGGTAATACTCCCTAGGTGTCCCAAGCTTCACTCCATACTTCATCCCTGAAGCGTGTCTCACCCCCATGAAGTTGTAATTCCATGGACCATTATCAGGAATCTAGGAGATTGTAGCCAGAAAAACCATCAAGACAAGGTAAAACAAAGCAAATAAATAACAATAATACAACAACAACAATGATGATGATGAAAATAATAATAATAAACCATAATTTTAACAAGATATTCAAAACAGATTAGATAACTTCAAGAGGCAGGAAAAATACCATGTAAAAACCAAGGAACCGATCACTAAGAAGCATCTGAACCTTCTCATAATGAGTGGGAAGGTAACCATGAGGATGCTTCCCGTATCCTTATTGACACGTCCCCATTCATAACCGGATGGAGTGAGTTTGTATGCAGTTAAAGAACAGGAACCAGGAGTAAAAACTGCAAGTCAAGATAATACATTTCTCCCCGTCCCATTGCTTATTGTTCTCCAGGATCTTAGCATGTGAAGTGAGATCCTGCAATATCATTTTCTCAGGTGAGACCATGCATCATGAATCATATATATTTCCCAGACACACAAAATAATCTAAATTCTATTATTTTCTGGTGGAAGGAGGGGCAATTGTTTTAAAACCTTATCTTCTGTTTTCAATTTTTTATTGTATTCTCCCAAAGCAGAACTAAAAATTTCAATATGCCTTAAAATTGAATTAAAAACAAAAGAAAATTGCAATTGAAACTAAAGCAAGTATAAACCTGGGGTGACAACTGAGGAAGTTCATTTGGTTGAGTATGCATCCATCCCAAGGCTCCAAATCATTCAAGAAATCATGCTCTGGAAGAGCTGATGGGAGATGGACCTGTTGATGAGTCCCCCATTGTGGTGGCATCACAATGCAGCGTATTTCTTTAACCTGAGGATTGTCCGGAGGACTTATGCCATACAAGTACCCAGAAATTTGTGTTCGAAGATCTGCTATGCATATGAACTTCTTCAAAATGTTCTTTGGCATAATATAGGTATAGCCAGTTTCCTGCACCACAAATTCCAACATTAACACATGACAAGAGTTGTAAGTATAAAATGATTGGCAGAAATGAAGAAAAATAGTAAAAACCTTTATATCCTCGGAGTTCACATATATATGGTTTACACGAAGGTATAGATTGTGGCTGATATTGCTCTGACACGCCAGTCAGTCTTAGAACCAAATGCAGCTTGCTCATAGGGACTGGTGGTGGTTACTATAAGTTCTTCACCATGAACATTTGTGGTTTTTGTTGTTACAGCCGTCACCTGGTTTGCTTCATGTGCCTGCAAAATAGTAAATACAGAACAACTCGAGTAAATAACTCAGAACGAGTTGACAGGATAAATCAAGTCTATGGAACAGAAAAGATAAAAAGATTGACAGGAAAATAGTGTTAAACTTATGTCCGGGAAGCAGCAAAAATAATATAACCTGTTTCTCAATCTCTGCAATCTGTTGCCGCTGTTGTGAAGGTGGAGTAATCTCAGCTCCAAGTATTATATCACGAATCTCAGACTGAGTTAAAGCTGAAGTATTCACATTGTTTTTCTTAGCATAATCTGAAAGTATAAGATCTCTTAATGCAACCTCCACCTGCAATGCATCATGTTTAGGCTATCAATACCAAGAGGAAACAGAAAGCTGCACAATCATAACCACATATAACTCCAACAAATAACAGTCAATCTTCAAGGTGGTGTAGCAACTATTCCTCAAAGTCTAAGCATTGAACCTATTAAAGATAGATGTATAATATCAGAAAATTGCAATTTAAAATTACCTTCATCCACTGGTCATCACTTAGAGAAGGCCAGATGTGATGAGGTTCAGTGACGATAGTTTTGTCAGGCTTTAGTAACATCTTTGCTTTTTCATTATTCACATGGAGTGCACGCAGAATCAGAATCAGCCTGGAGAATGCAGTGTACGATGAAATACTCTTCAGCCAATCGTCATAAATGTTGAACAAAACCATTTGTGGTTCTGTGGCCTTCAAAATAAGATCCCCAAATTTCTCAATTTTCAAGCATGCCTGGAAAGGAAGCTGCAGCTCACTTCCTTTGATAACAATGTTGGGGAAGTCCAGCAAGTGAACCTCCAATGGATCCAACATTCCTTTACGAGTGACAATAATTTGCTTTGGCTGTTCTTCTACAGGCAAAGACCTTACAAGAGCAGCAACTTCTTCAGCTGTTTTCCACTTCGCCAACTGGCCAAGACGCTTCTGACCAGCCCAGACACTGGTATGAATAACCTGCAAGGTAAGATAAGAGAGATGAATATATAGACAACTAACATAAGAACCCTTCAGTAAGGATGAGAGCATGAACAAACCTTAAGAAACAGTTGTCCAGTCCTTGGATTGAAAATAAATATGGCACCATTGATAGGTTTCGTTGTGAGATTTCCTTCAAAAGTCTTATGAATTGTAACACGATACACATTAGTGTCATCAACAAACCATATTATTTGGTTGCTGAATATCTCTCCATAGTTTTGGGAAGACAAGTATGGTTCAGTGGGCTCAGATGAGTACACTGCAAACCTTTCCTTATCCGCTCCCTCAACACATACAATGCAGGATTTGACTGCAAAAGCACCACATTATCAGTAAAAACAATCCAGATAATCAAAGAAATACATACTACAGTCACCAGAGCTTAGAGGAGATTCTGTAAATATAGGTTACTACAAATCAGGTAACAATTTTTATCCACAACAAAAATTGATGTACCCTAATGATTTTTAATTTTGTAACAGACTTCTAATGTATGATGGTTATTTACCTTCATGATCTTGTTCATGGCTTGCTGAAGAAGTGGCTTTGACCCCGGGAACCAGTTCCCAAAAGCAGAATGTAAGTTATATGCCAAATCAATGCCAATCATTACCCCTGCATGGGAAGCAAGGACCAAGTCAACATTACATATATAATAAAATAGCATATAACGGAGCAAAGGAAAATAACAGAGTAGCGTATAATGGAGCAAAGGAAAATAACTGAGACTAACCAGTAGGAGATGGATATATGGACATATTGTCTGTTGTGTAATCCATAAATTTGGCCCGTGTGTAACGCTCAATATCGTGAGAGTCATAATCACCCCATCGAAGCTGAACATCAATCCAATACTTATTACTTGCCTTTTGATCAAAAACATCCTTAGATTCAGCTACAAGACTAGGCTTTGACATTGGCCATCTATGGGCAGCAAAGAGAAGAATGTCTGCACAAGAACTGTTCATTTTGTAACTTTTCCTTGGATGGATTGTTTCCTTCTGGACAGTTTCAATCTCCAAAGCATCCAACTCTTGATCCAAAACCTGACAAAGATCCATGACAACACTCTCATGGATCTTCTGCCACAAGTGAGCTCTGAATATCTGAATAAGAGATATCTTCAAAGTTGGTATTTTCCCATGCATGAAAATACCAGTCAGATCTAGCTGCACTTGGAAACCCACATAAACATTGGCTCGATTAATGGTTGGTGACCACCAAAGTGTAAACCTACGGTTGGGTATCTGGTTCAGACCAGATCTCTGAGCATTGGTGAGCTTCTTATACTTCATAGATTCTTCAAAACCTGATGCCTTTTCCCAGAAGAGACCTTCCCAAGTTGGAAAACTAACAGTGAAAAATAGCAGTAAGTCAATTACAATTTCCATAGTAGACAAAAAATAGCAAGAGCTAAATACTGAAGAAACTGTCAGTGGATATATATTTCCTAGATTTCCACCAACATAATGTCCGGCAAAAAGCTGGCCCAAGTCTCAAGACAATGATAACTATAAAGCATGGACCACCACTTCAGTGTCATGTTTGTGAGTTTGAAATGTGCCAACACAACACACTAACAGCCGATGTTTCATGTCTAACACCAGACATTCATACGTGCCCCATTTAAAAATATTCTGACTACGGCATACCTACAACATTGTGGCACACAACATAGAAACAGCATGGACAGCTTTACAGAAATTGAAAAAAGAAATCAGTCTGTTCGAAAAATTCTTAACCACTTTTTAAATAATAAAAAAAAGGAGGATGCATTTTTGTCTTGTACCAATTTCATTTCCCCCCAACTTTGCACTTCATTATTGCACATATACCAAAAAATTGTAAATCTTGAAGCTTATATATGATAGTATGAATTACAAATCTTTTTCCTTACATATTCAAGTTTTGTGTGTGTCACTGCACTGCATGTCCTATACTTTCTAGAATTCAGTGTATTTCTTAAGTCCATAAGAGTGTCTGTATTTTATAGGATAAAATGGTTCCATAAGACATCAAATAAAAAGAGTGTATAAATAAATGGATGAACTCAGGATTTTTTTTCAGCTTGGTACAATGGTTAAGCAAAGGTAAAACACTCACAACTCAAACAACACAGCGAGTTCAAAGGAAAATAAGACTTACTATGTTCCTTTGAATAAGGTATGTTCAAGAATTCCCTCAACTCCTCCAAGGGCTTGAATAACATCAGTTCGATAATTGTTCAAGTTCCACAACTTCCCATCATGCCTCTGGTGTGTCCACCAGAACGGATTTTGTTTCAGAACTTGGTACTGCTTGAAGTCCGTACGCACCCTCCATCCTTTATCATAAGCCAAAGTGTGTCTATCCTTCTGAAACAAAGTGTTAATTCGTGGTATTCCTCTATCCCATGAATCCTGCCAAATAGATCAGGAATAGGTCAATAAGTAGATTCCCTCAAAGGAAAAACGGAGGCACATTGCCACTATATTATCCAAACGAACACCAAAACCCCAATATTCAGATTATCAAGAAGGCACACTCACTTCCAGATCTTCAAGGGTCAAACGCCTGTTTTGAGCTTGTGCTTCCTGCCTTTTCAATGCATATTCAGCCCAGACACGCTGTGAATCAATGAATTCACTCTCCCAGGGCTGCATGATCCAAGAGAGCATAAAAAGATGAACCACAGAAATATCTAAATATACATAAATCATACGCAAGTGCAAATGCACATAGATTATTATGTAAAATGGGGAAAGAATTGAGGTTCACCTGTATGTAGCGATAAAGGTTGGGAATCAGCTGGTCCTCCTCGTGACTCATCCCACTCCTGAAGTGGGTTACACCAACATCTGTCTGCTGACTGTATCGGAGATCACTCTGTGGAATCAAGATGTGACCCATAGACAACATTCCGAGCCCTCCAATTTCTTTGGGAGTGTAGAAAATGACAGGCGGAAACCTGATAAGAAAGACAGTGGCATAGATTTGAATATTTAAAACCCAAAAGCTTCAAAAAAATTTGATTATTTACCTGCTAGGCATCTTTGAATTGAGTCCAATCTTAATACGAGTTTGAATTTTATTTTCACATTTAACAAGCAAATCCAACAGCTCTTGAGTATGTACAGTTGCCTCCCGGAAGTAAGTCATGAGTCCTAATAAGAACCAAAGTGAATGATAGCCATAAAACTAATGATAATATCAGCAAAGAGCTCCTACAATCCAACTTCACTTACCTATTAAAGCTGTATTCCACTTATTGACAATTTTTGTGAATGTAGTAGAACCCGAAGACATAAGAATCTGCCTCACACGATTCTCAAACACTTCATGTGTTCGTCATCAACTCTTAAGAAAGCAACAGCTGTCCTTTCTTTTGTCTGTTCATTCTGGAGATTCCAGACACCATCCCTTGTGTTACTGAATGCTTCTTGAGTCATTCTAATTTTAGGAAGTATCCTCACTTCAAATCCACACCTGCAGGTTATTGAGAGATGTCAGCAAAGGGAGCTTCATTCATCATTTACAAAGTTTAAGGAAAGCTTCAAAGCCACAAAAGACAAAGGACCAACAAGCTGGAGTCAGTAATGACTATTTGGGGAAAATGGCAACTACAAAAGAAATAAACAAATAGAAATGCAGAGTTTCTTATAGGGTAAGATATCGATATGTACTGGAAGATATTGACAGAGCCAGAATCATTTTAAATCACTATCATGTCAGGTCAGACATCTAAGACCAGTTTAAAACTATGAATGACTTCAGTGCAAAGTGAAAAGTTGATAAAAATAACTTCTTCACATTTCACAACCAAAAGGGTGAGGAAAAAAACTAGAGTAGTTGCTTAAAATAATTAATACTTACATGCTAAACAACAAGTTTGGATTATCCTTGCTGTAAACAGAAACAAAGCTGTTCTCCCACTCCAAAGTCGTAATGCTTCGAGGAAGACGATTCTTCATATCCCAGAAGACACTCCTCCCAAGATTGACTGAAATTACATCAAAGTGAATTGTTAAACAGGACATATTAAGAAGCAAGGGCCAAATAACAAGTCAAAACCCCATATAAGGCAAAGTAAGAAACAAATACCATCATGCTTCATGAGCCTCATTCTTGCATCTCTTGGCCAGCACTTCTTATTATTGTACCCCACCATGTTCTCATTGTTAGGATCAGGATGCTCTGTAAGATATCTCTGAATGAGATCCCGAGCCTCCTCATGGGTGAAGCGAAATAATATATGAACCCGGTCTATGTACCGAGAATACAGCCTAATTGGATGCCTAGTCTCAACTTTTGTGTCCCAGTAAGTGATGAATTCATTTGGCATCTGCGGAGGACCAGCAATTTCACTGGCTCGAGTCAGTCCAAGAAGCAGAAGGTCCAATACCAGTCCATAATATTGAACAACAAAGGATGCAAACTGTAAACCACGAATGAGGCCATATGAATTTGTATGGCTCATATCCTTATATGACAGCACAACATTGTTTTTTGCAGTGACATAATCAGCAATATTATGGTCTAGAACCAAACGCAGAAGCCTGCAACAATAGAAATAAATTTAGAAGTGGAGATAGCCCTAATTACATTCAGAAAGGCATTTACAAAATGCATACCTGTTTAGCATTGTTAAATCAATCTTCTCAAAGAATTTCTCAAACTTGGTCTGCAGCATCACAACACACTGACCATCACTTGTGTCCCATATACCTTGCAGATTGTTTATACCTTGACACCATTTGTAAACCAAAAGAGGTGGTGGCTCTGAATCTGCTGGCTTGATCCAGTTGGGAAAGAGATGACGCTTGTCACCTTCATACCACAGATATTGATCAAGATATGCATCTGTAATCTTCTCAAGAGGCTCTATTTCATAAACCGGAATCAAGTAGCTATATAAATCCATAAACTCTATGCCAACCTGCCAAAGCAAGAAACAAAATTATACGTGTACTGTGCTAGGAATGAACATCCTAAAACTAAATAATTTTTTAGCATATTGACATACTTCCTTGAAGGCACGCTGGGTGAGGAGATGTCGCTTAATTCGCGATAATGCCTCATGTGGATTGTCATATGCTTGTTCAATCAGCCCCAACTCCTCTCTTTGCAGTTGATTCAACCTCACTGCAACACTGTAGGATTCTTTCAACCTCTCAAGTGCAAGGATAAGCAACTTCGTATCATGCTTGTATGATAAAGGTGGAAACGGAATAGGGGAGAACTTCCTTGATTCCAACCAATGTACTGTTGTTGTATAGATAGCAACAGCTTCTTCAGGAGTAACATATGGACCATCTTTCAAATAATTGTGTTGACGTTCCTGCAACAAGGACAAAAGATCAGGAGGTGACTTCATGAAAACAAGATTTTCTATAACAACACTAAAAACAATTCTTAGAAAATAGTGAGATGACAAAAGCTCATATGAATCATAGAGAATACTAAATGCACCTGCTCTGCCTTCAGCCAGAGCCGCGTCAATCTTCCAAGATTCTTACGACAAACAGTCTTATCCACTGTAGCACCTCTTCTTATACGCTCACGATTATAATGAGCAACATTTGTCCACCAGTCTGCTTTTGATTTCACATATCGAAGGATCATGTTCTCTATGGGAACGGGCAGACCAGGAACCTACATATTGCCAAAGCAAGTGAATCAACAAGGCCATGAAGGAATACAATTTAGTCTACAAATTGCAATAAGATAGTTTACCTTCCAAGGAATATTTGCTTTCCAACAGCGCCAAGCCTCACTCAAATGCTGTAATATAGTTCTTGCCTTATTCTGTTTTATACCCTCTGCCATTCAGGGGAGTAAATAAAAAATTGCAGTATATCTCAAAGGAAAAAAATTGCAGAAGCCACTTGGTGAAAAAAAATCCAAAACCAGAAAGCATAAACAATGTTAAATAAAAAATTACTACCTGGCATGGCATCAAGCACATCATGCATAACTGCTGCTCGAAGCTCTAAGTCAAAGTGGCTCTCAACACGCTGCTTAGTGACAGTCTTCGCCACTCCTTTGAGTGCCGCCCCTCAAACTGTCGTGCAAGTAAATTTCCGAGCCATCGTTCAAGAAGAGGCACAATACCACGGAGAAAGAATAACCATACCCTCCACATTGGTGCCCAAAACCCACAGCCAGGTCCCTTTCCAACAGGCCCAGTGTTAAAACGGTAGTAAATCAAGTGCTTCAAGTCTTTGCACATTCTTATTTGCCGCATAAGCCTGTACTTGTACCGATACATACCAGTCAATTGACCAACATGTGAGAAAGTATATTGGAGGCCATCTGCCAGCTGGAAAGCATCCACATTACCCAAACGAAACTGAACATTGGCATCCACCACAAGTTTTGTCAAACGAAGGATCTCACGACAAAGATGAAAAGCATTACCAAATCGTGATTTCTTTCGCTCTTTTGTAGTCAAGGTTTTGACAGGCTTCAGATTAAAATTATAATCAAGGTGAAGGTAGTTCAAATTTTTCCTGTGTATCAACAGATTCAACATGTTATACCCCTGCCTACAAACTTGAAGACCTGCTTCAACCCAATCAAGTTCTGTGGTCTGGAAAAACTTTGTTGCTTGGAGAGATCTGAATAAGTGCTTCTTTTTCTGGGCCTTAGGAGGCCTATGATGCAGCTCATTCAACACAAAACATTTCAGCAACTTTTGATAGCTAACCCGAACTTTAACTGGATATGATGGAGGACTGTTTGGCAATTAAGAAAGAAATGGTTAATTTTCTCATTTCACTATTAGAGAAATATGCAGTGCCAGATGCATGATTAACCAATGACAGACAAGCTAGAAAGCGTGTTGAGGAGGGAGGCTACAACTTACCAATGCTCTTTGTACCATTCTGAAACAAGAGGAATATCTTCTGCCCGCCTCATGCGACCAGATCTCATGTTAAACGGACGAGGAGCAAACAGCAAGGATATTCCAGCAGCTGTGGTATCCGTATAAAGTTGTGTATCTTTAAGCAAAGGTTCCACACCATCTGGCAATATCCAATCATCATCATCATCCTCATCATAAACTCTCTTCTCACGCCGCTCCTTGTTAGCACTGGTTATTGGGTGTATCAAGGGATCATAATAAAATGCAGGCAAATCAGGGTCTTCAGTTTTTATGTACATGACCATCGGGGTATGGTACACACAAAGCTTTACTTTGCGAGGTCTGTTGTTATAAAGATGAGGAAAAGCAATTCTATACTCTGTCCGGAGTGGCGACCTTATAATGAGTTTATTGATGTCATTAAACTCATTCCAGTCCTCATCTCCCTTCTCCATGTCACGGTAGAGAGGCTCAAATTTAGGGCCACCTGGAGGGCATAGATAACAGGAAAATCAATACCGCATGATTTTGAAATTCCACATTGTTATAATATGCATAATATCATATATAACATAACTTCCTACACCTTTTAAAGTTCATTACAATCTGCACAGCTACCTAGTTTTTTAATTACCAATATCTAGCTTGATGTGATCTTAAACTCAATTGATGTCTAACCCAGTATATTACAAATAAGTTTGATATTTTTTAATATGAAAAGCTATAAATATATACACGAGAGAAATCCAAGTACCAGGTATGCACATGTTCAAAGCCTTTGCAGTAAAAAATGACTCCATGTCAAACAAGTAGAAATAATTGCGGTCAATCAAATCAGACAGAAGCTGCCCAGCAAGCCGATGCAAAGTTGCCATTATAGGGAGGGAAAGGTGCCATTTCCGGTAGCTAGGACCATTTATGAGCTTTGTTTTTACAAGCGGCTTATGATCATAAAACCAAGTATACACAGCAGAATCTTCCTCTTCATCAAGCTCCAGCTGAATAGGCTCTAGAGGATCAACATCCAAAAGATTATCAGCATAGTCCAGCGGAGGCTCCTCATCATCAAATGGGGGAAACCGCATCCTCTTAAAATGACGACGATCCCTTTTCTCCCTTCTCATCATGATCCACATTGTACCCCACTGCATAATAATTTTTTTGTTTAAGAAAGAACCATTAAGGTCAAAAAAGATGTATCATGAACATACACAATAGAGCAGACTTTATAACTATTATTTCTATGAGCTCATGAGCTGCTACATGTGCACATTAAGAAGAAAAGAGAACAACAAACCTGGGCCAGATAAATGGGTTCAACAACCCAAGGTATTTCATTGACAAATGTAATAGCCCCAGAAATATGGTACAAGACCTTCACATCTCGGACCTACATTCACAAAAGTTGATTAACAGATGGGATTAGCAAGGGACCGCTATACAGAGAATCAAATGGAAGTGGAGGAAATTTAGACTGCAAGATTGCCGAAATAAGAGAAATTGGAAAATGCAGAGCACCTGCTCCCACGGCATAGGCATATTTTCCAAAAGCTTGTAAACTGCATGCGGAATGAATTTAAGAGCTCCAAGATAAACACGTTTGTCATGACGATATTTCTTTGAGGACATATCACCATGATCCCTGAAATTGAGAACAGTAAAGGAAATTATGATTTGAAAAACAAAATGGCAGTATTTAGTAAGAAGTACCATAAGATAGAAATTAATCTGTTATACAAAGGGAAAAGGTCACAGAGATAGATATTGATACAATATAAGTCACAACCTCAAAGTCTTCTGTTTATTACCAAAAAGGAATCATTCTATGCCACATGCACAGTATCAACCAACATGTATAAAACAGTGAATGCTTTTCATCAGCTTGTTCTCCTACACCTATCTTTAAGCTAACCATGAGCATCAATCAAGCTTTCCTCACACAAACCCGATAAAAAATCATAATGGAAGGGGGAAAATCAAGTGAGCGCGCGCATCACGCTCCAGATAACGAATTAACCTTTTCACAGTTCGCAACACCGAATAATATTTGTCAGCTAACCCTAAAAATTGTAATATCCCAGCATCCTCTCACTAGCTCAATGAAACAATTTCACCCTCACTGTCAACTTCTAAAACAAGATAAATAGCTTCAACAACCAGTTCATAACCGAGAATCAGATTCTGAAGAACAGAGTAATAATAGCAGCAAATCACCAAAGAACATCACAACTGGTGGAAGAAATCACACTTGCCTGATGATTTTCCTGACATGTTCAGGAGGCATATCCTCTTTCTGAGTCTCAACAAACCCGAATTTCCTCTTATCACTGTAACGCTTGGAGTTCAGCTGCTGCCATTTCCTTGCCTTCTCTTCAAGCCGCGCCTCCGCATCTGCCTCGGTCTCCGCAGGGGCAGGGGCCGGAGGCGGCGGTGGAAGCACCGTGTACGACGGTTGAGCGGCCGGAGGAGGAGGAATCGGAGGGACAGTAGTTCCAGGTGGTGCAATCTGCCCGTTGTTCCACATCTTGAAAAGAACTATACTCTATCGGAGCTTGACGCTTCGAAAGTGAATGAAGTAATATGGTATGGAATGATTGAAAGTTGATTCAGAGCATGTTCTTCCTAGATTGAACGAAGAGCCTTGAAGGGCTCAAGTACCAAGTAGCAGGTTCTAGGGTTTATGAGTGAAAGTAAGAGAGCCAGAGGTGAGTGGAAGAAAGAAACTAAACATTAGAAAAATGATTTTAGTTTTATCAAATTATCAAATGGCTATGACGGTAGCACGTGCCGCCATTCGGATACCGCCTTTACAATTGGGTCATCGTCACTTGGGCTGCTTGTTTAGGCCCAACTATAGGAAAATTTGGGGCTGTGTTTTTGTTCGGGAGTTTATTTTTGCACATCCTTTTTAATCCTGCACTTCCAATTCCATCTTTTATTAAATTTAATATTTCAAATTACCCTTTTAAATTTAACTCTCTATTTTCCTTCTACTCCACATCTTGCTATACCAGAAACAAAAGTTTCCACAACATAATTGTTTTTTCTTCCTCGGAATTTGAAACAAAATTATTTTTCTGAACATATGGCATCCCATGGAACTATTTGCTTCCTTTCTATTGATAATGTGCCACAAGAAAAAAAATTTAGTGCTAGCCTTATGTGCCCCAACAAGAACATTGGAGATCTTGCATCCACCCACCAAAGTCATTCATTTTTCACTCTCTTTTACTATTACTCTCTTCGTGTGTCATTGAAACTTCAGATCAAAAACCTAGCCACCTAGCCATCCATCTTTAAATGAAATCCAACAACAAAATCAACATCAAAGATTGGTATATTGTTTTGTACATGAAGAAATTAACAATGTTGGGTGAGAGAGAGCGAGGAAACAAAGATTGTTTTCGTGCATGCAGATTTTTTTCCGATGAAAATAGTTATTGTTTACTGTAAACATTTTTCTTGTATTTAAAAATAATATCCGGAAATAAGTTTATGGTTTCAACAAAAGATGAGAGAACGAGGAAAAATAAAAAAATTTAATATAAAAGGGTATTTTGGGAAATTGATTTTAATATAAGAAGGGATGAGATGTGTAGAATAAAAACGGGGATTTGCAAAAATAAACTGCCATTTTATTCACGTCCCTTTTTTCTCCCATATATTTTTATTATTGTCAAAAATACTCCTATCCCTAATTTAAATATCTAAACATATTTCTCTCCAGGCCATGACACCACCCCCTCGACCCCTCTCCCTCTCCCACCATAATAATCTCATCTCAAAACTTCTTAAAATCTGAAATGCATATTATATGTGGATCTCTGATAAATTCTGATGTCAAAATCTTAATCTTTGAACCTTAAAATCATCATTCATTATCGTACATTTTTTTGTTTTGAAGTAATTTACCGAAAACTAATTTCCATAACTTCTGGAAATTAGTTTCTGAAACTACCAGAAGCTACCAAAAATTATTTTCCAATGGATTTTTTTAATTGTACAACGGTTGACTTTTTCACTTTGACGACCGTTTACCTTATCTTTTTTCACTAAAATACACACGTTTTGTTCTCAATAGTTTGCGTAATTTTAATCACATCATTGTTAATTTGTTGCACAAATATGTGCATTCAAATGATTGTTAGAAATGAAAATAAATAATCATTCCTAATTTTGATTATGCCCCTATCATTATGATGTCAAAAGTTTTATTGATCAAGCTATTATAAAAGAAAGTTCTTTGATTGATCAACTTATGAAATGTGTAGTATTAGACTCAACCAAGTGAAGTCCACATGTAAATATTCTCTCATTAACGGTCCCTCAAATTCTAGAAACAAGTTTACAGTAAAAGGAATTGCTTTTAAAAATATTTTTGAATACTTGTTTATAGTATTTGAATTAGCATTACTGGAAACAAGTTTCCAGTGATCTCCTATGTAGGGGAAAAGAAAACTAGTAGTTTACTGAAATGGTATTTTGGGATATTAAAATTTAGTAAAAGAAGGGGGAGTGGAACGCGTGGGGAAAAAAGAGATATGTAAAGAAGAAGCTCTCCAATGTCAATATTATGGTTATAAGCCCAATCATCTATCTGCTTATTTAACCGTTCTATTTTTTTTCTCTACAAAATCTAGGTACATAAGCCCACATGTCAAACACTCAATTATTTGATTACCTTCTAATTTTTCACTTTTTTATTTTTTTCATGATTTGATTACAATATTTAGTAAAATAAAATATAAAATTACACCACTAAAATATAAATACCCCGCCCAAAAAATCATTTTTATCTTCTTCTCAAATATAATTATTTTCCACCTATGCATTAATTTAGAATGTAACATCCCAAAAATTGGAACCGTAGGAAGCGTAGAGGGAATCATAAGCTAAAGATCCTATTAAGAGAGATGATTAGGAATTTAATGAGAGTATAGAGTTTAGAAGATACTAAGGGGGGAAATCGAGTAATAAGCCTGAATGCCCATTTTGATGAAACTTAGGGAGAATTAGATTAAGATGAGAGGAATTAAGTTCATAGAGTTGAAGGTAAAGCGAGAAAGAGGTTTGGATTAAAGGATTTGGGTTAGGAAGGATCAAAGCTTGAAGGGCACATTCTCGTGAGTGAAATTAGGAGTGTAAAGGTGTTTCATAAGAGGAAAGAAGTAAAAGAGGGTTAAAAATTGAATTTAGGTAAGTGACTCTCGAGCATTCTCGCTCAAGCGAGAAATGTCTCACTTGATCAAGGATATCAGTAAATAGGGTGAAACTCTTTTTCTCATGTTTTCGCTTTGGTCCATTAATTAATGGTGCTCTCTGGAGCATTCTCGCTCAAGCGAGAAGGATCTTACTTGAACGAAAATATCAGCAACTGAGATTAATTTTGGTCCTGATGTTTTTGCTTAAGCAAAAAGCCCCTTTGCTTAAGCGAAAATAGTCCAGAGATAGGGGTTGCTCTCTGGAGCATTCTTGCTTGAGCAAAAATGCGTAAATCAAAAAGCATTTAATATTCTCACTCAAGCAAGACCTCAAGCAAGAGGTCCTCGTTGGAGCGACAGTACGCAGATTGAGTTTTTAAAAACATAATAGTTAGGGCTTTGCCCTCATTATTTCAAATTCTTCACTTCTTGGAGAGAGAGTCTAGAGAGAGAAGCTCGTCCAAGCTTGGAGAAGAAGAAGGAGAAGGAAGCTTTCTCGCTCACACCCCTCATACCTCACTTTCCCTTCTTCTTCGAGCTATCTTTAGGTGAGTATAACTCACACACTCTCACCCATCCTTGCTTGAACCTCCCCAATGAACACTACTCTCTCTCTCTCTTTCCCCTTTTCTTTTGACTTGTATGTGGTTGTTCAATCTTTATTATGCTTATTGTATTATTGTATGCATTGGAGACATGATTTAAGATTCTAGAAATTAGGGGCTTTGCCTAAAATCCTTGTTAATACTTGATATGCTTATGATCTCAATTCCAATAGCTATATAAATGTTAAATGCTTTTGGGTTCAACCTTAGTTATCATAAAAAATGAATTTTTCCTCAGCCCAGCAAACCCTAAGTTAATCAAGCTTGAATTCGGTCTAGAATAAAATGAAAATAAGTTTGGCTTCGGTCCAGATTATTTGGCTTCGGTCCAGATTATTTGGCTTCAGCCCAGATAGTGAGTAATGGCTTTGGCCCAGTTAATCTTGTATTAAAACTTGACTTCAGTCCAGAATAATGGCAGTGTTTATTACCTAAGGAAGACGTTCCTTGTAGTCTGAGCTCGGGTATAGCCTTAGAATTAGTGAAAAGACCCATTCTGTCGGGTTAAAAGTAGGTAATGCACATTACACATTCTCATGAATTGTGACTGGACTAGTTCATGTATGATTTGGTTTTATATGTTGCTTCTCATATGCATGCTCTCTCTACACCGCCTGCATGCATAGTTATACTCACTAAGATACTATTCTCACCACATGTTTGTGGAATTGTTTTGGATATGGAGGACACTCAGTGGGATGCATGACCGGGTAGCCTGGGAGCTTATGGGTGAATTAGCACCCTAGATTTCTTTTTTTTTTTTTTGTAGTAACTCCTTGGGATTGTGTATGTTGACTGAACATGAGAAGTTAACGGGATTATTAGTGTTGTATGTTTGAGCCACTTGATGGTCGCTGAGTTGCAATTCATGAGTTTTGATTATGTTTGGGCTTATGTAATCGTTGGAGTTACCTAAGCATTTTATGAGTGTGCTTGTTGTCGATATTAATAATGGTGCGAAATAATTTCCTAAAATTGGGAATTTTGCTTCCAACGAGCATCATTCGTGAATTCAGAAATTAGGACGTTACATTATGGTATCAGAGATGTTCAATCCAATTGGACTGTGGTTAGGTTAGTTGCCTGTGACTTTCTATAATCCTCCTGTACCTTGTATCCCCTATGGGGACTGATCCCCCACATATTGTGTGTGTTGTATGCATGATTATGGTTAGTGACTTAAATAGGATGCCTTGGTAGGGAGTTTAGAATGTTCCATAAACAAAGTTAATACTTACCATCCGATAAGGAAGAAAGTTCACTGTAGACCCATTCCAAGAGTAGGACCCCGATCCAAAACACTCTATAAGAAGTTACATTTATAACCTAACGAAAATTAGACTTACTTAAAGAAACCAACTTGAGTGGACTACCTGAGGAGTGATATGAATGCTTGTTTGACTATAAATTTTGGTGCTTGATTTCCTTTGACTGATTAAGTAACATGATTGGTAATGTATGTGCATGATTGACTGACTATCTTTTGGTCATGATTTAGTTTAATTCAAATCTTATTGGAATTTGATAGGATTGGGGGATTTCAGGGCCTGCACGGTTTGGAAATGAATTTAGGAGTGGGAATAGATTAGATCCAAGTTGATGAAATAGGAGGTACAAGAGTAGGGGTGAATTACTCAAGGGCCAAATTAGTTTTAGACTAGCTGTTGTTGAGCCCGACTAGGATACGAAAGAAGAAAACTAAAACCCCCACCTAAATTGATGATTAAATAGATAGCTTCAATAACCTCAATATCCTCTAGGGTAGACTTGAGGTTATGACCTTACCATATTAAGATTAAGAAGAATGAGATTCTCAAGACTACTTTAGAACTAGACTCGGGCCTTACGAGGGATCGGTGATGCCATTTTGGCTACCTAATGTTATTGCCTTGTCCATGAATTGTGTGCACAAAATCCTCATACCCTACCTAAATGAGTATGTTATCGTAGTTGTCGACGATGTCCTCATCCAATCCCAACACTTAGAGAGACATGAGTGACGTCTAAGGCGTAGTGTAAGAAGGCCCTAGAGAATAGATCATATCGAAGTAATGTCGTGATCCCAGGAAAGGTGAGAGAGTGGTGACCTGTGCATCTAGACATCTTAGATCCCTCGAGTAGAATACCCTACCCAAGACTTAGTGTTAGAAACAACATTGTTTACCTCGCGGCCTTGGAGACGCGTACGGGAGACGAATAAAGTTAAGGCCTCTAGTGACCTGGGAAGCATGGGAGAAAGGTTTAACTAAGTAGGGAAAATACATGGGGCAGTACGGGAAACTAAAATTTCTTAGGACGAGGACCAGAGTTAAAGCACCCCTAGGTTCACCTAATATAAACTTGTCAATGCCTTCAGAAGGAAGCCTTTAACCACCACCTTCATATTAGTGCACGAGTTAAAGTCAAGGGAGCTGGGAAGTCGAGTCTATATGACAAAAAGTAGCGATAGTGTGGTAATACATCGGTTAGAAGTGGAGAGTCCTAATTAAGCTACTCTAAGAAGTAGCCTTAGAGCTTTAAGATAGGAGACTGCGACTAAGTTTCAGAGCTTATGAAGGTTTGGGAGTCTCGTCCATAAGGGGGTAGCACCAGACAAGAACTTTAATGGTAGTTTCTGCGTGATCTAGAATTGCCAAGTTGTGCCAGATTCCTAAATAGATTCCTTTTCGTAAGTATAGGAATGTTAGGTGTCCAGACTGTGATTATTTTCGTGAGTCCACGTGTTCTGCTTCCGAACCTTACCCCTAATGGTTAATCAATCATAGTGTGAGATTAAATAAACTATGAGTTAATTGGGGCTTAGAATGTAAAAAATCTCCAGGAAATTCATAGGGGTTGTGAATCATTGGGTACACTAGAAATTAGGTATTTAGAAACTCTTTTAGGACCTTGTGGAAGAGTGATGTTAAGATAGTGAGATGATCCAAAGGCTACTCACCGAGAGTGGTCCCTACTCGATTAGCGGAATCAGAGTGCGCATTGAAAGTCTCGAACATTTGTTGTTAAGTCATGAGTATAGTAAGGAAAGAAGGTTGCCCCAAAAAGGGGAGAGAGCGAAAATAAGGATAGGTCCACTTTGAGAACATAGCAATACCATGTCTATAATCTCAGGATATCCTAAACGCCAAGCTAGAGTACCTTTAGGATTCTCGAAGTTTTCCTTAGTGTGCCTTAGTCCCTCGAAGATTGAACTCCCAGGGAGATTCCTCAACCAAGCTGGTTTAGGTAGTTGCTCGCATGTCCTCCCAAGTCTCTTTACCATAAAAACAATGCATCTGGTCTCCAATGACTTGGGTTGCATATATGAGTATGAATACAAGACCTTTTAATGCCTTATAGAGTTGGATTAAGTACCTACCTTTAGGTAGGGTCCTCCCATACCGTCAGTCACCTAGGTAACCTAGGTATAACCACTTACAATGCACCTCCCAGTGAATAATGAGGAATTTTTGGAGTTGGGATCAGAGGGATATTAGAAACCGTTCGGGACTAGGGATGGTTTAAGGGAATCTATATGAATTTAGGATGATTAGAGGATAATGGAATAGAATGCCTAGTGAGCAGTAGAATAACACACGTCGCGATGTTGATTTTGGAATGGTGATCGGCTCCCCCAACGGAAAGTCCGCACATTGGAAAGCTAGAAATTAGTGGAAATTTCGGATTTTAACTCTCGAGATCTAAGAGTAAAAGAGGATATTAGAGAACTAAATAGCTCCTAGTTCTAGACTTGTTACATTGTAAGATGAGGGTTATGACGAGAAGTTGATAAGTCTAGAGGCCTTTTGATCACACCAAATGGAATTGGGGTAGGTAAACAAAGTCGACCTGAACAGGAAGTTGTCGGGCCACGGGTAAAATACTTTAGAGATAGGAGTTTGAAAGTAAAACTGGGGTAATTTATTCATAGGCACCTTACAATCCTAGTAACTGCCTAGTATTTGGATTAGAACAGACAAGTTCAAGTAGTTAGGACATAATCATTAACATGTGAAACTGAATGGTTAGCAATGACGGAGGTTGAACACTTCTGGAAGTATATAGAGAGTACACCTTAGGACCTGTGGCCTAGGCACAGGAAGATGACCTTATGAAATAGATAGTAGGAACACTAGACTAGCTCACTAGATCCTGAATGATATTATGGAAAGATAATGAATTTTAGAGTTAACAAAGCAAATTTTGAGGACAAGAATTATTTAAGGGGGGTAGAATTGTAACATCCCAAAAATTGGAACCTTATGAAGAGTAGAAGGAATCATAAGCTAAAGACCCTATTAAGAGAGAAGATTAGGAATTTAATGAGTTTAGAGGAAATCTAAGGGGGGAAATCAAGTAGTAAACCCGAATGCTCATTTTGATGAAACTTAGGGAAAATTAGATTAAGATGTGAGGAATTAAGTTTATAGAGTTGAAGGTAAAGCGAGAAAGAGGTTTGGATTAAAGGATTTGGGTTAGGAAGGTTCAAAGCTTAAGGAAGAAACCCCTCGCTTAAGCGAAATTGGTCCATTAATTGAGGGAGCTCTCTAGAGCTTTCTCACTCAAGCAAGAAGGGTCTCACTTGAGCGAGAATATCAACAACTAAGATGAATTTTGGTTCTGATGTTTTTGCTTAAATGAGAAGCCCCTCGCTTAAATGAAATTGGTCCAAAGAGGGGGTTGCTCTCTTGAGCATTATTGCTCAAGCGAGAAGAGTCTCGCTTGAGCGAAAATGCGTAAATCAGGAAACATTTAGTATTCTCGCTCAAGCGATAGGTCCTCGCTTGAGAGAGAGTGCGCAGATTGAATTTTTTAAAATAGAATAGTTAAGGCTTTGCCCCCATTGTTTCACATCCTTCAATTCCTATAGAGAGTCTAGAGAGAGAAGCTTGTCCAAGCTTGGAGAAGGAGAAGGAGGCTTGCTCACTCACACCCTTCACACCTCACTTTCCCTTCCTCTTCGAGTTATCTTTAAGTGAGTATAGCTCACACATCCTCACCTATCCTTGCTTGAATCTCCCCAATGAACATTACTCTCTCTTTCCCCCTTTCTTTTGACTTGTATGTGGTTGTTCATTCTCTATTATGCTTATTGTATGGTTGTATGCATTAGAGACATGAGTTAGGGTTCTAGGAATTCAGGGCTTTGTCCAAAATCCTTGTTAATACTTGATATGTTGTGATCTCAATTCCAATAGTTATGTAAGTGTTAAATGCTTTTGGGTTTAACCCTAGTTATCATGAAAAATGAATTTGGCCTCAGCCCAACAAATCCTAAGTTAACCAAGCTTGACTTCGATCCAGAATAAAATGAAAATGAGTTTGGCTTCGACCTAGATTATTTGGCTTCGAAGATAGTGAGTAATGGTTTCGGCCCAATTAATCTTGTATCAAAACTTGACTTCGGTCCAGAATAATGGCGGTGTTTATTACCCAAGGAAGACGTTCCTTGTAGTCTGAGCTTAGGTCTAGCCTTAGAATCAGTGAAAAGACCCCTTCTGCCGGATTAAAAGTAGGCCATGCACATTACGCATTCTCATGAAATGTGACTGGACTAGTTTATGTATGATTTGGTAAATTATATGTTGCATCTCATATGTCCGCTCTCCCCACACTACCTGCATGCTTAGTTATACTCACTGAGACACTAGCCCACCACACGTTTGTTGAATTGTTTTAGATATGCATGACACTCAGTTGGATGCATGACCAGGTAGCTTGGGATCACATGGGTGGATTAGCACCCTAGATTTCTTACTTTTATTTTGTAGTTTATAGTTTTGAGCAGTTTTAATCATTCTTTCATTTATTAGGAGCCTTCAAAGTTTTGTTTTGGTATTCTTATTATAGACATAATCACAACCCCTCTTAGTCTTAGGTTCTTTCTTACATTGTTTGTTTCCATTTATAAGCCTTTTGAATTTCAAATGATAATATAAGTTGTCAACATTCTTTTTCTTGGTAAATATGTTATCCACTTGATTTCCTTCTTGTTACTGCATTTATTGTCTGTTGTGATAATATGCTAGGTCATGTAGGGAGGAACAAACCACAAAAAATATACATTTAAGATAGTTTATACATTTTAAGTTTTGTGGTTTAAAGTCCGAATACTGACTTTGGTTCTTTAAGTCAACAAGTATAGATCACACTAGCACTAGTTCTAGAATTCATTCAAAGAACGTGTGTACTGTGTAGTTTTTATCTTATTTTAATCCCTAGATTTTGTCTCCAGTTTTGACGGGTTTTAATGATTCTTTCATTTATTATAAGCGTCCAAAATTTCGTTTTGATGTTCTTATAGACATACATAACCATAATCATTTTTAGATCTTTGGTTTTGTTTTCATTTTACAAGCCTTTTGATGATGATACAAGTAAAGGAAGTTAGTAGCGGTAAGGAATAAGGCTACTTTCATTTTACAAATCATAAAGGTCAATAAACATGAATACTAAATGGTAAAGAAAGAAAAAGATATGAAAATTAGAAAAACTACCATTAGTTTGTTACTTCACCACTTGGTAATAGTTTGTTTACAGGGTTTAGGGTTTAGGGTTTAGGGTTTAGGTTGTGCAGGTTTACCCGTTGGATGGTGAAGTTAACAATTCTACTATATATCCCAAGCAGTCAAACCATTAAGATTCAACCTTTAACTGAATAACTAGATTCGAACCATACAATGCGAGCGAATAAATAATTTTATAAATATTTTAAATTTAAATTTATAATATTAAGTATATTAAATATAATAATAATATAGTTCGTGTTTTGACATTATATTTAGAAACTTTATATAAAATGATAAAATTTCCTTTTTTGTCTTAAAAAGGTGTAAAATTAATTATTTTAAATCACATATAAAATGTCCAATTTGATGAGTGAAAAAAATTACTCCAACTTTCCCTCGTTATAACTTATAAAAATAATTAAATGATAAATACTTTGAATTTTAAGAGTAATTGGATAGGTTATAAGATTGAAAAAGGTTAAGGGTTAGAAAAGTGAAATGGTGATAAAGTGGAATAAAACGTTGAGGTGACAAAATCGATGTACAAATGACAACACCTTAACTCGCGGCCTAGTTTTAATATATTATAATAGATAGATAGATTGTTACAACTTAACAAATATATTAAATGACAAATATTGTGAATCTTAAGAGTGATTGGATAGGTTATAAGATTGAGAAGGTGAAAGGTTAGATCAGAAAAATGGTGACAAGTGGGATAAAATGTTGAGGCGCCAAAAACAACGTATAAATGGTAGCGCCACATCTTGAGATTCAATTTAAACTAGATATTTACCTACGTGATGCTCGGGTTTATATAATATATTAATGTATATAAAATTATATATGCAATTAAAATATAAATATTAGGATTATAATAAATTAAATTCATTATATTAATTTGATAAAGAAGTGAGGTAAATACAATGTGGGCAAAATAATTGGAAATATGATACTAATTAAAACATTAATTATTTGACTTCGATATTATCTTTGTATAGTTTTTATGAAGTTAAGTATTATAATTTTTATGGCATGCATTATTGTAGTGTCGATTATTATTGTGTTAAGTAATGACTGAGTATCTCAATTAAATATTGTAAATATTGTTGGTGTAGTGTCATTTGTGACCTTTAATTGAATCTTAAACCTGACAATGTATGCAGTTTTTTTAATAGGGCGAATGATGTGATAATGATATTTAAGTTTACTTTCTTAGTACTTAATTTTTACCTCGTGGTTTGGTAGTTAGATGACTTTTTATATATTTTGTGTAGAAGTATTGATTTTCATCTTGTATAGCCGGCAACGAGCGAGTGAATGAGGTCGAAGCTGAAGGGAACTACAATAATGAAGTCGAAGTGGAACGGAAGGAAGGAGGGGAGAGTGGCGTAGATTTATGGAAGAGAGAGTAAGAGTTAAAAGAATTTAAATTTAAAAAGGTATTTTGGGATATAAAAAATTAAAAAGAGTGTGATTGGGGTGTGTAGGATTAAAAAAGATGGGAAAAAAATAATTCCCTTCATTTATTCTTTTCAAAATTTCAAGACTATTACCGAAAACTACACATTCACCTTCAAGGCCCCACCATTATTCAAATCATTAAATTAAGTACTAAATGTATCATAATTATTCTCGTCCATAATATCAACCATGACATATGATCGGAAAATTATTGACCATTAATCATAACCTAAATGATTAATATAAGAACAAAAATCTGATTGGAATCACAACTTCAAATATATTTCTAAAAAATCAGATAACATGAAAAAATGACTCACAAACATAAACTAAAATAACAACATTGTGATGTTTTCGATGGACCATTTGGAAAAAAATGTTAAAAAAGCAAAAGGACCATTTAGGGAAAAATCATTTTGAGAGGATTATTCTAGAAAGAAAATGGGGAACCAAATGGAAAATCGTAATATTATGGGGGACAAAAACATAATCAAACCTATCATATATATGCTAGCGTGTAGCATGGGTTTAAGTGAAGTCTAGCATATATAAATACATATAACAGTCATTGAATGATCAAGAGCACTTTTGAAGTTTGTGATATGGCTTACGTTACCAAAACCTTCAATCAAGAAACTAGAAATATGCCTTACATCAACAATTCCAACCTTTGCGGATATTTAACATTGGGTATGTATGCTTATAGTTCTATCATAAGCTATATTGTCATGGTTGAATAGTATTTAATATGATAAATAATAAAATTCAAATGGAAAATTTGGAAAGTGAATAGTACTACATAATTAATAGCTCTTTGATAAATAGCAATGATTTTTTTGTTCCAATGGATGTCTTTTGGGTCAACACATTTGGTAACTATTATTTTTAATGACATTTAATTTGGGTGAGTCATGACTTTAGTGAGTGTGAATGGCAATGACACGTCAGATTATGAGTGATGTGGCACAAAAAGGTAGATGTGGCAATAGTAAAGATGAGGTGTCAATGTATAAGTCCAGGAGTCAATTTAATATAACATATATATATTATAATAGATTGTTATAACTTATAAAATAAATAAAATGACAAATATTGTGAATTTTAAGAGTGATTGGATGGCCGAAGTTAGCCGGCGAAGAGCAAGAGAATGAGGTCGAAGCGGAAGGGAACTCGAACAATGAAGTTGAAGTGGAACGAAAGGAAGGAGGGGAGAGTGTGGTAGCTTTACGGAAGAAAGAGTGGGAGTTAAAAGAATTTAAATTTAAAAAGGTATTTTGGGATATAAAAAATAAAAAAAAGTGTGATTGGGGTGTGTGTGATTGAGAAAGATGGGTAAAAATTAATTCCTTTCATTTATTCTTTTCGAAACTTCAAGACTATTACTGAAAAGTACACATTCACCTTCAAGGCCCCACCACCATTCAAATCATTAAATCGAGTTCTAAATGTATCATAATTATTCCCATCCATTATACCAACCATGACATATGATTGGAAAATTAATGACCATTAATTGTATAATGATCACATTGCCTACTTTTTTACAAATTTCCCAGAAAATTATGGAGTAGAGATTTTATGGAAAGTTCTCTTTATAGGGAGGAAAGTACTCATGTGTATATCCTGCAAAAGAGAGATAAGAGAGGCAATCGATTTGGTTTTGTAAGGTTCAAGAATAATGAAGATCCTATTACTAAGAAAGAAAAGTTGAGGAAGATATGGATTGGAACATACAAGTTTTATGTTAATATATGCAAATATCGAAGAAACAAGGAGAATGTAGATGAAAATAGTTATAACAAGCAACATGCAACTCAGATAGGTCAGCGTCAAGAATGCAACAATGGAAGGTATCTTTAGGAAAGAGCTATGTTGATGTTGTGAAGGGTACATGCAAAGCAATTTGACAACCAAAGAAGATTCAGAAGGTATCACATGAGAGGAACTGGAATGGACTGGAGTTTCATGTTTGTGAAGAAGATATGACATGGTTGGAAAATGTTTATGTGGGGTAAGTGTACCATGTTGATGAATATTTTCTATTGTAAGATAAAATCATTGCACAAGGAATATGAACAATAATGGTGACCCTAATAGAAGGTGGTATGGTATTAATCAAACCACATCCGGAGGGGGATTTCTTGGAGTTACTAAAAGAGCTAAGTGATTTGTCTTCACAGTGGTTTTGATATTCGTACTTGGAATGAAGAGTAAGTTGCTTGTGTAAGACATACATGGGTTCGATGCCAATGATGTTCCACTGCATGCATAAAATAAGTCATTATTTATAATGCTTGTTGCACAATTTGAAGGTATGTTTACATAGACAATGTCACAAAAACTAAGGCCAAATTAGATGTTGCTCAGATGTTGATTCAGACCTCATAAATTGAGACCATTAGTAGATTATTTAAAGTTAAAGTTAATGATCTTTTGTTTTCAATAACTGTTATTATGTATTCTTTTGTTGACCCATGGAGGATGTTACATAACAAACTCTAGTATGTGATCATTTGAAACAAACTCTATAGAGGATGATGATTGGGACCTATTCGGTAATGGATATGACCAAGAAAATTTTGAATTTGAAAATTTCAAATAAGAGATTGTGTGCAACATAATGGAGATAATGAATCCCTATCAAATGTGAGTTGTAATCAATTACTACATGCATATGTAACATATGGAGATAAAGGAAATTCAGTTTATAAAATTGATGGGAATGTTGGTGATATAATTGGAGAATTGGAAAGAAATAAGGTAAGAAATTAATGCTAGCCAATAGGATATGAATCAGGTCGATGAACAAGTAAATGAGGTTTCTAAGCTTGGGATGGATGTCATTACGACCAAAATTAACGGAGTCAATCACTGTATCTTAGATGGACAACCATTAACTGATAATTGTGTGGAAAGTGGACACAATTGGTGCGCTACAAAAACACAACCCAATGTGAATTAGATTCCAATAAAAGAAATGAAGGCCTTTGTGAGACATGCACTGAAGCCCATTGTCACTTGACTAAAACGATTATGGACCTCTCATTAGGAAATAGATTATTACATCTTCGTGTGAAGGAAATTACCGAGACATTTAATGACAGTGATCCATGTGATGTTGTTAGAGGCGATGATGGAGTATTACAAGATAGTGTTGAATACAACGTGTCTATAGTAGCATTGGAACAACTCGAGAACTAGATAATGGAATGTTTTGGTAGAATTGTACAAGAAGGGGATGCGAAGTGCAATAGAGATGAATTCCATGGTTGTTTGAGCAAGTTATATGATCACCAACTCTGTGAAGTTCTTATTATTGAAGCATATGAGGTGGGCTCTCTGATTCCTTATATACAAAAGGGATGAGCTCCAAATAAAAAGAGGGGGCGCCGAGGAAGAAATTTGATGGTTGTGATAAGGTTAGTGCTTCGGACTTGGACTATTTAACTTTGGCTTTGAATCATGGGCCTTCGGATGTAGCACACCGTGATTGAGAGATAGGAAAGAGTCAAGGGTTTCAATTTCTGGTAATGAGCAAAATATTCTACATACTTAGAGAGACTAGAAATAAGAGACAAGTCAGCTATTGGAAGAGATGGGCCAACTTGATTTTCATATGGTTATTTGGGCGTGGGTGTCATTCTTTCTTATGATATTTGCTTCGATTAACATCAGGAGTATTAGAGGATGAATGAAGAAGGTGGAGATAACGAAGTTGTTGTTGTCTGAGAATGTAGATTTCCTTTGTGTACAGGAAACTAAAAAAACTACATTGATGGAAGTCTTTGTGAATCATTATGTGGGGATCAGGATTTTGATTGGATTTTCACACCTTCAGAAAGTTTATTTGGGGGACTTTTATCAATGTGGCGTAAATCAAAATTCATTGTGTCATGTGTTTTTTCGGATACTCATTTTATAGGTGTATGTGGTTGGTGGGGGATGAAAAATTACTTTGTTGTGTGGTAAATATGTATGCTCCCTATGATATTGTTAGCAAAAAGGAGTTGTGGAGAAAATCAGTGGAGATTAAGAGAAGTCGTGGAGGGGATGTGTGGTATATTGGAGGGGATTTTAATGTAATAAAATCTGAAATGGAGAAAAAGGAATTGCTACTTCCTCGAGGAGGAAAGGTTCATGTTATTTTGTTGAGTTTATTACAGAAGAAGATTTAATCAATTTCCCATTGAGTGGGAGAAAGTATACTTGTTACAGATTTGATGGATCATGTATGAGCAAACTAGACTGATTCAAGGTTTCACTTGGGTGGTTCTTGCGGTGGCCAAATATCCTGTAATGGAAGGATGTTTTCGAGGGACCATTTGAAAAAATAAATTTGTTAAAAAAATAGAAGGACCATTTAGGGGAAAAAACATTTTGAAAGGATTATTCTGAAAAAAAGAGGGACCAGATGGAAAATCGTAATACTATAGGGGACAAAAACATAATTAAACCTTTAGTTTTTACTATCATATATATGCTTGCATGTAGCACGGGTTTAATTGAAGTCTAGCATATATAAATACATGTAACGGTCATTGATTGATCAAGATCACTTTTGAAGTTTGTGAAATGGCTTACATTACCAAACCCTTCAATCAAGAAACTAAAAATATGGCTTACATTGACAATTCCAACCTTTGTCGACATTTAACATTGGGTATGTGAGCTTGTAGTTCTACCATAAGCAAGACACATGACTCTGCAATAGTAGAGGTCAAAACCAATGTTTGTGTCCATTTATCACTTGGTGTGTGTCATTGTACAGAAACAACAGACTCTGGTTCTTCCCGCAAGAAGAGGAAGCATGATGACAAACCCATCAGTTCAAGAAAGAAGGCATGCAATGAAGTAGAAAGAAGGTGGGGCTACTCAACAGAGTTGGTGTTGTATAATGACCTTTGGAGTATCAAGAAAGTTCTTAAAGAGAGTGATCTTAGCAACATAAGTAGACTCTTGCTGGGTAGAGATTTGGCATAACACTTGGTGTTTCCTGTTTTGGGTGTTGATGTTGATCATGACAATGGAACTCAAGTTATGATTTAGGATGTGGACACCAACTCCATGCACTTTATGGTTTTCAAGAGATGGGTTTCTTTAAGAAGCTATGTTTTCATTGGCAGTTGGGTCCAAGATTTTGTTATCATAAGAGACTTAAAGAAAGGAGACAGGATTTGCCTTCACTGGGATCCATACAACAATTACTTCAATTTCTCCGTTCTCAAGGCCATTTAGGATACATAGTGCTAGCACCGACTCTAGAAATAATCATTCATTGAAAGTATGTATGTGGTTCTTTTTATTTTTTTGAAATAGTTATTGGTGGAGATGAGATTTGCCTTCAGTGGGATCCATACAACAATTACTTCAATTTCTTCGTTCTTAATGCCATTTAGGATACATAACGCTAGCACCGACTCTAGAAATAATCATTCATTGAAAGTATGTATGTGGTTTTTTTTATTTTTTTTTAACAGTTATCGGTTTTAAGGGGTTTTAATCATTCTTTCATTTATTAGGAGCTTTCAAAGTTTTGTTTTGATGTTCTTATTATAAACATAGTCACAACACCTCTTAGTCTTAGGTTCTTTCTTACATTGTTTGTTTCTATTTATAAACCTTCAAAGTTAATGTTCATTTTCCCTATGAAAACAAAGAAAACATAACAGACACATTGAACTTAGACCTTGTTTTTTATTAATCCCTACATTTAACCACACTTTATTTTGATATGCATGCATTTAAACCTAAAAATTTTATTATCATTCTTAAATAACGATCAATTAGACCCCCACTAAATAAGCTCTCAAGGAGGGGTGAGGAGCCTTAACCGTGACTAAGCCTAGAATAGGATTGCCCCTGGTAATAGGGGATACCTATGCTTAACACAAAAAAATAACAACTAATTAAAAATAAATGATTGCATTTCACACTCTGGTCAACATATAGACTCATCATTCTACGCGTTTTCAGTGCGTCAATCATATGGAATGGTAAATGATGATTAGTCTGCAAAAAATTAGAGAACTATATAAGTGTTAAGACTTAAAACCACACCATATATATAATTCAAAAAGTGAAAGACATTAGCCCCTACCTTGTGTTGTATGTGAAATTGTTTTTTACAGTAACATTAAGTGGCATAACATCCCTATTATTACCCAAAGGAATAACAAAACACTCAAAAATTACGCAATAGGTTATGTTGGTGGAAATGTAGAGATTTTGATTAAAAAAACATAACTATGGTGTTAATCTTGAAGTTAGTAGTTAACATATGTATTTGTGAGTATACAAATGCATAAATATTGATTCCGCACATCATGTTGCTAATTATGACACCAACTATTGTTAACTCGTGGGAACATTATAGTATTAGCATTCTTGGTATTTAGGAGTGTTTTCGTGTAAGTAGTTTTAATTAATTGAACTTATGTCTTATTGATGTGAAAAGAAACAAGTGTCCCACACTATTATTTTGCTTTTGTTTTTTCCTTATATTTCTCCCCTCGTGTCTTGAGACATTGTTATGCTTTAATAAATCTAAGCATATCTAATAGTCTTACAACAACAAAAAATTGACTAGCATTTTTTTTGGGGCAAGATCATGTTTTTTTTTTTTTACTTTTCCTTGGTGATTTCATTATAAGTATTTTTCGGTGCAAGATCACGGGTATCCCCCACGGGAGGTAATCCTGCTTAAACTGAGTATAACCTCCATGGATAGTAAAGTTATCCCTTCGAGTATATTAACGTTGTAACGCCCTAATTTTTCAACTCAGAAATAATGCCCATTGGAGACACTATTCCTGAATTTCTGAAATCATTACGTCAATTTCCGATATCGTCATACATTTGCTTAAAACTTTCCAACGATTAGCTTAAGCCATAACATGACATACATCAAAGACCTTAAATGGGTATGAAATCTACTTAATCTTAGGGAAGAATCCACACTTAGAGGAGTGTGATTCAATGAACTCATACCGGAAATTCGGCAGAGTCTCCCCTAAAAATCGGATAATTACCAATTCCAGCTTAACCTGAAAATCAGCAAAAACCAGTACAATTCAAAATCTTACATATCATAACATCAGAATTAGGCCTCGGTGGCCAATTCAAAAATAATTATACTTATACCATATACATCAGTGACTAATCATTTATTAATTACAATCGAATCTACTTCTAATACTTAAAACTCCAAATTCGAAAATGACTTAGTTCCTCAATTCCTCCTTCTTGCTTAACCAGCTCCTAAGGTTTCCTGCACAACTAATGAAGATCCCCGAAATGTGGGGTGAGACTACAGTCTCAGCAAGTACAACCAAGCATATATATAGTGTGGGAAATCAAACTACATTTATCAAACATTACATGTGACATATTCACAAACTAAATACATAAAACATATTTACTAATAGTTAGCAACAGACTAAAAGCAATATGTGACTTAATTAATATGAACTGATGTATGATGCAAATTATGATGCTCATGATGCACTCACTGTTGTGCCCAGCAGACATGATCTTATCACTTTCTGGAGTTAGACCTGAGCTCAGACTACGGGAACCGGCTTTCCCGGGGACGAACCCCACCCATACTGGACCGAAGTCGTGTCTTACTTAATTCCTTATTTTTTTAACTCACGGCGCGAGGACCAGCTTGAATTACTCACGGTCGAAACCGGCTTAAGATGTTATAATGCTGAATATGCTCTATGTGAACTAATTAACTAAGTACTTATATTCAATACACATGAAACTATATTAACAAGATATTAATTCCATAATAACATGTATTCTTTAACAACTCAACATGACAATATCCTACATATAACCTTGAAAGCAACTTTAAGTAAATATATCCACATAATTCCCTATATTCATGCTCTTAATCATATTAGTTAACAAACTTAACCATTAATACAAGAATTAAACCCTAACTTCCCTAAATTACATAACCTAAATTCTATAAGAAAGCATACATTTTCCATCCATGGATTACAAGTCATACCTAGTCTCTAAGAAACACAATCTACAATCATAGAAAAGGGAATTAGGGAGTAGGGATCATGCTTAAACATATGAACATAGAAAGTGGAAGTGGGTGAGTTGCACTCACCTCAAAGATACTTAAGGAGAAGGAAATTGGAGTTGAAGGAAGGCTTGAAATGGAGATCCAAGGTTCCCTTTCATGCATTCAAGCTCCAAAACACCTCTACCTAGCAAGAACCTTCCTCCCTCTCTCTAAAAAGCTCTAACCTCTCTCTAAAGTTAAGAAAAGAAGAAGTGAAGAAATCGCGAGCTAAATGAAGGGTTTTGAGCCTATAAGTGGATTCTCGCTCAAGCGAAATATTTTCGCTTGAGCGAGTAAGACATTTGCATGCAAAAATACGAATTTTCGCTAAAGCGAATCAAATTCGCTTGAACGAAAATGACCCTAGAAAAGTACCCTCTCTGGTCAAAATTCCCTTGAGCGAATTTTCTTTTACTTGAGCGAATTTTACAGCAACTGAACTTCAAAATTTCACTGCATAATTCGCTCAAGCGAATCTATTTTGCTTGAGCGAAAATGAATCTGTTTGAAGGTGCAATTTTGATCGAAACCCTATCATATAACCTATCAAACTGAAGCCCCAAACCTTAGCTTTCTATCCCAAGTGGAATCACCTTAATTGGACACCTATAACTCTAGATATTCTGAATTTAGTGAGCAAAGGTCAAAGTGTGACACCCTTCTACCCCAAACTCTTATACATTAAATAAATCGAAATATATGAAAGGTAACGTCCCACACGGGTAAAAAGGTTCACATTCCTCATTGTATAAAACGTCATTTATTTCAAAGTCAACTAACTTAAAATAGAAATAGAAATTAAAGGTTTTCAAAATACTTAAAGCAACGAAATCTCAAATTTCAACATCAAATATCCTACTGGCCATATAAGACACTCCAACAGTTTACAAAATCTCTTTCTAAGATAGAAAACATAAAATAAAAACCCCCAATAGTATGCCCTGATGTCACATATATCAGAGCGACTCTCCCTTCCATCAATACTCGACACCAGTCGTGTCTTCATTATCACCTGTAAAATTAACCACAGTATAACGGTGAGGAAAAGAATACCACTCATACATACACATAGGAGGCTACCCTATCCTCACCCACATATAATCTTCATTATCATCAAGTAATTACATACTCAGGACATCTTATACCTTTATTATCAAACATCATATTTCAACACAATTATACGAATCACACTTTATAAATCATCAATCTCATTCTCAACACATAATAGTCATCTCAACAATGCATCTCATAACATCATAATATAATTCAACATCATCATCAAATATAATGCATATTCATCTATCATCATGCACACCAAAACATCATCAACATCATCCCAAGGATCATGATTTGGAACTCCGCACAATGGGCGCACCTCATCAATCTCCCTAGTTGTTACCAATGATGGCCTTACCGTTAAACACCACATAGGCCAGTAAGTTGTACATCACCCCACTCTAGGCTTATACAGAGAATATCTCCCACCTTGGGCTCCTCCCTGAGTTGCACTCCACCCCTCTCTAGGCTTGTGAAATCTCAAGTACAATCACCTCCCTGAGCTACACTCGCCTCTCACTAGGCTTGTGCATCCCAAGTACAATAACCTCCCTGAGTTACACTCGCCTCTCACTAGGCTTGTGCACCCCAAGTACAATCACCTCCCTGAGTTACACTCGCCTCTCACTAGGCTTGTGCACCTAAAGTACAATCGCCTCCCTGAGTTACACTCGCCTCTCACTAGGCTTGTGCACCTCAAGTACAATCACCTCCCTGAGTTACACTCCATCCCTCACTGGACTTGTGTATCTCAAGTACAACATCACATATGCTCAACTTATAATCAACATCATAATATTAAGTACATCATCATAAACCATCATAAGCATCATCATCATAAATCATCATAAGCATCATCAGGCATCATCAATCATCATCGTCATAATCATCATAAAGCATCACCATACACTCAATGCATCAATACCTCATCATTATCATCATACATCACAATAGTATAAACATCTATCATCAAGGATATGTCATATCATCATACTCATACCTCAATCAATACACCTTAAACTTTCCATTTAATATCATCAATTCCACAACATAACACTTATATAAAAAACATATCAATCTCAATTTCATGTGTTAAGGAATACCATCCTCAACCTGAAAAGAACTCATCAAAATTACATCAAAATAGAAATCTGCGATCTGCGCTTCACCTTGCGCTACAACGCAAGTTGCAGTGCATATTCCAGAGGGCCACGCTTCACTTTGCGCTGCAGCGTAAGTGTCGCAGAATGCGATTGTACTGCGTTTTTGCCCCTTTTGAACCCTTTTCTTCAACCCTTAATCAATCCTCATTGTTAATACATCAATCATACACGTTTATATCAAACAAACTCAACAAAAACACCAATCTTTACACAGATTTTCGCAGTTATTCCATCAAAATCCCAAATCATCAAACCCTTATTTGCCCCTTTTCGCTATTCTCGCTACCCCTCTTCAATTCAATCAAGATTCATCAAGAACAATACATTTAATTATCAAACGACAGATTCTCATCATACAATACTCAATACACATATATCAATTTCGAATTTAAAGTCTTAGAGGATCTTATGGTTGCCCTCACTAACCAAACACTCCCACATGCACATACAAGCAGCACCATTTCCCCCACCGTACCTTAGAGGTGAAGATCAAACAGCAAACGGTATGCTTGCTCTTGATGATTACTCTGCAGCACCTTCCCCTTGCGAAGTCGCTTCTCCCCTCCTTAAGGTTTCGCTCTCAGAAGTTTTGAAGAATCAGGATTAGGGTGAACAGAGAACCCCTCCTTAAATAAATACTTAATTGGGCTGGGCCCACTCTCAATCCACTTATTCTTCTTTAATTAAAACATTACTAATATTACTAATTCTATTATTTATTCCTCTTATTTTAATTAATTAATATTATTAAAAATAATAATACTATCATTTCTTCCTTTTCTTTTATTTTATTTATATGTCCTACAATTTTTAGGTTGTTACACAAAGGGCTTAAAACTCAAAATTGCTTTTGTAGTCTAAGTCTTGTTTCCTCACTTCTTAAACCATTTTCCTCACTTGTTTTACACATAATTACTTACCTAAATCTTCCCCTAATTAAGAAAATCCCTAAATACTCTTTTCTTGGCTATTACTCATTCATATCCTTTTTCCAATCTCTTCTAACTCATCCTAAATCTTAACTACCGGATTGTTACTTGAACAAGGACTCTAACACCTTTATATCATAATTTGGCTCCTCCTAATTCTCACCTACTCCGTCATTCCTAGTTTCCTTTGCTAAAACACATTCCTATCTTAGTTACTCTCTTAAATATACCCTTTAATGCCCATAAATTCTCATTATCCTCATAATCTTACTCAAAATCCTTCCTCTTTCCCCAACTTCTCACTCCCTTTCTAACTTACCTGTAGTTGATCTTGGGTTCTATTTTTTCCGGGATGTTACATTTCTACCCCCTAAAAGGAATTTTGTCCCCAAAATTCGTTCCTGCTATATTTCAACACCAATTCACCTCCTATCTCCTAATTCCTCGGAATACAAGTTCCAAAACTTATACTTCTCCCCCAATTCCATAATGTGGTTTCTCTAATAGGTTCTCACACTCTCTACTCTATTTGAGTATACTCAACTGGTCTGGTTAGACAACACACTTGATAAAATCTAATGATAGGAAAAGATTTCACGCAACAACTAAGTAAGGATCCTAATTCAATACCCAAACCCATCAACCACTGGTTGGTTTTAAGTCTTACATTCTTAATGATCTAGCTAGGTTTAAGAAAATTCCAAGTGATTTACAGGTTTATATTCTAAGTTCTATTATATTACTAACAATAAGTCATGCACACATAATTACTCAACCCCTCGAATCACTAAGTTTGTGTTGGCGAAATAATACAACACTCACGTCATGTTCGAGGAATTAAGTTCACATAATCACATAGACAAACACCTCACCCAAGTGAGAGGAAAGTCACTCATTCTTCTAAGAAAATAACGGAATCCTAACAACACTCATGCCATAAACGTAGGTATAATACCTACCGGTTACAGTATGAACACGGTAAACTCTCCTAATCTCCTATCTTCCCGTAATGGGATCTTTCTCTATCCCACCCTACCGGTCAGGGCTTGTACTTAATTTGGTTTTAAGTTTCACTGAAAAGGAAAGTGACATAATGTCGTCCACACCCTAGTCCTCCTATAAGTAAGGACTTCCAAATGCTTTAAAGTTCTAACCTTGTGAGTGAGCCTAACAACCTCTCAATCCTTCCTAACACTGGCCAAGCCTAACAATACACAGTCAAATCTAACTTTCAGGTTGGGTGCAACTTAGTTGTGCTCAAATACCGAGTGCCTTCTATGGCTTCTGATGCCCTACCTAAAAGACTGCCCCCCTTAATGCTTAAGACTCTTTCTAATATTTCTCAGTGTTTAAAATCTTGATTTCTCTCTTGGAGACATCAAGCCTACATCCAGATACCTAACTAATTTGTTTTCCCCTTCTCATAAACTCCCGGGTTATTACTATTATGGCGTGAAAAGGAAGAGTGAAGGTATGGTTTTCTCGTGACAACTTATTCACTAGGTAGGGTGCAAGGATGTTACTAATTGTAACTCCTGAGAAGGTGATAATATTAGATAAATGAAAACTCACTATCCTTACTAGGGGCCTCTACCTTATTCATCTCCTAAACATGCCCCCACCTCCTTGTGGGTTGCCAATTGATGTTGTAGTCCTAAGGTATAGGTATAGTGTCCTCACCTAAGGTTTCTAGGATGTTAGGGTCACAAGACACTGCCTCTAGAGCCACTAAGTGTTCTCTAAATGTTACAATTTACATGCAAATATTCCATTGGCATTGTTTTGACTCAGTGAATGTTTCTAAAGTCTTAGATTTTCAATCCAAGGTCATTTATGCAAAATGACATATTAAACCTTTTACTCACTCTTAACAAGATGGGCGTGCGTAAGAAAATTGGCCTTTTTGTCCATTAAGTATAAAAATTATTTCTAATATTTTTATATTATTTTTATGGTGTCAAGGTTGATTGTCTTTGTTTGCACGAGGTTTGAGACCCGGAGCAACAATAGAAGACTTGGAGCTTACGCTTATATAATTAGGGAGGAGATGCCAGAAATTCAACCGATATTCTTTTTGCATTTTAATTAGTTATTTGGGAAACTTTAACGCCCCGTTGGAGATTCATGAGCTTATGAGCCCTCCAAAGGAAGAGCTCATAATTATTAGATTAGAGATGTATGATTGAGATTTTTTTTTATATTGATTATTACATGTTTGGTAGCATAACGCTTAGTTAGGCCATTGTTTGCAATTGTGTGATAGAGGAGACTTGGAAGAATTGTTTGAATATTTGATTGGCTGCTTGTTTTAGAATTTACTTGTGTGATTCTAAATGTAATGAGACTTGGATAAATTATATGTTGTTTTAGTTTGATGCATGATTTTTTAGAAATGATAAAATATGCATAATCAGATAATGAATTAATTGTGATGTTAAGAATGATAATTGTGTAAGACTAATTTTGCATAATGATTGGCAATAGACACATAAAACATGAGCTAAGTGGTTGAAGGCCTAGAAGCTATGTTAAAATGCTAAATATTTGGAGCCATGTATTGGCATGTTATGAGATGAAAAAGGTTTGGAACGATATATTAGGGGATGTGGCTTAGAGCTTGGGAATCCATATATTTTGATTTTAATTTATTATGATTAAAAAATTAATAACTTATTACATGGGTTCATTAATTTAAATAACACTTATTATTTATTATATCTTGAAAACTTAGTGGTCCATGTGCTAGCTCGTTCGGCACACAACCCATAAAAGGCTATACTAGTACAACAAATTTTTAGCCCACCAGTAAATTGGACCAACCCAACCCACCCTGGAAATGTGTTGATTCGTAATTGGCCATCCTATATGGGTCGAATTGGCGCAAATTGACACCCTTACCCATTTGCTTATCAATTCTCTATATTGTAAATTTAAGACCTCACATTGAAGAACAAGGCACTCACTCACACTACTCTTCCTCTCAATGATTTTTAACATTGTCTATCTTCCCTCACTTCCTAGTATACTCCACACACAACTTATGAGAATGAGTTTTTCCCTCTCAAATCCTTATGCTTTGTTTGGTGTGATTAGGAAAATAGAGATAAGAAAGATGGGAAGGAGAGAAATAGATAAGAGATAAATATTATTTAATAATTGTTTGGTGTGAGGGTAATAGATTAAAAAAGAAGAGAGATGTGAAAGTGGGTTATTTGGTTTGATCGAAGAAATGGAAGAGAAATAGAGTTTTTTTTATTATTTTTGAGAAATGTTCCTGCCAATGTAGATAAAAAATCGATTACGTGGTCAAGGAAATCAATTTTCTGCACCAAATTCCCTTGGATTCTTATACCGACTGCATAAAAATAAATTGATTTTCCTTGTCCAGAAAATCGATTTTCTCATTGTCAAAATATAAGTCACTATTTTTTGGTACAAAAAAATCGATTTTTGATAAACTAAAATCGATTTTTTATAAGTCAGAATGTGTGGAACAACAATTAGATGCAGATAATCGAATATGTGGTAATGAAAATCGATTTTCTTCACACAAGTAAATTGGATTCTTATACCTGTTGTCTAGAAACCCTTTTTTTCCTTGTCTAGAGAATCGATTTTCCTAAAGTCAGAATATTAGTTACCATTATTTGGTAGAAAAAAAATCGATTTTCCAATGAACTGGAATCGATGTTATACAACTTATAATGTAAGTATTCAATGAAATGACCATAGGAATCGATTTTCAGGTCAACATAAACGATCGTTTTAAAAGTCAGATTGTAACATGACAATGCAAATCGATTTCAATAGCAGTGCAAATCAATTGTTTGCAACTCAGAGTGATATACTTCTAGTTTTGGTGCATAGTAATCGATTTTCATAGGCCCGAAATCGATTATTTAAGGGTCAGAATGTAAAGTAACAACTCAAAATCTACTTAAGACATGGTAAACCTGCTTCACATTTGACATACAAGTATATAATACATTAAAGCACAGTCCTATTTCAAATCAATAGGAATCAATAATTTATGGAATCAACTGAATGAAGAGATAAACAATGCCTAATTAGTAAGTTAGGTAAAGAGATGGAAATCAAACAATATAAACATTCATTCCAAACTATTGTTGCACAAAACATTCCATCACCATGGAAGTGAAATAAGTTAACAAAACACCTAATACCAAAATGAGTTGGGGCCAAATATGCCTACATGCTGGTCAAAAGGCAAAGAAAGGATCATAAACCTAGTTATAACAATATGATAACTAATACAACTTTGAGTACTAAATCTCAAAACGTAGCATATAGAAAAACACATATTGTGTTAATTAGTTTCACTAATTTGCTCCTATGTGTAATGAAACTACCCAGAGGTTGGTGTCGAGAGCCGATCCTCAATTCCATGCACACAATTGACCGACTATTCAATCATCTTCTCAACCTTGGTGTGATGCTCAACCATGGTTAGGTGTAGACCTTGAATGTCAGTCATTATATGTTGCATGTTATCGTCCAGATGGTGGACATTAGTAACATTATATGTGCCCGCAATTGGTGCTTCATATGCATCCTCTGTCTGGTTGTGTTTTTCAATCACACCTTCACTCGCATATTGGCAAACCCCATCAACTTGTTTTATTTTCATCTTGTTTAGTATTGCCCACTTGAATTTATTTGACCAACAAATTCCTACCTCACCCTCATTGCCAATGTCAACACCATAATGCGAAAACATTTTGGTTATCAGCATAGCATATGGCAGATCGGTCATTTTTCTTGCCTTCACCTTCTATATATGCTGGCAAATATATTGAGGCCAGTTAATCAATATACGCTCCTTGATGGCCCACAACACAAAGATGTCCTCCTCTCTCAATTGAGCATAGTTGCTTTCTCGGGGAATCAAGATGCGTGCAAGGGTGTAGTGCAGCAAGCAGTCCTCTACATTCAAACTATATGTATTGACTTTGTTTGGTTGTTGCAGCCCCCATTTTATCATCCCTTTCACGACTTCAGTTCGATCATAATTCTCTCAAGAGTGTATGTTGGCAACTTCAAACTTTTCACCCTCAAACTTAAAACCTGCAAGAGATAACTAATCGCATGCCCTCACTCGAATTTTAACATCTTTGACCTCAAAGCATAAATCACATTTGAGATTGTGACGTTGCAGTAAAAAACCTTCTCCAACTCAATCAGATACGGACACTAAATTGAAATAAAGTGTTTTAGGCCTTGATACTCTAGCAACTCTTGAAATTGAAAGCCATTTGTTCTAAAAAAAGTCAAGGCTCATAAGCCATAGCTCCACCAAGTTTCTCTCTACAAATCCAGTGAGGTATGTATCCATTTGCTTTTGGTTGGTGAAAAATCTAGTGTAATCTAAGCACCCTATTAGCTCGGACTCATAAGGGGCATGCTTAGATTTCTTACATGATGACTTGGTTGATTTATTTGCAGTATTCTTTGACACCTTGAATTTCCTCTTTTTGATTTAGAACTCCCAACCATCTGATATAACCTGTAATCATTTTTTCAAAGTTGTACATGTGTTATATGTGCATGAAGAAAGTGTGAATGCAATAATATCTTATAACACTATCATTAGTACCATTTCATAGATATTGGTACACAAAATAAAAGTAATATATTAAAGTTAAAGGCATACATTGCCTTTTGTCAAGTTTCATAACATTCATACATGTCACATGTCTGTCCAAAACAAGTAGTCAACCATACCTATCCCCAAAACCCCAAAATAAATACAAATCATTCCTTACATACATAAAGAAAATGTTGACAATTAACATGGTGTCCATAGTAGAAGATCACCAGCAGAAAAAAAACCAACATTCTTGTCAATACATAACAATTCATAATAGTTATACTATTTACTTATGGGCAACTTCATTCATCATCTAAGACAGTGTTTGCATTCGCACGTGTGGGGGAACACTAAAGAGCAAGCGCTTCTTTTGTTTATTGTTGCACGAATATACATAACATTTCATTTGATAGGGTTCCATCACACTGAGTTCAGTCAATAGATCCCAAACAACAACTTCAGTATATATGCATCTGCTATGCCTCAATAGATCCCAGATGCACAATCAGCACCAAAAAGACCCTTCAGAAGGTCGTAATGTCTGATTTGCACTGTTTTCCATTTCCAACTTGGGATTTTTCCTTTAATAAATGACAACATAAATTAGTTGATATTAGTACATAAATTTTTGAGATTGTACATAGTTGGATAACCTTCAAGGATACACTATAATATAACTCACCCTTTTTCCTACACCTCATCTTCTGCCTCAAACTTCCTTGTCATATGATTTTAGGAAAAACCACTTAGACTATTGAACAAGTCACACACCTCGGCAAACTTCTCTTTGTTTGTTCTCATTCTATTTTTGACATGATGCTTCATAACAGCTGACACATCGGCCAACCTTAAAGCGCTAACAACATTAGCATACACCACCGGTAGCCAGGAACATTAACCCTGTTTCCTTTGGTTTGTTCCTCCGTGAATGCAATCAACTTAATGAAATCCATCTCTTTTGTCCACCTCCACATCTCCCTCATTGTTTGAGGAGGTTCAGATGAGAGACCTTTGCCCTTAGTCATTTGCCAACTATGAATTTAAAGGGAGTGTAGACATAGGATAGAAGATTGCAAGTTTCATAAAGGAGCAAATAACTAAGAAGGGATAAATATAACCGCCCATAAAGAACATAATTACATTTCTCACATGAATAAAATACACCGGTTTATATTACATTAAAAGGAAAAATTAGCACATGCTCAGTCATGAAACAACAATAATATTGTCTACAAATGTTATACATTGATATTTAAACGAACATCGAAAAATTAATTTTGAAACAACATTAATCCATGCTCAGTCAATCTGTCACCACTACCTCCAATGTCCAAATCTACACAACCACACTAGTTAGCCACCAGTCCCTGTTAAATAATTTTCAAAATTAGACCAAAAAGAGTCTAACCAGAATAGAAAGAGGGAATGAAGGAGAATAAATCCTCAGAACCCCATATCACCACTTATCGCACTCCCACCGTTGTGAGGCCAACCGCCGCACACGACTCACCCCATTTTTCATCACACACCACTGTTAGGCCCCTTCTCCGGGCCACTAGGCATAGACATTTCCTTCCTCCCTGTTGCACATCCTACTACCACTGCTCTACAACGTCCCTAGTCTGACGCTCCTCTCTCCGTCACATACAGATTCCCTAACAACAACCTCCCTCTACTTGTCGTTGTCCTCACCCTTGTAACATCACTGTCACGGCGACCTCCCCTCGTTTCGTAATCGCGGTGGTTGTCTCTCTCCACCTTCTCCCCCAAGGCCCTTGGAAATGAAACCATCATCCATGTTTCTGATAGAAAACCCACTTCTTTATTTTTTTCATGTCTTTTGTTTAAATTTGTAGTCTTTTATTATTTTTGGTGTCAATGAACAATTTGGTTGATAGTGTATAGAAAATTTTGGCCTTTGGAATTTGATGCAGATCTAATTTTTATTATTTATCTTCTTTCTTGTAAGCGGTGTTGAGTCAACTTATTATCCAGTTCCCTTTTCTTTTTTTTTTTAAATTCTCAATAAATGCACATTTTGATTTCTTAATGGGAAAATGTTGAAGATTTGTAACGTCTTTTTCATTGTTATAGATCATTTTTGTTTATCCTTTTTATTTATTTTGCTAGTGATGTGAACCGAGGTCCTAACTTTTAATTTTTAGTTAAGTTTGAGTCTTATTTGAACAGTTTTATTATACAAAGTTAAAACTAAAAAAAACACAAAATCTCATATTCACAATCCTTAACACTAATTTCCTCTCTCTTCTTATTTGAATTTTTAAATACTAATAAATACTAATATTAAATTTTGAAATTTATTAATATTCAAAATCTCATCCAATTATTTTCTATTTAAATCCTTATTTCTAATAGAAATATTTATATTTATTTATTCTTATCATTATGAGTTTAATTTATTTAATTATATGTTATTGTTAATAATAATGTAAATTAGTTATAATAGATAATCTAATATTATAATTTAAAATTGAGTAATTATCCAAATTTTTTCTATTTTTCTATTTTTTAATTTAAAATATATTAGTTTATTATAAATTTAATTTTAATTATATAAAATATATATTTATTTATGTATTTTGCGGGTTAATATACTAATATCTCTTAAAAAATGACATAATAAAACTTTAAATAGGTTATTAGTCCATTCCTAAAAAAATTTATTAGTATGTTACTGGTTAATATAAATTTAGTATGTTTAAATTAGGGATGTGAATGGAGTGGGGTGGGTAGTACACTATCCTTATTTGTAGTTGTTAAAATTAACCTCTATACTCATGCTAGTAGTGGATATCCATATGTATCCATCAATATTTAATAATTTAAAATTAAAAAAAAAAGAAAGAGAAAAAATGTCATACAATATACTATAATATAAATTTATATATTATCATTACATATTAATATATTAAAAATATCATTATAAAATAATATAAAATAAATTATATATCATCATAAAATAAAATGAAATTCATAATATTTTAGTATGCTTAATAAAAATATATTTTAATGAGTATGCAATACCTCCCCTATGGTATAATATCTGTCCCCATTCATTTGATAAATATGTGAGTAGAGTATGCAATTATCGGGCTTGAGATTATTTTGCCATATCTAGTTTGAATATGCTTAAACATCAAGAATTTTTTTATGAATTTTTCAAAAAATAAAACGAATTTTCAACATTCATATAGCATTTTGGGTAGAAGAATATTTGGAAATCTTCTAATTAAATCTTTTCCTGTTTAATTAAGTATCTTATCTTATAATATTAAATTAAATGTACTAATGTAGTTTCATTTATTTTATATTAAATTAATTAATTAATTAAATAGAAATTTGACGATGCGGCGGTATAAACTAGACACATGAAACTTTCCTCAGAGGGTAGATAACCCTGGATTTCGTTTTCCAACAGCCCCAAACTTTCTGTTGGGAACTTGACCATTACAAGAGAGGAATATATCCTGGATCGCAGAGGAACAAAAGAGACGAAACCTCCCAATAAATTAGAAATTCATCCCCTTCCCTCTCCAAAGCAACCTAACCTAACCCTATCTCTCTCCCTTTTCTGGATTGAATTGGCATTTGGGGGAAGAACAGAGGTGAAAAAGAAAAAAGAAGAGAAAGACGACGACGCATTTTTGAACGATGTCTGCTGCGGTGTGCGGAAGCAAGAGATCTTTCTTCGAAGACCTTCCTCCTTCCCCTCCAGTTTCCAAGAGGCTTCGTTGTTCTTCCTCTCCAATTCGCCTTTCCCTTCCAACCCTCGTCGACCACCTTCGCTCGCTTTTTCCTCATATGGATGACCAGGTTTTCCATTTTTTTTTAAAATTTAATTTGAATTTTAATTTTTCTCGTCCCGATTAATTGGAGGAAATTCCGGTAAAAATTATTGCAATTGCTGTATTGGTTAATGTCCTGCATAGTTGATGCTTTTCATTTCAGGTCCTCGAGAGGGCACTCCAAGAATGTGGCAACGATTTAGATGCTGCTATCAAGAGCCTGCACGGGCTGTGCTTGGGATCTGCTGATGAAAATTCTGCAATTGCTCCCCAACCTGAGGCTAACGTTGAGACAGGTACGGTTATTTGAATAATGTCCAGTAAAAAAATTAGGGAGCATCAATTTTGATTTGTGGCTGAATGTTACATAATATCCAATACGATTTGCCATGTGTGTGTCTCTAATAATTTCAATCGGATGTTCATATAGTGCTTTTTTGTTATCTGCTGCAATTTCTCTAATAGCATTTTATGTCTTAATTAAAAGAAATTGACAGATTTTTATTTTTTGAAAAACTTCAGGTACATTGGAAGATAATGGGGATGCTTCTGCTTCTGGGAATCAGTCAGCTTCCAACAATCTTCCTGCAGATGGAGCAGAATGGATTGACTTGTTTGTCAGAGAAATGACTTGTGCTACTAGTGTTGATGATGCCAGAGCCCGGGCTGCTAGACTGCTTGAGGTTCTAGAGAAATCGATCACCGCACATGCAAGCTCAGGGGCAACAACTGCTCTTCAAAGGGTATGTGTTCATGCTATAATTACATTTTTTAACTTTGGTCTTGGGAATTTGGGAAAACAGCTATGGAATAGAATAGTTTGTTATGGGAACAACTTAGTCAGATGCCCACTTTTAAGGTTTGTATTAAATCAAACCATCTCTGATGTCTTGGCATCTTGTTTGTAGCTAAAAGGAGGTCCTTTGTGAGGAGTAACATAAATGTATGATATATGCTATGGGTAAGGGATTGTTAAAGTAGCAGTTGGACAATATTAATAACTGAGTATAGTAGTTGTCATTACTCATCAGAGGTTTTTATTTTGCAGGAAAATTTGATGCTGAAGGATCAAATTGAAGCCTTGACTAAGGAGAAAAATTGCTTTAAAAGTGCGTTTAGAATCCAGCTTGAACGGCTCTCAGATTATGAGGAAAAAAACCAAGAGTTGCAGCAGTTGAAGCAATTGGTGTCTCAATACCAGGAGCAGATCAGAACTCTTGAGGTTAGAGATCAGCTTTATCCCTGTTCTGTTCACACAGTCCACCCTTTGATCAAAACATTTCAATAATTCTCATGATTTGGTTTTAAAATCTTGGCAATTCAATTAATTTCTAGATCATGACAAAAAAAAATTAATTTCTAAATAAATTTTGAATCCCTTTTCTTTGTAAAATGGAAGAGAAAAGGAGGTAATGATGTGAATGCTCAAATTGTATAAATAAAAATGACTTACTGTCTTAGTGATGAAGATCATTGAGATTGATGGTCAGTTTCCGAAGCATTATTTTTTTAGGTGATACATGGAAGTGCATCTAAGTGCCTCGCACTAGCTTCCATGTACTCCTCCTCACGTAATCAAGACCTGGTAGTAAATCCACTATCTAGGATCAATCACTGGTCTTTCAAGTGAGTGTGGGACGGACCCGGATTCCCTGCAGTCATTTTTTCGTGCAGTTACCGCAGTTAGCAAATCCGGACCGTCTGATGGAGATCGGATGATCTCGGCCTCTGGACCATCAATCTCCATCGGACGGTCCGGATTTGTTGAATGCACTGCAGTTGACTGCAGTGAATCCGAATTCTTCTGTTCACAGGTCATCTCCCAATTTTCCTCCCTTCTGTTCTGCCGGACTGTACTTCTGTTGAAAAGAGGGCGGAGCTAACTCCAGATTAATTGCATCTTAACATAACAAAATGCTTCATACTAAATTGGTCCGTTGTTTTAGACAAAGGGATTAATAGGGAAAAATATGGTGGATGAAAATCTAAGGTTAACTTAACACTGTTGAACAAAAGAATACTTTGTATTTTATAAACTTGTTTGTGCATGCTAATGAATACTGTGTCTATGATTTTGTTGACAGGTGAATAACTATGCTTTACGAATGCATTTGAATCAGGCACAACAGTACAATCCTTTTCCTGGGCGTTTCCCTCCTGATGCCTTCTAAATGCAATCGATGTGTAGAATACCATAATTAAGGCAGTAAAATAGCTGCAGCTGGTTAATTAATTATATCTGGTGTTTTTTATCCCAAAGAAGTGTGTATTGTAATTTGTTACAGATTGTGTAGCTCCTGTAGGCCAAGGAATGGTAGCTGTTCCTAGTTCAGGGGTGATTCTATCTTATCAACCTGGAATAGAATTTGATATTATAAATTTATAATTATTCGTCAGTTTTCAATTATTTATTCCCCATTGGATCATTTGTGGGCCCTAAATGTATTGTAATTGTTGAGAACGTTCAAGTTCAGTTTGGTACTGTCACAATAGACTACTGTGTGTGTTTGGATTTTGGATTGACGTTTGCAAACTTGAATTTGAATGAACGTGGATTTAGTAAACATGATTTATGATAAATTTGAGTATGAGTAAACATGATTTCATGTTTGGATATTTTGTTGTAAACGTGAGTTTAAGAAAGTAAATATTGAGGAAACTCAAGTTTTACATGCAGAAGTTACAAAAACTCGCGTTTTGCAAACTCAAGTTTCAGAATTCAAACGTGCGTTTTGATTAGTGGAGCCAAACAACATGAAAAATATATGTGAGTTTACTCTTGGGGACGTGAGTTTGGGATTGGCAAACGCCAATCCAAACAAGCTTTACAAATTATGTTTTGTTGCTCTTTCAAGTCTTGACTATTTTCAATCATCACTAACAAGCCTTACAAATTATGTTTTGTTCCATGCAAGCTAATCTTGAATTCCATTATAAATTTGGTTATGTTTGGGTAAATTGTATAATTAAAGCGTTATTTAATAAGTTCATGTTATTTCCTTCTATTTGCAGGTACGTTCTTTTTACTTGTTATTTCTTGTTATTTTTCTTTATCATATTTTTTTTATTTTCTTTTAATATTTTTATCTTTTGATTGTAAAATTTAAAATTTGAAAATTTTAAATAAAGTGATATTTATATCTATATTTCTTTGCTCATTCCATGTTTCTTTTGGCAATGGCTAGGGTAAGGGAGGAGAAAACACTCTCACCCATGAGGAAGGATAAGTTTACATGCTATAGCTGGTTTGACAACCGGTTAATTATTTTCTAAAATTGTAAACAAGTTATTTTCTCTGGAAAAACTGCTATTTTTCTCTCTCTGAAACCCATTTCCTCCTCTTTTCCCTCCTCCTGCTCTTGTATAAGTATAAATTAGGCTATATCCAACCATTTGAGCTTTTACATATTGATTTAAAATTAATTTCATGAAACCATGATTTCGCACTATTCAACGTCTAAACTGAACGGAGGCTTAATCTAGTCTCTAAGTACCAATTTTTTTTAACTTGATCAAATACTTTTAGCAGTTTTTTAAATAGGTGGCGTATGGTTCGTTAATAGTGTCAAATTTTAATGTCTTCAATGAATTGAAAATATATCCATATAACAACTAAATTACAAGGTGGGAGTCAAATGCTTTTTAGAAAATAAATGTAGAGATGGGGTGTATATCCTTGACTGAAAAAATAGGACTTTAATCATAAAAATATCCCCATTTTGCACCTCCACATGGAAGTTGCCCACCAAGTTCACATCTCCTACAATGAGCCATTACAAGGCAGGTCGCAAAAGCAGTTAGCGCCTCTTGCAACGCTATTCCATTTTGCGGCTTTCCAACGTGTCCAAATTTACCCTATCGGGGTAAATAGATTTTCTATTACATTTTTTTTTGTAATTATTTTTTCTACACTCTTTTGGTCAAAAATCCGGGGTTGGTGGGCACTTTGAGTCTTTGACATGATCAGAGTCAATTACATTGTAGCATTTGCAACCTTTTCTTTCATATGGAGGTTTATTATTTATCCATTATTTATAGGAGGCATTATTAGTATCAAGAACTCGTGTTTCCTTAGTGGTGAATACTAGGTTTGTAGTTCTTTTTATGGTTAGATTTGATTTAGTATTACTTCCTTTTAACCTAGATACAATAGTGATGTTGAAATTTGGATGTTAGTTCTCTTGCTTGAAGGAATTCTAATGACTAGTAAACATACACTGAGTAACATTAGTATGTTGTGGAGAAGAGGAACTCAATAGAGGCACCACTGGCCTTGGCAACCGTGGAGAGGTTGTCCTCCATGAGAAGGGGCCGGTGGGCCTCCCGATGTAGATGTAATTGTTGTTGTTGTTGCCACACACATTGGTGAAGGTTCATATTCACGAATGTGTTTGGTTCCAATTTCTTCGCTTCTTGTAACTTTATTGTTTAACCTTATAATTAAAGTGACGTTTATTGCATTGGTCGCCACAAATCCAACAATTGATCTCCTTTCTCGTATGTAAGCAATGTGATGTGATGTACTTGCAAGTTTCAGGTACACCTTTTTGGTTGTCATTATAATATCTTAATCATTTAATTTTTTTATAATTATATCTTAAGTTTTTTTTACTTCCTCAAGGGTGAGGAATTTTTTTCTCCCTCACCTTAGCCATCGCGTATGAACTCACTAGAGTAAAAATATTATGAATTTGAAATACATTCACTTGCTCAACCTTTCCACTTATCTCACATTAAAAAGATAGCCGAAGAGACACTAGGAGAATGGAGGGACTACGAGTCAGAGGGTAAAGATTCTCAATGATGTGATGAAATTATGCAACAAAAGGTTAAAGTTAAAAAGAAGTGTTATAAAACACGTTCTTTGTGTAAATGTGAGGAAAATAGGAATAAATCTAAAGTAGTTAAGAAAGACACTAAAAGGTAGTAAGTAAAACTAAAAAAAGAGCGTTTAACAATTTATACCACTAAATGATCACATGTATTAGGGTTTTAGATTATACAAAATACGTATATTTCATTACTTTGAGAGGGCAACAAAGAGATCAACCAACAAAGGCAAGTAATGTCGAGAAGGTGGGTGTAATAGGTGTAAACAACCCCACACATCCTTTGTATTCCTCTTGCCTTAGTCTGGGTGGTGAATTTGAATAAAGATAGGTTGAAGGAATGGGCAAAGGGTGAGACATAAGCAATGCAAGAATAAGACCAGAGAGATAGGAATGAGTGAGTAGGTAAGATTTAAGACAAATTGCATAATACTTATTGGACCCTTCAACACAAAAAATTGAATTCACACACAAACAATAGGTTGAGGAAGCCTAAATATACACTCCATAACATATGTGAAAAAAAATAAACCTTAAAAATAAAATGCTAGAACTAATATATATTTTTTGCATGAATAATGATCTACAGTGGGTAGAAATATCCTTGATTGTAAAGTTATGGATGGATATATATTATCTAATAGAAAAAAATGCTTGTTTGATTTGGTAAACAAAAATTAAAATACATGTAAGTGGATGAACATATATGAAAATGTAAATATATATTGAAATTGCAAAATTACTTCATTTCCTTTTTTCTAAGATAAAAAATGGTGAGCTTATATAAATTTAACCGCATCAAATCATTTCTTTTTCCTTTGCTATTAAATAAGGAACGAATGAATTGCTACCTTTTAATCCAAGTGGTAAGGAGCTTGTTTTCCTTAATAAAATGTTGGGTTTAGTTATTGTAAATAGAAAAATAAGGTATTGAGAGAACTTACTCTTTTAAATAAATTTACCTAACTCAACTTAATTAGTTGAAATCTAATATGATTTTCAAACACCGAAAGTATTATATTAAAAAAAGTAAAATATGTTTTTAGTTCCTATAAATAGACTATGTCTTGCTTTTAGTCCTCACAAATGTTTTTTCATCCCTACAAATGTAAATTATTTTTATTTCATCCCCGCTGTTAATACACTCGTTAAAATTAATTAACAATGGTCACCTCCTCCTATCCTCTCTCTTCTCCTTCTTCTTACTCCACCTCAGTAGAATCACACTCTCTTTGGAAAATGCTTTTATTTCTGCAATGCCAAATGCCAACGACAATAAAACCAAACAAAAGCACCAAATGATCCCCTAAATAGTCTTCCATTGGATTGGAAATATTTTGTAACAACCAGGGTCAGATATCAGTAGTATAAAAAGGAGGAGGAGACCACCTTTAACTTTAACAGGTGTATTAATTATAAGATGGAATAAAAAAATTGCATTTATAAAGATATAAAAAAAAACATTTACGATAACTAAAATCAAAATTCAATCATTTTCAAGAAAAAAAAAATATTTTACTTTACAACAAAATAGATGAATGCCCTCAAATGTAAATATTTCTTTCATTTTTTTCCTTTGCATAATCAAGCCAGCAAAAAGTATTGAGTACAACTTGTTGCATGATAATGTAATTTTTTCATGAGCTATAAATATCATCAATTAAAAGTGTCAGATGATATTATTTAATTTTAGAGAATATTTTATATTTTAATTATTTGAATATATTTTCAACATTTAATCAATTGTGTCTTTAAATATTCTTTTGTATTATAATTATTCTACAAGTGAAGAAGTTATTTTTTTACTAACGCACTGTTTAGCTGACAAAGAAATATGGGGGAAATAAGTAAGAGTGAAATACATTAGAGAAAGGAACAAATGAACATAAGATATGTGCAAAATTACCTGAATGGATAAAAAAAAAAAAAAGGAAGAAATGGAGACATTTCTCTTCACTTGTTTGGATAAGTAGAAGAGTGGATAGAGAGAAATGTAAAGGATATATATAAAAACATTTTCACCTTTATGTAGGAAATTTGTTTAATTTAACATTTACATGCATATTAATTAATTAATAAACACTAATCAAGTAACCATTAGTTTACTAAAAACATGGATAACCTGTCAGTACAAGTCAATCAATCAACTTGTAACATAATTGACTATTAATTTAATATTGGATATGTTCGCAATTTCAACCACATTTATAAAAATTGATTATTTTGTGCTACTTAATCGATTAAAAGATAGAGAGTGGTAGAGACCTTGTTAAACGTCTTATAGTTGAAATAATTGATTAAATATGTATGCTAGAGGCTGTTTTATTTTCACCTTTTGAAGTTTAATTAATCGATTAAATGGCTAAGACATATTGAGTATCTAGTTAATTTAGATAGTATAATTGATTTTGCTAAAATTTATTCACTTTGAACAATAACGATCGTATTTTAGCTAAAATTCTATGTTTGTGGCAAGAATAAGGTCACGAATGTATCTCAATTAGAGAAGATGTAAATTAGTTTAAGCAATCACTTTATAATATTCATTTAAAATTTAAATAACCACATATCCTTAGACTTTAGAAGGATAACTTCCTGGCTGAAAGATTTTATAGTTTACCAACAATATTATCATCAAAAGTAACTATACAACTACTAGTTTCATAATAGATTCAAAGGAAGGTTTATTTTAATCATTAGTACCATAATGGATGCAATAAGAAAATAACTACCAAGTCACCATCAAACACAACTACAACGATTTTTTATTCTCTCTAGTTTTTCTCTTTATAAAAAATTAGTAACAATTTGGTAGTAGTTTCACAATAGATTTATAGCTAAAGTATAGTTATGGTTTTACCATGGATTAGCTACAAAATATATGTAGCAATTTCATAGCTTATATTTAGCTATTTATTTGCTACGAAATTGATATCGATTTTTAATAGAGAGGATAGAGAGAAAATGACTGGAGTGGATGCAAATCCCTACTAAAACAGTGACACATTGTCCAAAAATCATTTGTTAGAATCTTTTTAGAACTGTTACGAGGGCAATTCGGATCCGACCTATGATCCAAAGACCTCACCTGTCCGATCCGGGCGTTGGACTTGTCTGAGCCATTAAATGACATCGTAGTTGGACATTACATGCATACCGAACCCCTTCATTCAATACATGGCAGTTCATTAAGGCTACACACGAGTGATACAAAATCATCTTCATATTAAGGAAGACACCTGGTGTAACCCCTTTAGGGTGTTGGAACAACGCTCCACTATCTCATGGAAGCTTCCACACACTACCATGAAGCCCTATAAATATGTCCATGTCCTATATCAGGCACACAATCTATCCAATATTTTACCAAAACTCTTCTAAAATACCTACTCACTTTTGGGTTGAGTGCCTTTGTAGGTACCATCCCTATTTCCCATACTTGAAGAAGCTTGCAGGACTGAAGGACTTCGAAGCTGCTGCTGGAGAGACTCAATGTAGCTGTTGGAGCATTGGAGATTCGTTTACAGAGAACAAGAACCATCTCTGTTGTGATATCTAAGCGTAAAATTCAAGCAATAAACTTCACAAATTTGCAATAAATCACACCAAAGAAGGCCTTGGATAGCCAACACCTTGAAGCCACACACAATAATGACATGGGAAAATTACCCAAGTAACATCAAAACAATAAGAGAATAAAAATTGAATACAGAAGGAAATGTTGAAAAAAAGAGGGAGATAAGATGTTGCTTAGAGAAGGAAAAATGAAGAAAAAATGGAAAGGGAAAAGATTATAATATAGTAGGAGATAAGACCATCTCCAAAGGGAGATGTTAGATGAGCTCTTAAAATTAAGAACTCAATTAAGAATCCCCACCCCTCAATCGAGAAAGATGACTTGGAAGTAAGTTGCTTAAATTTAAGGATTGTGTTGTTTAAATAAGCAACTAGATCTTATGGAAATTGTGAGACCAAATAATATTTTAAGTTGAAAATAAAATTTAAAAAAAGAACATGGAGTAGTTTATGTAGTTCATTTAAGAGTTATACATTATGTTTTGTTTGGTGGAGTAGAGATAGAAGAGAAATAAAAAAAGGGAGAGAGGTTACCGAGAGATTATGGAGTTACTTTGTTTGGTGGAAGAGGGAGATGATGAAGAGATTGAAATTAGAGCTGGGTCCCACATATGTAATATCTCTTCGTGCAAATGACGAGAGATAGAGCTGGCAAAATGGGCTAGTCCGACCGGGCCGACCCGCCTGAACCCACATTTTTACAGGGCTTGGGCATTGAAATTTGAAGCCCGAATTTTTGTCAGGTTTTTTTAGCCCGAAACAAATAAAGCCCACAACAATCCGGGCTTGAGCCCGGTAGCCCGACGGGCTTTCGAGCTACTCTCTCACACACACACACATATAATGTTGCAGGGTATATATTTTTTTCCAACAAAATAGAAGTTTTTCCAATTAATAAACACATGTTTTTGTGCATGGTCACAAAGTCATGTTCACTTCATGTTTTTCCTATGTTTTGATTAAGCCAAAGGGACTTATTTTCAAAGCATAGTATAACACTTATTTTCAAAGTATAAATTATAATATATAAGTTCCACATAAGGAACTTTCAATTGAAAATATTGATTTTTCATAATCATAAAAAAATACTAACAACGTTCGTAAAATATAAATAAATGAAATAGTTATATAAATTACATTTTATGATATATCGAATGTAACTTTCATTTATTTCGAATACTCGTCGTTGAATATTCTTTGTGATATAAATTGTCTATTTTTCTATCAGTAAAAGATAATTTTAGAAAAGTAAGAATGAAAAGTTGAGAAAAATCTTTTAATGTGATTTAGAATGGATTGTCAACTTAGGAATGTATTTTAAATTTATTTGAATGTGTTAAATGTATTTTAGTTTAATAGGATTGATGGATGAATACATTTGGGAATTTAGAATGAATTTTAAATTTATTTGAATGAGTTTTATTAGGGTATATAAACTCTTTTTTAATGTTTTTTTATAACTATATTGTAATTTTTTTAGTTTTGTAAAAGTATAATTCTTTATAATTTTAGTGAGCTACATTTTTTAATAAATTAGGCTTTAACCGGGTCGGTATGCATAAGCCCGCTACCCGATCCGATCCGGGCCGGACTCAGGCTCTTATTTTACAGTGCCGAATTTTAGTTGGGTATTTTAGCTCGGTCTGTAAAAGTCTGCTACACGCTTCGGGCCGGGCCGAGCCGGGCCAGATAGCTCGTTTTGACACCTCTAATGAGAGATAGAAGAGAGAAATATTGTCTACAGATGATATTCAATTTTTACATAAGAAAATCAATTTTTTATTTAAAAAATATGGGAAAGTGATAAAAAAAATAATTTCTCTTCTATCATTATCTATCCAACCAAATAATTATCATTCTGTATTTCTCTTATATTTTACACTTATTTCTCTAATGCCAAACAATCTAAAACTAATCTCAATCTCATTTCTATTTTTCTCTTCTTTATTTCTTTTCTCCCTATTTCTCCCTTCTTTATTTTTTTTTCTTTAACCAAAATAAAGCGTTAGAGAGTTGCTAAATAAAAGAAAATAACATGTACATGTGGAATCCCTTTAAAAATTATTAAAATAGAAGTTTAGGAGACTCCTATATTATTGTACACAAATCTTACCTAAGAGAGAATTTCTTTCAAGGGATCCCATATGAAAAAGAATTCCCTCTTGAATTCCTACTCAACCAACTATTAATAATATTACCATCTTCTCTATTTTTTTCCACTTTATTTTTACCCAAGCAAACAATAAGTAAAATCTTCTGTCCTATTTTACAACAGCACCTAAATTCACGATATTACTTCCTTACGTCAGATTTTTATTTTAAAATTTTGTAGACTCTTGAAAAGGGGACACGTTTCTTCTTATTTGTTTCTGTTTTGTTATTTATTTTCCTATCTACATTTTCAAGTTCCCAACTTTGCACAAGGCCACAACAAAACCCATAAAACGTGCATCCTTGGTGAGGCATGGAACCACAACTTATCTTGTAGGTCCCACAAATTCTCTTCCTTTCTGGTTTCTACCAATGCCAGCAGTCCAGTCCAGAGCCATAAAAGCCAACCTTTTTCATTTCTCACACTTTTTTGGGTTCCCACAGTAGAATAGAGTGGGTAAACAAAATCATGAACAAAACCAAGCATTCTCTGCTCTTGCTCTCGTCTTAGTTATCAGGCATCATCTTCTCCCTTCTTCCAATCACATTTAGTTCATATTTCAATGGCCGTTATATCTTTCTCTTTGCTTCCACCATCCTCCACTCGCTCTTGCTTCTGTGGCGGGATCCATCTCTCTTCCCACAAGAACTTCATCTCGATTCATTCCCCTTCTTCCTTTCCTTCTTTCTCCTCAAACGCTAACTCAAATTCAAAGGTCTCTAGCAGAGGAAGGCGTTTTCACACTGTCCTTGCTGCTTCCGCTGACTACTATGCTACTCTCGGAGTTCCCAAATCCGCTACCGGCAAGGAAATCAAAGCTGCTTATCGAAGGTTAGCTCGTCAGGTATCAGTCCATTTTTCAATCAGGAATTTTATTTTTATTATTAATTTATTATTTTCAAAAATTTGATTCGGAATTTAGTTCTGAGCCTCCGGCACCAAATTATAGGAAGCAATTGTTACAATTTGGGTATTCGGTTTTTGAATGCATGTTGGTACAATTTCGTGGCTACTTGAACTATGCAGCACCTAAAAGCTTTCCTACTTGACCTGATTTTCGTGTTTATTGTTTTCTCTGCAGTACCATCCTGATGTGAATAAGGAACCGGGGGCAACTGATAAGTTCAAAGAGATTAGTGCTGCATATGAGGTATGCACGGAAAGTACACACTACTGACTGTTATGTTAACCAGTTTGCATGTTTGATATCACTTGCAAAAGGCAATTGAACTGAATTTTTGGTTTTAGTAAATGAATGAATGTTTTATTTAGGGTCCCAACATGTGTGCCATTTTTCTTTTATTTTTTGTTTTGTGGAAAAATTACATTAGGGCACAGAGAGTTTGGTCTATGATTAACTTCACCCAAGGTGAAATATAGTATGCTACTTGTTGAGGTACTTTAGAGTAATAGCTTGTTATTTTCTTTCCTAACATGTAATTTTTTTGTGAGTGAAATATAGTATGATACTCGTTGGGAGCGCCCACTTGCCCCCCTCTAGATCCGTCCCTGGTTTAAATGTATCATTAGGGCTTCAGCTGCCTCTGGCTTGATCTGATAATTTTTTTCTGTTCAATTCCAAGGCTTTTTTATTGGAAATAACGCTTGCTTTTAAAATGTTTTTGAGATATTTTTGTTGAGGTTCTACATTGACTAGAGATATGACCAAAGTAATCTATATAAATTATGGACAATCTTCACCCAATTAGCTAGCTTTTAGAGTTGAGTTAGGCCTAACCCAAATTCTAAAAATTTTCTCCCATTTTATAGTCGAATATATGACAGTCAATATGAAAACATCTTTGTGCTATTAAAAAATAGGCTAAATAACAAGCTATTACTCTAAAGTACCTCAATTCTAGGAAAGAAAATGAAATCACAGCAAAATTGATAAAGCATAGATAAGAAAAATTGATAAATTACCATCAAATTATAGGTGTGTATAGTATATTGTGTACTAGCTTAAACTTTGCTGTGCTTTAAAAGACTCAACATCATCCAAACGTTGTATGGCAGTAGCCACTTGTTACCCTACACTGGGTTGGTGGAAATGTCTAAAATTCTCATTTTAATCCGGAAAATGCCATGAATCCATCTTGAAGTTGTATCACTGAATATATAGTTACTTTATATATTATATATGGTATTAGCTTTTGAATTCTGAATTACAACACTGTCAGGTGCTATCAGATGATAAAAAGAGGGCTTTATATGATCAATATGGCGAGGCAGGAGTTAAGAGTACAGTGGGAGGTGCATCAAGTGCCTATACGGTATTCAATATTATGAACTTTTTGCTTGTTTGTTTCATATGTAAGTTTAGGGAGGAGCAATACATATTTGAAAGGATGATAAAAACTTGCTTGTTAGGAGAATTAGTGATTAATATACCCATAGCTCCAATGTGCATATGTTGCACTCTTTTGCGAAAAAATTGAAATGCATGCCAATTGAGGTTGTCTTTTACTCTGTCTACCCTTCTGTTGATGCTTCTCTAAGGTAGATTTATATTTAACAATCTTTTTCTTGCAGACAAATCCATTTGATTTGTTTGAGACATTTTTTGGGCCAAGTATGGGTGGCTTTGGTGGCATGGATCCAACTGGATTTGGAACACAACGTCGTAGTACTGTTACTAAGGGTGAAGACATCCGGTGAGTAATGCTGTGGATGGTTGGGTATTTTTCTTTTGGCCATGCTAGTCAGGTGAATGATTACTATATTTAGCTACTTAAAATAAGTCTTTTCAGGTGTCTAAAAAAGACCTTATTCTAAATTGATATTTTGAAAATTAATTTTTGATAGATCTCGATGGATGTTGTTTAATCCATGTAACCAATCTCACTTAGTTGGGTAAGGTTCGGTTGTTGTAGCTTGTAGAAGGTTTCAAGGAGAGAGAAAGGGAAATCAAAGATTTGAGGCAGAGAAAATAAAATAATTTATTAAATACCAAAATTGATTTAAATTTTTGATACATATCACTGATTTAGATCCCTATTTATATTATTAATCTACGTCAAATACTACTGTAGTACAACTAGTATAAGCCTAGCCCAGTAACACTCGTTAATGTATTAATGCTCCTCCTTAAGATACAAGGATGAACCCTCTAAGAGAAAACAAAGAAAACGCCAAGATGACAAGATCTATTGCTTTGGTTGGGGCAGGTGGAAGGATTAGGGGAAATGACTCAATGTGAGACAATAAGTTGGCACTCAAATACTTTTGTATAAAATTTAACTTGGGGAGCAATAACTTTCTCCAAATATTATCCGATGGTCTGACATTTTAATATTTAATATTTTGATATTACATTGGGTGATATCAATTCTGTAATCAGAATATGTAACTTGGCAGTTCTAAATATGAAAACATTACAGCTTCCAAACTTTTAATGAGAGTTTGCTATAAATTGAGAAGACTTTTGATTCAAATGTCAACAGGTATGATTTCTCCTTGGAGTTTTCTGAGGCAATTTTTGGAACAGAGAAAGAATTTGAGCTTTCCCATTTGGAAACATGTGAAGTTTGTACTGGTACTGGAGCAAAGATAGGCTCCAAGATGAGAGTATGTTCAACTTGTGGTGGGAGGGGTCAGGTGATGAGGACTGAACAAACACCATTTGGAATGTTCTCACAGGTATTTTGAGTTCTTTGCCTGATGGGTCTGGATATAATTTTTTTTCTTGATTTCGTATGCTGTGCACATGCAAAGAAAAAGAAATGAGAACTCTTCATAATTGGTCTTCAAGCTGGAACTTTAGATTTTCCTGTTGATGTGAGGACCTTGCTCTTGGGTGTATTTCTATGATGTAATTGATTTCCACTCTTGTAGTTGCCGTACATGAATCCTGTTTGCTGCATGAAATACTGTGGAAGAGACAAGTAAACCAAAATCCTACCTTTGACCCTGGTCCCCGAACCAAAAAAGGAAAGAAAAAAAAGAAAAAAAGGATAAAAGTAATACTTGCAATGTTAGGGGTTCAAATCTTGAAGTCACCACTCTTAGGAGGGTTTTACCTAACCACCATCACTGGCCAGGAGTTAATCCCATAGGAATTAGATCAAAAATTCTACGAATGAAGTTATTTTAGAGAATCATTCCCTTCAATACTGATATCATTGATTTATTTTAAATAAAATTCTTTGAAATTTGAGTTTATTCCCGTGAGAAATACTTGTTGAGTAACTTTTTTAATAAAATGTGCTTGATGAGTAATTACACAACAGAGGTTGTAACTTGCAACATGAATACCTTTCTCCAGAAATCTGTATTAATCAATTTGAAAATCTCTGTTGAGAACTTACACGGATCAATTTGTTTCCTTAATAGATACTATGCATACAGTGCAGAACAAAAAAAAAAAAATGGTTTGGTGTAGTAAGAAAGTTGATATGCTAATCTGTGTCTTCCATGAGTCTTTACATTGTGCAAACATTCTGCATGTACCTTTATAATTTTCCTTTTATTTTTATGAATTGTTGTCACCCTCATGTTTGACTTTTGGGAATAATTGATTTATCTGTATATCAATTACTTAGAATACTTTATCAGTTCATCACATCTTCATTTTGTACACACACTTTCTTACATAAGAATAAGATAAGAGTGTTTTACTTTTTCTCTGCTTGAGAGTACTATTGTAATCTCTTTCTCAATATTAGGTTTCAGTATGTCCAACTTGTGGAGGTGATGGTGAAGTCATATCTGAATATTGTCGTAAATGCAATGGTGAAGGACGCATACGGGTGAAGAAAAATATAAAAGTTAAAATTCCTCCTGGGGTTAGCTCAGGCAGTATCCTAAGAGTTGCTGGGGAGGGTGATGCTGGACCAAGAGGGTATGCTGTATTTATATTTATATCCGGTCTTCTAATTGTGGAATTATTTGGCCAATTATTGGATAGAAGTTATATTAAAATTTTGTGTGTATTACTTTTATTGCATGCAACATGATATACATGTTTCTATCAGTCTGTAAATTTTTCTTGTGCTTTGATGTAAGAAGAAATATTTCTAGAAGGAAGGAAGGATATTACTAAGTAAAAGAGTGTACATCCTCTATAGTGTAAACAAACAAATACAAACAAAGCAAAGACATCCTCACAAAAGATCATTGCAATTTCCAATTCCTCAAGTAACATCTTTACAAAGGAGACTTCCACAGAAACCATGAAAAATCCTCTGCTGGAGCAAGTCTAGCTGTCAAGGGACAAATGTTCCATCAAAATTGAGCATTTGACTCCAACAGAAGACACCAAAGGGTAACATAAGAATACTGCTGTGAAAACCTACTCCAAATGTATATAGCTAATGGGAAATGTATGTACAGAGAGTGACCCATTAGATGTAAATTATGCTTCTAATGTATTCAATTAAGAGAAATTAAATTTGATTTTCTTTGTTATGATATTATAGTTGACCTTTCTCTTTGTTCTGGTCATAAGTTTGAATTTGTTTGGAATTATGAGGAAAAGGAGTTGGGACTCAATGACACAAATATTTATCAATCTTGAAAATTTTGAAACGAAAAAGACATTGAGATAAGAAAAGTTTCATAGTGTTTCTGTTAAGTGTTTATTTATTTTATCTATGCTAGGAAATCAAATCGTATCTTTTCATGCTCCTCCCCAACAGATGGCATAATAATTTTTTCTCTTTATCAAAATGGTTTTCTTGTATGTGAATTCAAACTATATAATTGGTTGATTACATGATTTAGAAGTGGCTATTGATCTTCTTGTCATAGCAGGGGCCCTCCAGGAGATCTTTATGTATATCTTGGTGTGGAAGAGATACCAGGAATTCAAAGAGATGATATTAATCTCCTCTCAACAATATCAATCAGTTATCTAGATGCTATACTGGGGACTGTTGTGAAGGTAAATTTAGTCATTAATAGTATTCATGCTTCAAGGTTGAGTATTTTTTTTTTTGGATATTTTATAGGCTGGAATTGCACCTTTAGTCCTCTTATTTGCATTGAAGTTTTATTTTGGTCTATTTTCAATTGCAATAATGTAATCCCTGTAGTTTCCTTTGTTATCTTTGGGTACAACATGACACTTGGCAATGTTGGCATGATGTTCCCTAATACTCTATTCAGGCCTTGGCCTTAAGTAAAGGTATTATATGCAATAATAGTGCTATGTATGTCTGCCTATATAATGGTAATGTAGTGATAATTATACTCTTACCTTCCTTTCAGTGGAAACTATGGCATGATAGTGTAATGTGGAGGTGCTTATGTAACTTAGAGTTTGTTTGGTTTTCCATTCCAAACGTAAGTTTGCCCCAACTTACGTTTGGAGCCTTCCAACAAAAACAAAAGGCTCTTACTTATGTTGGTCCTTGAATGTAACTAGTTTCACAATGCTTTGTTGTTCCACCTGCTAGCATTTTTGTTGCCATGCTGGCATTGCATGAAAAAACAGTCAAAATTGATGTGTCCAAGTGATTTTTTTTTTTGCTAACATGTTTTTGGCTAATGAGATTTTATATGTTTGAATATAGCCCGGGCTTTTTTTTTCTCAAACATGTTTGGGCTTTTAATATTTATGAGACTTCGTGCTTTTGTTTTATTTAATGTTGATATTTGATATTTGCTGGATATTTACTCATTTTTCTCTTAGTTTTTGTTTTTTTTTTGGTATGTCAATGCTGATGTGACTTATTACCTTGATCCATTAATTACCATCAATGGATCGAATTTTGGCACCTAAACAGGTAAAGACAGTTGAAGGCATTTCTGAACTACAAATACCTGCTGGTACACAACCTGGAGATGTCCTTGTCCTTGCAAGGAAAGGTGTGCCAAAATTAAACAAACCATCAATACGTGGTGACCACTTATTCACAGTTAAAGTTACAATACCAAAACGTATCAGGTAATGTGTCATTTTATAATTTTGATTTTATCTTTCTGTCCCCTGTTCTCTGTATTGGTTTTTTGTCCATATCTTGTGAATATCAAATTTTGATATGAATCGCCTCTGCTTTGCATCTTCAGTACAAAGGAGCGTGAGTTGCTTGAAGAACTTGCTTCTCTAGTTGACACAAGCAGTCGTTCAAAATCTCGGCCTAAGACTCACTCTTCCAGTAGGTGGCATTTTTATTATACACACACACACATATATATTTTATCTTTTCTCCCTATACAACTATCTAGTATCTATAGGAACTGTTAGTCATTTGACGTCTTGTATGTGTCAGATTATATTATATATTATGAGTTTATGACATTTGGTTGGGTCTTTTCACCGCGCATCCAAGTTTCAATAGAGAAATCTTACAATGCAATGAGTAGACTCTAGATATTTGAGTTCTGAACGGTGATGTTCATCTTCTGCAGCAAAAAGTACGGAAGGTCCTGCAGCTAAAAAGGCTGAAAGTCCAACAGCAACAGTCGCAGAAAAAACTGAAAAATCAGAAGACCAAGATGATTTATGGAATAAATTTAAGGACTTTGCTGGGTAATATTTTCTTGTATTTTGTTTTCTTTTTATTTGTTTTTCATCAATTTGTAAATAGGGCCTTCAGTTTTCATAAATTGAAAAACTTTACATCTGACTCATCACTAATTATGCTGAGCAACACACTTTTTTTTAATAAAAAAAGCTGAATAAAGCATTTTAGTTTTGGTAGCATGGAATTAAAGAATCCTCAGTATACCATGAACTCTTAACTCTTAAGAGGACTCATAAATCTGCCCTTCAATAAGTTTGAGCATGCCTATGCTCTTTAATCTATATTAACTTCTTTATGCACTCTAATGCTACTTTTCATAATAAACTGATTCTAGGACAAGAGTCTCTTTCTCATTTAATTGACAAATCAGAACTGAGATTGTGGCTACTGGTTGGTTCCTTTTATAGTTGTTCCCTTGTTTGAGTCCTCAAATGGTTTACTTTACTGGAAAAGAAATGTTGAACTGAACTGGTTTATCTGTACAAATTAATAGATTGTTTTAGATGTGTCATTCGTTTTTTGTCATTTTATAGGATGGTAAGTTGCCATTTTGTTTGTTAATACTAGTCTTTTGATTGGAAGTTTCATCGTTTATCAAATCTTTGGTCATTGTTTTTGTGCGTGTGTGTTAAGTTCTCTAATACTGATCACTATCGAAACTTGCAGGTCTGTGGCAAATGGAGCTCTAAAGTGGCTTAATGATAACCTCTAGTCCCATGGTGGGATTATTAGGTGGTCCAGAGTCTACAGGATGTAGTTTATCTAATTGGGGCTAGAGTTGCATGATTCCAACAGCAACTGGAAAGGAAGGGACTATGCAGACATTTCTTCAAATGCTTTAACTGAAAATTGTTAGCTACGCAGCAAAATAAACAAGAAGTTCATGCATATTCTTTTATTTCTTTTACTTGTAAATTTTGGCACAATACAATATATACGGAATAACTTGTTCAAGGATCTTCAAATTGTAACTCCGTGAGCAGGTTGCATTAGGGAAAGCTAGTGTATATCTGATAGGAAGTCGAACCGCTATTTTTGAGTGAATTATCTAAAATTTACTTGTTATTAAGAGGATCCTTATGTTTCGCAGATCCCTTTTCCAAATGCCAAATCTACAGATTCAGCATACCGGTTCTCTGCATAGCTGTTTTCTTTTGTTCCCTTTCCTTTAGATGTGAAATTAATCCTTCTGATGTTGACCTGACCTTGGCCATGTTTCTAGTTAGACACTAGTGTACTCTCATAGAGTTCAGTTTGTCAATCAAGTCACACCGAATAGTTTGCTTTCATGTCTTAGTTGACTTTGTTGCCTAAGAACGGGACCTAAAACGGCAAGATAGTTTTCATACTAAAAGAAATATAGTAATTTTTTTAGCTGCGAGTTTAATTTTACGTCAGGATGAACTCAAATTCACCTTTAACTCAATGCATCAAAACTCATTTTTTCGTTGACAAACATTGAAACGTGTGTCAACTTAGATAACACATGCCAAGTTCGTTACATTAATGTCCATTGACTTCATACCAAAGATTTAAAATAGTTTTTTCAATTTTGAGGACAAATTTGAAGTGAGTGATAAAAGTTGAGGACTAATTTGAGGATTTGTTCCTTTCTTTCAATCTATCACATGAGTCTGGTGGCTTGGCTTGCGGAAAAGAAGAGATATCATTAAATTAACATAAAATAAATGAAAGTGAAGATTTATTACTTATCACCTCATGGAAAATTAAGGGACCGTTCGGGGTGGTTGTGAGTTTTCAAATTTTGATTTTTAAATATTTTTAATCAAATTTTTACAACTCAATAAAAAACTGAATTTTTTTTTTTATGATTTTCAAAACAAATATTTTGAAAACCACAAAAAGTGATTTTTAATGTTTGGTTTTGAGTTGTAAAAATTTAATTCAAAGTCTTTAAAAACCAAAAACTGAAAACTCGCAACCACTCCCAACGGGGCTTAATTTCTTTGAAAAGTTCCCCATTTCTTTTGGCATTGGTGATGTTCATTCTACAGAGAAGAAACCAACCATGCAGATGTAATATAACAGACATATGGTATTACACTGTTTTGATTCATAATAAACATACAATGTGTCTATGGCTTTGAGCCACTTTCCTTGATCAAAAGGAAAACAGCAACAATCACAGGGGTTAAGATGATGACAAGTGCCAGCACAAGGTTGGGAGTGGTTATCTCAGGGAAAAGAGCGCTGCCATACTTGATTGCACCCGCACCCACAAAAGAACCCACCACCAGTTTCGCCACATACACTAAATCCTCCTCCTAATATACATCATACACAAAAAATACACATGTATATTAGCCATACAATAATATGATAGTTCGAAAAGAAAATTGACTTAATAAATAAAAAAGAAAGGAGGCTAATTTTACTTGAGAAGAGGAGGTGGAATTTTTATCTCCTGTTTTGGGGTCCAGAGCCCGACGAGCAACACAAGCCCACCTAGTTGTAGTTGTATTAGTGAAGTGAAGTGGCTTTGGGTTTTGGAGAAATAACCGCCTTATTGGTGGGTTAACCCTGTGGTAGAGGCTCTGGTGACACAAAAGCCTCCAACCTCCTCCAATGTCTGAAACCGAAACTGCCATATCTATTATGACAACCACAAATGGTAACAGACCTATAAATCCCAACAAAAATTACAAAAATAGACACATGACATGGGTTACAATACCAGGCCCAATACCGGGCCCAATAAGGATAACAAAAAATTTCCCCATAATGTCCCGCTTCTTTTACCGACTGTGGAAGGATTGAGGAAGGCCAATATCTGCATCTGCAACTGCATCTGCAACTGGATCGTCATCTTCATCTTCCACCTTGCTTCTGAAACCCTAATCGAGCGATTCTGATTCCTCTGTGGGAGTAACGAAGGTAAGGCAAGATGGTTCTCGCACAATTAGGGGGGAGCATATCGCGTGCTATCCAGCAAATGAGCAATGCGACGGTGATCGATGAGAAGGTCCTCAACGATTGCCTCAACGAGATCACTCGAGCACTTCTTCAATCCGATGTTCAATTCAAGCTCGTCCGTGACATGCAGACCAACATCAAGAAGATTGTCAACCTCGACGATCTCGCTGCTGGTCACAACAAACGCAAGATCATCCAACAAGTACCCTTCTTCTTCTGTTATACATATAATATTTATTTTTATTTGTCATAAATAATAAATGGTCATATATTATTGCTTATGCTAGCTTCTTGTGGATTCTATTGTTTCTAGGCTGTGTTTAACGAACTCTGCAAAATGCTGGATCCTGGGAAGCCCTCTTTCGCTCCCAAAAAAGGGAAAGCAAGTGTCGTAATGTTTGTCGGTTTACAAGGTCTGTTGCCTGTTTATTAAGTTTGCATTCTGATTCCTTATGTTATGTTTTTAATTATTTTGTTCAACTCACACAAATTAGGTATCTATACACGCGCTCGCACTGACACCTAAATTTGTATTCTGCATTTATACATTATCCTGAGAAATATGAAGCATTTCTCAGCTTTTGTTGGTTATTATGTTCTTTTTAAAGAATAAAAAGAGTTTACGAGTATTGATGGAAGGTTATGTCTTTTAAAAATGAATTCAGGGTCTGGAAAAACCACAACATGTACAAAATATGCATATTATCATCAGAAGAAAGGCTGGAAGCCAGCTCTAGTATGTGCAGATACATTCAGGGCTGGTGCATTTGACCAATTGAAGCAAAATGCCACTAAAGCTAAGATCCCTTTCTATGGAAGGTACTTACTGGCATATTTATAAGTTAATATTTTTGCATGTAAGCTTAGAGCATGGTACTGTTTCCTTATGGATGAGGAATGCTGTGGCGAAGATAGTTGAACTTAACTGTTGATTAATGTTTTGTGGTTAGTTATGCAGCATACATGTCCCCTGATTAACAAAATCATGGCTGTAGATTTTGATGGAGCACAACCCTACTTATTTCTATGTGGCTTGTGTCTTAACTGCATATAATCTTTGTTAATTTTGAACTATGAAGCACATATACTCCAAAAAAGGCACAATACTTGTATCGGACACGTATCTGACATTGATATGTTTGCGATACGTATCCAGAAAGTATCCATTAATTTTTCCTTTTTTTTTAAAAGAATGTTTCAGATATGTCTAGGATATGACTTACCCATTGAGGTTGAGATACGATACATTTATTATTTTTATCCATGTGAGAGGTAAAAAATATGAAGCTATTTCCTGCACTTTTTTTTGTCAAAAATGGTATGCTGGGTCCATAAAACCCAAAATGCTTCTTTTTTTTTGGGTCGAAACATGTGATGTCATCCTTTCGACTGTTCTTTTTAAGCTATTTTTTAAGCTTCCCTTTTCCTTCTTATTAGAATTTGGACCGGGCCTAATTCAACCCAAAAGCTAGTTTGTAGGATGAGGACTGCCCACGACTTATATACTTTAATTTGGCCTTCTCTCTAGTCAATGTGGGACTCTCCAACACACCGCTCACGCCCAGGGCTGGATATCTGGAGCGTGGATAACTATACGGGTGGCGGCCCACTAACAACGGATCTAGGATAGGCTTTGATACCATATTAGATTTTGGGGTTGAGTTAGGCCAGGTCCAAAATCTAAGATGGTATCAGAGCCTATCCTAGATGATCCGTTGTTAGTGGGCCACCACCCGTATAGATGTCCAGCCCTGGGCGTGAGGGGTTGTGTTAGAGTCCCACATTGCCTAGAGATAAAAGTATATAAGCCTTGGGCAGTCCTCACCCTACAAGCTAGCTTTTGGGGTTGAGTTAGACCTAGGTCCAAAATCTAAGACTTCTAAAACGCGTTGCTTCACTCCCCCTTTGCTAAAAATCCCATTTTAGCACTGCTGCACAAGTTCGCGCAAGACTGCATAAATTTCTTTTCAACCTTGATATTATCTTTTTCTGCATAAGTTCACTGCTTGATGTTATTCTTTTGCTGGTTGCTGCATAAGTTCTCTGATTTTGTTGATATTCATGTTTTAATTCTGATTTTGCTGCATAGGGGAGTCAAATTCCACTGGTTTGGTTAAATATGCATATTTTTTATATTTTTTGTCAACGTATCTATGTCGTACTGTATCTTGATTTTTTAAGAATGTCACGAATCCCTGTGTTTGTATCGTATTGGACCTGTATCGTACTAAGTATTTAGGCTACATAGATTTTGAATCTATGAGATGAATAATCTTCCAAGAGATCTGGCTGTTTCTTACTGGAAATGCAATATGAAGATTTTCTTCTAGAAGAACGGTCAGTAGTTATTAGAGCACCAGCATCGCTGGTGCTTAAGTTCAGTATTTTAACTTTTGTCAGAGGTGCTTCCGAATTTTGGTGATGGAGCAGATTTTTTTGAGGGTATTAGTTAGGCATAGGTGCTTGTGTAAGCACCGTGCTTAACAATTTTTTTTATTTTAAATAATGATTGTATGGTGTGTGATTGGTTGATAGGTGAGTTGTGGGGTCCATTTAAGAATTTTTTAGAGTTATTGGGATGGAGATAAAATTTGATTAAGTTGCTTAAAATTATAAAAATAATATAATAATGAGAGAAAGTGTAAAAAATTATAAAATATTGGTTTAAGAAATTTTTTTGGGATGCTGGGGTGTAGATGGCCTTAGGGGAGATTGGACATGCTTTCCTGAAGATTCGTATAATGGACTATGTTATGCTGTCTCAGAATTTAGTAATTACTTCTTTAGGAAGAATTTTGCTTTATGTTTGATAACGGCATCCCAAGCTTACCTATTTTCTTTAAGTATATGTTAATTGAGGCCAAGGTTAGATTGGTGATGATTGATTAGCAAAATCACCTCTAACAATTCCAAGTCTGGGACATATTATTGACTGTGGCTGTTTTTCACCTTAGAAGTTATATTCTATCTTGTACACACTTTAAATCCTACGACCAAATTACCTTGTTTGGATCAGCGTTGTCAAGATTGCGCTGAAATTCGTAGTATCGCATGATCCTACAATTTCTCCACCCTTGAATAGTTGAATGTGCTGACTCGTGCAAGATTGCGATCTGGTGTGATTGCAGTAGGATCAACGATCAAGCCCGTTGTTCAGGTGAAAAACCCAAAATTTTTTACCCAAAGCTAACCTTATAATTTTATTTTTTACTGTCCCTCTCAGCCAAAACTCAGAAATGATCCTTCTGTCTCTGTCCTTCTTTCCTTTTGAAACCCTAATCGCTCCATTCTCTGAGTTGAGTGTTTAACTGCAACTTTCCCTTACTGGGTTTAATTTGCTTTGCTCCTTATTCCTGTGCTTCTGGGTTTGAAGTTGCTAGGTGGATGCCATCAAAGTTGTGCGTATCTCTGTTTCCATCAAGGGATGTTTGCTTCTGTTCTTTCCTTCTGCATCAAGGGACATTTGTGTTATGACTATGAACTCATGGAAAACCTATGTTAAGTGACTAATTATGACTTGCTTTAGATCTTATGGTTATGAAATTTCAGTTTAAGTTTAGTTTATTGTTGTGATTTACAGGCTTTTTTATTATCTGTTTTTTTTTCTATGCATGTGTATATTTTTTAGTATAATTTTCCATTTTTGGTAATCTGTGTTACGATCCTGTGATTTATGATTTTGCACTCTCCTCCTGATCCAATGTAGGATCTCAATCCTGACAACATTGGTTTCACCGTTTCGCTCCCAATTTCCAAGAAAATAATATCCTTATATATTATTTTCCTTTCTTTCATGTTGTTTCTTGTTAGAGAGAGATAATAAGACTATGGAAAAGGGGGGGGGGGGGAGGGGGGAGAAATATAAAATGTTAAGGAAAAAGGAAATTGTTGGCCCACTTAAAATACGACGGTAATTTGGAAGATATCATTACTAACATAAAGCAAACTTTAGCCTCTTTTTCTTTTCGAAAAGGACACTTCTTTAGTCTTATTTTATGATTTCACATTTTCTTTGTTTATTTTTTTGGAAGGGGGCATCCATGCTCAACCACATTTTATTCTTGTTATAAGTCCTTACAGATGAGTTATGATGCGTTGTGCTTAATATCATTTGTTTATGGAATATCAGTTTCATTTCATTGTTTATGATTTCAATGCTCAAGTAATTAGCCCCAATTCCTCTGCAGCTATATGGAGTCAGATCCTGTGAAAATTGCCGTGGAAGGTGTGGAGAGATTCAAGAAAGAAAACTGCGATCTTATAATTGTTGATACCAGTGGACGACACAAACAAGAAGCTGCTCTTTTTGAAGAAATGCGCCAAGTTGCAGAAGCAACGGTATTTCCTGTTTATGCTACATGCATTTATTATCTATATCTGAAGCCATTATTTCTAATCTATTTTCTTTGCATTGTTCAGAAACCAGATCTTGTTATATTTGTTATGGATAGCAGTATTGGTCAGGCTGCTTTTGATCAGGCTCAAGCATTTAAACAGAGTGTTGCAGTTGGAGCTGTAATTGTTACCAAAATGGATGGCCATGCAAAGGGTGGTGGTGCTCTTAGTGCGTAAGTGTTATTAGCAGGATAATTGTGTTATTTTTACAATAATCTTTTTGCAACTATAAATAAATGAATTTGGCAACAGCTGATAATGCACTAGTCTAGCAATCTTACATGCAAGTGTGTTGCAAATTTGTTGACCTAAATTTGAACTACCCTTGTGGTTTAAATTCTACATTATAATGAAAATATTTTTACATTATTTGAGGGATTTGGAAAAATTAGTATTATATACCTTTAAAATGAATTTGTTTGTATATATTTCTGTGTATATATAATGTGTGTATATGTATTATGTGGTTCGCATGCATTAGTCTTATAATCTTATATGTGCAGTGTTGCAGCGACAAAGAGTCCTGTCATATTCATTGGAACTGGAGAACATATGGATGAGTTTGAAGTTTTTGATGTTAAGCCATTTGTTAGTCGTCTATTAGGTGCGTACTTCTTTATTTTGTTCTCTTCTCACCCAATACATTATTATCTATCAAGGACATGCTATGGTTGTCCAAGGTCCTATAAATATTTAATCTTCATTCATGTCAAATGGCTTTTGAACTAGGCATGGGTGACTGGTCTGGGTTTATGGACAAAATTCATGAAGTTGTTCCTATGGATCAACAGCCTGAACTGCTTCAAAAGCTGTCAGAAGGAAACTTCACCTTGCGCATTATGTATGAGCAGTTTCAGAACATACTTAAAATGGGTCCTATCAGCCAGGTTATTACCTAATTATGTTTCATTGATTTTTTTTCATACATTTACATTGGATGTTCCATACACATACTAATAAATGCTTTTTTTGGTTACTTCTACATAATCAACTAATACTGGCTGCTATTTTATTTGACTCGATTATCGGTTGATTTATGTAGGTGTTTTCTATGCTTCCGGGATTTAGTGCTGAATTAATGCCAAAAGGTCGTGAAAAAGAAAGCCAGGCAAAAATTAAACGTTACATGACAATGATGGATTCAATGACAAACGAAGGCAAGCATTATGAATTGATTGTTGCAAAGATCAACTTTATGTATACTAGATTCAGGTTCTCATTGAAATGGCGCCTATCTTCGCATGTTAACCTTTAACTGCTAATATGTTTCAGAGTTGGATAGTTCAAACCCAAAGCTCATGAATGAGTCACGTATCATGCGAATAGCTCGAGGTTCTGGTCGTCTAGTTAGGGAAGTGATGGAGATGTTGGAAGAATACAAACGTCTTGCAAAGATATGGAGCAAAATGAAAGGGCTTAAAATACCAAAGAAGGGTGAAATGAGTGCCCTATCCCGAAATATGAATGCCCAGCACATGAGCAAAGTCCTCCCTCCACAGATGCTGAAGCAAATTGGTGGCATGGGTGGGTTACAAAATTTGATGAAGCAGATGGGATCTGCTAAAGATATGATGGGAATGTTTGGTGGCGGTGATTAGGTTGATTGGGCAGGACATAAGAGCTGTGGATTGTTGTACATTAATGGTGCTTCTGAAACAGGCTCTTGTGAGCAGATTATCCACTATCCAGTTCAATCGGTGTTGGACGTGCTGTCTGCAAAAAACCTTAATGGGTGCGAGAGTCTCTTTTTTGTAAAATTAAATTCTTTTTCCTTTTTGTGTATATTTACTTATTTAGACTTAGATGGCAATCAAAGTAAATCTTATTGTTAAAAATCATAATTTTTCATAATCAGATTAACGTAAAAAACATGCTACATTGCTTTTCTATATTGATTGAAGGAAGAGGAGCAAGGTTTAAATTTTCGCATTAGATTTGTCGATTACATAGTAATCACATTAACCACAACCATTTATAATCCGTTTGGTTTACAGTTAAGTAGAATTGATTCTCGAAATGAACGGGTGATATAGATGATACATGTTTTATAAAGTACGTTGGACGGAAGTGATTTAAAATCAATTATGTAAAACTATGGTTTTGTGCGGTTGAAATTTAAAATAAAAAATAAACAGGCCACTATTTATCTATTTCTCTTATGTGTTGAAGGTATATGCTATGGAGTTGTCATGTTAATTCTTCGTCCTCTCTTAATTTTGAGCCATATTAGCGTCTTATTTTTCAGCATCAGCAAAATATAAACATTTCATATTCTCATCCATGTTGACTAAAAAAAAATAAAATCTCATCCATAAGCTTTTTTTAACTCCTTTTGTTCACGTCTTATCTTTTTATCTTCTCATTCATTTATTATCTTTATATCTTTCTCCACGACATCAATCTTTTAAATGTTTACGTTTCTTGATTGATTTTTTTTTCTTTTAAAATTGTTAACAACTTGCATTATAGCAGCTAATTAAGATTTTTTTTTCCATAATTTCACATATCTCTGCTAAATTGACTTTCTTTTATAATGATTGATATTATAATAACTAATTAAAATTCTTTCATTTTTCCTCTCTTTTTTTTTGGTCGAACATTTTTCCTCTCTTATCCCTTAATTAAAATTAATCAATTCTTCTTCCTTACCAAGGAGCCCAAGCCCATCCCTTTCATGTTACCTATACCAATCGGCACTAAAGTAATAAAAATTATAAAAATAATGATGATTATTATATAAAAAATAAAAAATATTTATAAGCGACGCTGTGGTTCTACTTCTAATTCTAATTCTAATTCTAATTCTAATTCATACTAATTCTGGTGGAACAACAAAACGCTCGAAAAAACTTGTTTAACGAAACAAGCAAGCATGGTTGGTTTGATAACTAAACATGATGATTGGCTGTATGATTAAAGCGTTACTATTCGCAAAGAATGCTATTCAGGTAGTGAACCAGAACCATACAGGGGCAAGATTATAGAGGCGATATTAACAGAAGTAATTCAGTAACAGGCATAGGATTATAGAGCACGATACACGCGTGTAGTTTTTGAACATGTCATCTTTCTAAGAACTTGATTAGAACAGTTTTTTGCAAATGGATTTCCTCTTCCTCGTCCTCTTCAGATTTCATATTTGCATTTAGAGCACAGCGAATAACAGAATTGACTTGTTTCCTTAAACTGGCATTGTCTACAAACAGATTTGCCAGCATCTTCCTCAACTCATCGTTAGTTGTCCCCGTATCATCAGCAGTTATATCACGGGTCTCTCCCACAGCACCAACAGCATTTTCTACATCTTGTGCTAAGAGCTGTGCCTGTTCCCATATTTGCAAACAGCATGAAACCAAAAATGTAAGTAAAGGGGACACCAAATGGATGGGTACGGGGAAGCATGCAGTAAACATAGTATAACCCCAATGATATTTGTTATGTAAACTTTCAGAATCTTGTGAGCGAAATTGAAGGGATGCCTGTCTTTTTATTGAAATAACTCAATTAAATTTGACAGGACTCTTCAAACACAAACTAAGTATCATAAATTCACATGACAACAAAAGCATATTGGATCTAAACCATACAGTCATTGTATATTGTATTACTCTGGAAGATCCATTACTACTTCACATGGCTCTCATGAAAACAGATGCCGGTGAAAATAATAATGGGTAAATAATGGAGTGTAATGTCCAATATTGGGGCTACAATATAAGTAGAGTAGGGAGTAAAGAGGGAGGGGGGGAATAGATTTTCAAGAATGGGATAAATATATACATGTAAATCATGAGCACTTAAAGAAGCACGATGCATAAATGCAATGTAGAAAAACAAGACTGACGGAGAAAGTTAAGCATTTGGTTCAAATTACTCTTCTAACACCAAGTGCCCTAGAAAACAAATATCTAAGGACAAATTAGTTGCTTAAGGTCCATTTCATACCTCTGCAAGCAAGAGACCAATCCGATTATCTGATGTTGCTAATAAATCCAAAGCATCAGATGGTGAAGTGTCAACATTTAGTTTATCTTCCTCTTCAACAAGGAAATTTACACTGCACTCCTGAAGCCTCTTCTGAAGGATCACACACTCATGCAGCAACTTTGCATTAGCATTATGTGAAAGTTCCATTCTTTGCTTTTCCTTCTGGAGAATTCTCTGAATAAGATAGAGTAAAACAATACCATGAAATTAATTGGATTTCCAAACTTTCAGGACACCATAAAACAGAAGATTCAAACCTTTTTATTTCATTAGACAAGATCATGAATAAGAAGAATTTCGATGTGTGAAAAAATACACATATACAAGATTCTAGAAGGTACTAGTCAGAATAGATTAATTGTATCTGCTTTCCCTCTTGCTCTCTTAAACTTATGGAATCAGTCAATTTGGTACTTTCCTAGTCTACATAAATTTCTAAAATTATTCAGTACTAGTTGCAACATACAAGAACCAGAAAGGACCATACCTCCACCTCTAATTTTTCCTTCATCAATTCACCAAGCTGCTGCTTCAGTTCTAACTGAGAACTTCTAAGGGATTTTACCTCCTTTATTAGCAACTTCATATCTGTCTTTGATTTCATCTCAAACTCATCATGATGTTTCTGCAAGTGCTGAAGTTGTTCTCTAGCCATATCTAGCTCTTGCTGCAACATTTGCTTCTCCTGAATAAGGGATGCCTTTGTTGATTCTGCTAGCAGCCTTTCATCCTAAATCATTACAACTTTTTACTATAGGCCACCAAAATGGAATGCTAAGAGATGTCGATTCAAGTTTATAATCACAACCATACCTCTTCAAACTTCAATTTCATTTCTGTCTCCAGGCACTTCCTCCTAAGTTCCTCCATGTCCCATTGCATTTGTGTAAATCTTTCCTTTTCAGTTAAAACAGCCTGCTGCATGTTTTCTCTGCAGTTCATCTGGGTTGTTTCTAGCTCAACTTCCAAATCTTTGACCTACAAGTAAAATAAAATATTTGAACATATAACATAAAAAGTCCAATAAGATATCATTACTTCTTTTCACTATTCCACCATTACCTGTATCAATACAATTAGCATATCCCTGTTCAGTTACCAGTAATGTTAATTAAAAAATTAGAAAATTTTTATCAATGAGTATTCTCCACTCCCGTGTAATGAGATTCGATCCATTAGAAGGTGAAGGGTCTATATATAAACTCGAGTCTATGCTGAAAATGAAAAAGTTCAGCACTAAAAAGAACTTGCTGCTAATTATTTGACAAGGATAATGCTTGTTGATATGAAAAGTAATTCATAATTTTTGAACGAACATTTAGTTGTAAAGGAATCTCACTATTTCTCTCTTTCACTTTTTTCTCTCCCCATGATTTGTTTCTGTCTCTATTCAGACATATGTACAATTTCTCTTATACTAAATACACAACTTATTTAACATTTGCCAAAAATCAATTTAAGGGAGAAAAAATGTTGAAAACATTCAGTGTGTGGGTCATCGTTATACACATTCAGCAGTAACCCTTTCCTCACTGAACTTATCAATGATAACATTTTCCTTTTGTATAATCTCATTTATTTTATTAAATGCAAATATTTTCCTTCAGTACATATTTAACTGTTAAAAAGAAAATTCTTTCAAACATTACAAATTCAATGTTCAATTTTTCAGACCTAAAAATTTTCAGTTCGATCAAGTGCAGAGAAAACAGAATATGAAGCCTTAAATTCTAATTCTGCCATATTCAAATTCCAAGTCATTGTCCGATATTAGATCTGGGGCTCATAAAGAATGAGAAGGAACTTCTTAACTACATAATGATATTAATCATAAACTTATTTGGGATATTAAGAACATTATTTGTTGATTGGCCATTAAATTTGACAGATACTGAAACCAAGATGGAATTTATAGCCGCATGCGATATTGTGAGCTTCTTGTATTAAAACACTGTATCCTTTAGAAAATTCTTTTAACATCTCATTCCATATATTCAAACAATAAAATTTTCTGCTGATCTACTCATATTAAAACACTAAATCCATGGTATTGATTTTATGTTTAAAGAATTGAGAAGCCATATTCTGCCAAGGAAAAACACCATACAGCTTATGAAGATTTATCCTAACTACATTCACTGAAATGAATAAAGCAAGTGACAAATTAAAATAACTTATTCAAAATTCAATGATCAATAAAAATCTTGAACATATATTGGATACCTTTGTCACAAGATATTGTCTTGCAGCCATTTCTTGATTCAATCTAGCTATAAGATCCTCGACATCTGTTTTTGCTGTGGCCACTCTCTGTTTCTGGGTATTAAGAATTCTGTTCAACTTGTGTCGCACATCTGATGGAAATGTCACTAATAAATCTGAGTTGCTGGAGGGTTCTTGGCTCCCAAGAAGGTCATGTGAAACATCCTGAAGCAAAGTGGTCGTAGTTGAATTTGATGTTTCATTATTCCTAACAGAACTTAAGTCACTTCCAATGCTCTCCACTGACAATCTCTTTACATGAGCATTCAAGTCATAATCTAGTATAGCTGGTGTAAACTCAGTTCCATCTAGGCGAAGAGCTATAGCATCAGCAGTACTCTCAGTGACTTTGTCTGTACTATTATCCTCATAAATAGAGTCTTTGCTGGATGTGGCATGATCAACAGTTGTTCCAGTTGGGTTAATTATGTCACGTTCTGATGTTAATTTTTCCTTTATTTGATCAGAAGCTTCATAAGGGACATCATCACCAGAAATGGATGCAGCAGAAGAACTATGAGCTTTTACAGAACCATGTGAGTTATCTTGTATCACGTGTGATGGTGTAGTATCACTACCAGTTGTTTCATCTGATATATGCTCATTCACATCATGGAATGCTGGAAAAGAAAATATCAGCAATAGAAAGGGCATTAAATGATTGTGGAATATCACAATGGACTGCGACATAAAATGATAAAATGTTATTTTTAGGTTTATAACTATAAGGAAAACATACAAGATCTAGCAGCAGCTTCTAGCTCAAGAAACATTGCTGCTGGGGCACTTCTTGATACATCAATGTCTGATAACAATTTTACCATCCAATCCTCTAATAAACGCCGTCGCTGAAAGAAACCAATTTGTTAGTATCAAACAGAGCAATAAATCAGAGTGTAAAGAAAAAAGTTTTATTTTCTCAAGCTAAATAATTTCAATTAAGAACAAAACAAACAATTAGCAAAGGATAGATATGTTATGTACCTCTTCCAAAAGAGCATGGCTTTTAATTCTCAATATCTTTTTTGGTGGAGGTGGAGGCAAATTTTTCATGGGAAATTCAGTTTTCAGCTGAGAAATAAATAAAAAAGAAACAAAAATAAGTTGATCACAACTCAATACTGAATTTTGTATGTACATAGAAAACACATCACACACTCACTTCAGAAAACAAGTTCAGGAAATCGTTAAATCTGCGCAGTATTATACGAGTTGTGGTGATTCCTTCCGGGGATCGTACACCAACTTGAACCCTGTAAAACTATAACCTAAGAAAGTTAACAAGTTAAAACAGAACATAAAACATAAAAAAGAACGTAGAATTTGTTTGATGCATAAAAATAGGAATAAAAAATTAAATAATGAGAAAATGAAAATTATACCACAACAGGATCAGAAGGTGTGGATTGGGGAACAGTGAGCCACGAAGGAAGGGTAACGGAGAAGCTCCAACAAGCAGTGTGGGGATGGTTTGGCCAAACGGTGTTGCGGCCATCCCATTTGGAAGGAGGAGGGCTCCAATCCATGCCGAAAGGGAGAGGAGAAGTTCCATCGTGGCGGTTGACCGAAACGGCGTCGTGTAAATCGTCATTTCGATGTGGAAAGGGGTTGTCGATGATGGGATCCTCAGCGTATGAATAAGGGTAACTGAAATTGAGGTCGTATAAATTTAAAGAAAAGTCGTGTGCGTAGGTATGCATCCTTCCTTCCTTCACCTTCTTCTTCTTCGAACTTCGATGCTTTGCTCCGACTCTAAACTTGAACACCACCTTCGCACCTTTGCTCTCCTCGTTTACCACGTGTAAATGTGAGGGATTGACAAGCAATTCATATGGTGCAAATTACTCACATTAATCATAATGAGAAATTTACAAGAAAGAGATAAAAATAGAAAAAAAAAAAATGTGGGAGGTGATATGGTCGTGTTAAAAAAAAATAGAGAAAAAATGTACTGTTAAATATTTTTGGTTATATAAATATGGTATTTCAATCATAATTACTACTAGCTCAATTCAATATTGCCAGTATAGCATTAAAAAAAATACCATATAGCATAAAAGAAAATTCAATATTACTAGTAGTAGCAGCTTAAAAGTGAGGGAGTGTATCTATTTTACACAGAGTTTAATATATATACACTATCAATGTAAAAAAAATTTACATGAACATCTAATGATGCACTGTTATATCATTTATTGAAGAGTTTAAGAAAAGTTGTAACACCTTAAATTTCTAACTCAAAAATTCAATTCGTTGGAAACCAAATTCCTAACTTAGAGTTTAAGGCATTCCGATTCAGATATCAACTAGTTCCATAAATCCTTAATTTTCCAACGAGAAATTAACATTTAAGGAACAATACTCAAAAGATTATAAGGTAACCATCATATAAAACTTTTGTACATCAGGACATTTAAAATTTCAAGAGGGATCACTAATGTAACTCCCCTACTACTATCATAAATACATATATACATATACACATCAGCTAATACATCAACTCAAGCCTTAAAATAAAAACAGTTCCTTTGTTCTCGTACTTCACTTCCCGGACTGAGAGTCTGGTAAAGGGGTACCTGCTCAACTAAATAAATCCACATAACGCGTGGTGAGATAAAATCTCAGTGAATACAAATCATATGCATGTATGCAGGGAACAGAAATTCATGTCAAGCCATAAGTCATAAGGTTCAAAGCATTCAATATTCAACTAATATGCAAACATGATGCACTCACTGCTGTGTCCAGCAGACATGTTCTTATCTCTTTCTAGAGTTAGAACTGGACTCAGACTACAGGGAATATCTTCCCCGGGGACGAATCCCACCCAAACTGGACCGAAGTCATGTTTTCAGTACAATTAATCATTTCTTTTACTCACAGCGCGATCACCGACTTGAATTACTTCAATTAACATAATCATAATGGTATGGCAAACAAGAATTCATATATAATCAATATAACGATTTCGCTAGTTTCGACAATTTCGAGAGTTTCGACCCTATGAATATTAATTACCTTCTATTCTCAATTTAAACTCTAATTCAACAAATACTACTCTAATCTAATTGCAAGAACACAATTGCTATCCAAGAACTCTAATTAGAAGAGGGAAGTTAAGAATTGGGGGCATGCACAATAGAATTATCAAGAGAGAACCACAATTAGTGAGTTGTACTCACTTAGACTTGGAATTGAAGGAAGAAGAACGGATCCAACGTGAATAGATTGATGATTCCTAGCTCAAAAATCCCGTTCCAAGCTTCGAATTACCACATCCAACTAACCTAGAATCTCTCTCTCTCTCTCTAACTCTAAGAAGGAGAAGAAGGAAAAGAGTGAAATTTTGTTCTAAGTGATAGATTCTGAACCTATAAGTGAAATTTCGCTCAAGCGAATTATTTTCGCTTGAGCGAATGGGACGGTTGCATGCAAAACAAACACAATTTCACTCAAGCGAATCCAATTCGCTTGAGCGAAAATGACATAAGAAAAACACCCTCTCTGGACGATTTTTGCTTGAGCGAATTTTCTTTCGCTTGAGCGAAAATTTTCCAGAGAGCCTCTTCCAGACCCTTGAAATTCGCTTAAGCGAAAATGTATTCGCTTAAGCGAATTTTACAGTAATCACAACTTTAAGGTTTATCTGCATAATTCGCTCAAGCGAATCTAATTCGCTTGCGCGAAAAGCCTGAAACTTGGTTTTTCAAACTAAGTTTCATTCTCTTATTTTAACCTTATGAATCAATATAGGTTTTGAATTACGGGATGTTACATTTCTACCCCCCTTCAAGCAATTTTGTCCCCAAAATTGATTAATGACATAAAAGGTAAAATACACTACCTCCACTGAAAAGTTCTGGAAATTGATTTCTAATAACTTCTTCTTTTTCCCAAGTTGCTTCTTCTGCTGTTAGGCCTTCCCAAATTACCTTAATCATAGGAATCGTCCTGTTCCTCAGGGTTTTGGCACTTCTGCCTACAATCTGTGCAGGTCTTGAAGGAACCGTGAGATCTTCCCTCAATTGTATTGATTCAGAGTTCAGAACATGGGAAGGATCATGAATATATTTTCTCAACTTAGATACATGAAAGACATTATGAATTCTTGACAAATGAGGCGGAAGGGCAATCTTGTAGGCCAGAGGGCCAACCCTCTGGAGGATCTGAAATGGACCAATATACCTAGGACTCAACTTTTTGGTTTTGATTGTTCTTCCAATACCAGTGACAAGAGTTACTTTTAAAAAAACATGGTTTCCTTCCTCAAACTCTAAATCCTTTCTTCTATTGTCAGCATAGCTTTTCTGCCGGCTCTGGGCAGTTGCAAGCCTTTCCCTAATGATCTTAATTTTCTCAGTAGTTTCCTGCACTAATTTTGGACCTAATAGGGCTCTCTCACCAACCTCATGCCAACAAAGAGGAGATCTGCACTTCCTACCATACAGAGCCTCATATGGTGCCATGCCTATACTGCTATGGAAGCTGTTATTATAGGCAAACTCTATGAGGGGGTAAATACCTATCCCAACTGCCTGACTCCTCTAACACACAGGCTCTAAGCATATCCTCTAAGGTTTGAATGGTTCTCTCGGACTGGCCATCACTTTGAGGATGGTACGCAGTGCTAAACCTAAGTTTAGTCCCGAAAGACAGGTGAAGTGCATTCCAAAACCTAGAGGTGAACCTAGGGTCCCTATCAGATATGATGCTGGAGGGAATGCCATGGAGTTTAACAATCTCCTTGACATACATATCTGCTAACTTATTTAGGGAAAAGGTATTCCTAACTGGAAGAAAATGGGCTGATTTAGTTAATCGGTCCACAATTACCCATATGGCATCAAAACCAGCCTGGACTCGAGGTAAACCTACCACAAAGTCCATAGCTATACTCTCCCACTTCCACTCAGGGATCTCTAATGGCGTGAGTGCTCCTGATGGCCTCTGGTGTTCTATTTTAACCTTCTGACAGGTTAGACACTTAGAAACATACTCAGCTATATCCTTCTTCATACCATCCCACCAAAACATCTTCTTCAAATCCTGATACATCTTGGTAGTGCCAGGATGTATAGAAAACTTGCCCTTGTGGGCCTCCTCTAACACTTGCCGTCTCACACTACCCCCTTAAGGACATAGACCCTTCCTTGGAAAAGAATCATGTTGAGTCTCAAAAATATCATAAGGTTATTTATGATGTTTTAAGACAACTAGATTCCCAAAGTTTTAATGGTTGACAAATTTGACTTAAATTACTTATCATAGATACACACATGCTTTAATGTTTTATCTATGATTTCAGCAAGAGTCACTATGAGCCTACATAAAAAGACTAAGTGTTGAAGTTGTCTGAAGAAGCAGAACTCGTCTGAAGAGTTGAAGCTGTCTGAAGTAGTTCAACCCGTCTGAAGTATCAGTGCCCTCTGAAGTCTTTTGATGAGGTGGCACCTCTAGTCTGAAGTATTGAAGTCGTCTGAAGTCTCACTTATGACGTGGCACCCTCTGCTGAAGTTTGTGAAGACTTTTCTGAACCTCTGCTGTACGTACCTTTTCAAACACGTTTATAGCAAGGAACACAGAGACCTTTCCTGGTGATTTTGAATTTCATACACCATTGAGGAAATCTCTGCAACGCAGCCTCTGCAGCAACATTTGTAGCAGCCTTATGGCAAGAGAAACCTTGTACCGTGTCAGAAACATCAGAGCTCTCAGAAGCATGTCTTACAACGGATTAAATAGCATTTAATGCTATCTCTAAACGGTGGTATTTCAACGGATTGAAGTTTGGGTATAAATACCCCTCTATGAAGACCATCAAGTAGAGAGAGAAGAGAAAAAAAAAGAAAAAAATTAAGTATACAAGAAAGCCTAGAGAAACATCACGCTGCAAGCTTTTACTCTGTAAAAACTCTCTGATAAAATTCGCTGTACACATTTGTATATCCTGAGCATACCTCATATTTTATTGTACATTGTATTTGTTTGAGCTTCAAACTCGTATAGTTTAAAAGCTTAAACTCCTTTCTCTGTAAACTTTGTTTAGAGCCTGGAGAGGCTTGGTTGATAAAAGAATACTTGGTTGTAGAGCCTGGAGAGGCTTGACTGCAAAAGAATACTTGGGTGTAGAGCCTGAAGAGGCTTGACTGTAAAAGAATACTTGTAATCTTGAAAGATTAAGAAAAAATCCAATTGCTAGTTGGCATTGGGACTGGACGTAGCTCACAGTGGTAGTGAGTGAACCAGGATAAATTCCTTGGCTAAGTTTTCTTACCCTTATCTCTTGTCAATTCTTTTTATACTAATCAAGGGGTTAGAGTAATTAATCTGATATTTTATAAAGGCACAAAACATCTTTTAAAATCAGTATTTTTTAAGCCGTCTGAAAACTTCAAACAGCCCTTTAAGAGCCTGTCTGAAATCATGTTTTTAACACCTGTTTGCAAAAAGCTTTCTAAAATATTCAGAAACACTATTCAACCCCCTTCTAGTGTTTCCCTGTGTTCCTACAAATCATCCCCTCATCTAACTCAGAAAACCCTAATTGCTTCTTTCTACTTTGAAGATCCGGGTCCGAACCCTAAGCTCCCCTGATCAGAGCTCGAAGCTCATTGGTGATTTCTAGTCTATACAACTTGATACTACCCATGCCAAACTCAACACTAAGACTCAAATCCCTAAATTCTTCTAAGAGGCTCATTTCATGTACCATCAAGGATGACACATGAAGGGATTTCCTACTGAGTGTATCAGCCACTACATTAGCTTTGCCTGGGTGATATTTCAACTCAAAGTCGTAATCTTTAAGAAATTCTATCCACCTTCTTTGCCTCATGTTGAGTTCTTTTTTATCAAAAAGATATTTCAAACTCTTATGATCACTAAAGACCTCAAATCTCACACCAAACAGGTAATGCCTCCAAATTTTGAGGGCAAAAACCATCGCCGCTAATTCTAAGTCGTGAGTAGGATAATTTTCCTCATGAGGCCTCAACTGCCTAGAAGCATAAGCTACCACTCTCTTTTCCTGCATTAAAACACATCCTAAACCCTTTCCCGAGGCATCACTATACACCTCAAAGGTTTTTGACAAATCCGGTAACGTCAGTACCGGAGCGGTAGTTAGCTTCTCTTTGAGCTCCAGAAAGCTCTGCTCACACTTTTTGTCCCACACAAAGGCTTGGCCCTTTCAAGTCAATCTTGTGAGAGGCAATCCTAAACGGGAGAATCCATTAATGAATCTCCGATAGTAGCCGGCCAATCCTAGGAAACTCCTAATTTCTGTAACGGTCTTAGGTCTTTCCCATTCAAGAACGGCTTCTACCTTACTAGGATCATCTGATACTCCCTCTCTAGAAATCACATGCCCTAATAAATGGACCCTGTCCATCCAAAATTCACATTTTTCAGGATTGGCAAACAACTTCTTTTCTCTCAGAACCCCTAAAACAATCCTAAGGTGACGTTCATGTTCTTCTAGGCTACAGGAATAGATTAGAATGTCATCAATGAACACAACAACAAACTGATCCAAAAAGGGCCGGAAGATTCGATTCATGTAGTCCATGAATACCGCAGGAGCATTAGTAACACCAAATGGCATTACCAAATACTCGTTGTGCCCATACCTAGTCCTAAAAGCTGTTTTAGGGATATCTTCCTTCCTAATTTTGATTTGGTGGTATCCTGACCTCAAATCTATCTTAGAAAACACAGAGGCACCCCTGAGTTGGTCTAAAAGATCATCTATCCTGGGTAGAGGATACCTATTCTTGATGGTAACTTTGTTCAATTGTCTATAGTCTACACATAATCTCATGCTCCCATTTTTCTTTTTCACTAAAAGCACAGGAGCCCCCAGGGTGAAACACTAGGCCTAATGAACCCTTTATCTATGAGATCCTCTAGTTGAGTTTTAAGTTCACTAAGGTCTAGTGGAGACATTCTATATGGTGCCTTAGAGATGGGTCCTGAACCTGGTAATAAGTCTATTGCGAATTCTATCTCCCGGTCCGGAGGTAAGGTTAGGACTTCACTAGGAAAAACATCTTGAAACTCCCGAACCGTAGCTACACTGCTTAAATCTATTTTGGATTCTAAGGTTGAGGAAAGAAACAGAATAAAACAATCACTCCCATCACTGATGCATTGTGAGACCTGGGTGACACTAGACAGGAGTACTGACGACTTCTCCCTAGAAGGAAGAGGAAGAGTAGGAAAGACCACCTTTTTGTTAAAACAATCTAACATGACCTGGTTGGAAGATAACCAGTTCATTCCTAAAATAACATCCATACCCTTCAATGGTAAACAAATCAGATCAATCTCAGAGACTCTTCCTTGTACAACAATAGAGCATTTGGGACACACAAGAGAAGTAGAGATAGTCTCTTTGGCTGGTGTGATTACATTGAGAACACAAGGTAAGGAATCAACAGACAATTTTAACTGACTAACACAATAAAAAGAAATGAAAGAGTGGGTTGCCCCTGAATCAAACAATACAATCAAGGTCTTCTCTCCTAGGGTGCACATACCTCGCAACAGATTGTCTGCAGAAGCTGCTACTTCCCCACTGAGGGTGAAAACTCTTCCAGTAGATTGAGGTTTTTGGATGTTCTTCAACTTTGGGCACTCTCTCTTGACATGACCCGATTGCTTACAAAAATAACATATATTCTTCCCCGTCAGACACTCCCCTGAATGCTCCTTTCTGCACTTGGGACATTTAAGTGCCCCTTGACGTTGAACCTGCTGAGTAGGCATGAATGGTCTGTCTTGCCACTTAGGCTTGGGGCCCTTGCCCTGAATGGGTATTTCAACCTTTCTCTTTCCCTTATTTTCTGTTGGTGCAATTGTTGATGTAGTTCCTTTGTAATTCTTCTCAGCGATGTAGCATTTGCTGACTAAAGCAGAAAAATCCCCAATTTCAAACGTTCCAACCCTATCCAGAAGTTCAGGTCATAGTCCTCCTTCAAATTGGGTACATCTCCACTCCTCATCAGTGACAACTTGAAGGTAACGGGAGTACTTTGCTAATTCTTCAAATTTCGACACATATTGGCCCACTGACATATCTCCTTGTCTGAGTTGTAGAAATTCAGCCTCCTTTTGCCTTTTGATAGTGGCTGGGAAATATTTTCCCAAAAACAAGTTTTGAAATACGTCCCAAGTCATGGGAGCCTCTGCCTGTGCAGCTCGGACCTTAGCAGTTTTCCACCAATCTTTAGCCTCCCCTCTCAGCATATAGACTGCAAATCCCACCTTGGCCTCATCATTACACTTCATCACATCAAAGACTCGGTTCAAATCTCGGAGCCAATTTGCTGCCACGTCGGGGTCATAAACTCCATTGAACTGTGGAGGATTGTGCTTCCGAAACTCAGATAGTCCCAGAGCAAAAGAATCCACAGCAGGGGGTGGTGGTGGATCTGTATGCCTCCTAGTCATTTCTTGGAGCATTGCTGCATTGGTGGCAGCTTGTTCCCGTGCCGCTTCTACTTGAGCTCGATTAGAATTTAGTTGTTCTCCCATCATTTGAGTAAGTGCCTGAAGTGCTGCAGCTACCAGATCCTGAGTAGGACCCTGAGAAGATGAAGATGAAGATGGATGATGATTGACCCTGGGATGACCTCTCCTGCGGCCTGCCATGATTCTCTACATATTATCAAGCAAATATCGAGGTGATCAGTATCTCAATTCACCAAATAATACATAAAAAGTCACTAACAAACCACAGAACATCCTAATTTCATAGTCCAATTGGATTGAATTGCTCTGATACCAAAATGTAACACCTTAAATTTCTAACTCAGAAATTCAGTTCGTTGGAAACCAAATTCCTAACTTAGAGTTTAAGGCATTCCGATTCAGATATCAACTAGTTCCATAAATCCTTAATTTTCCAACGAGAAATTAACACTTAAGGAACAATACTCAAAAGATTATAAGGTAACCATCATATAAAACTTATGTACATCAGGACATTTAAAATTTCAAGAGGGATCACTAATGTAACTCCCCTACTACTATCATAAATACATATATACATATACGCATCAGTTAATACATCAACTCAAGCCTTAAAATAAAAATAGTTCCTTCGTTCTCGTACTTCACTTCCCGGACTGAGAGTCTGGTAAAGGGGGGGGTACCTGCTCAACTAAATAAATCCACATAACGCGTGGTGAGATAAAATCTCAGTGAATACAAATCATATGCATGTATGCAGGGAACAGAAATTCATGTCAAGCCATAAGTCATAAGGTTCAAAGCATTCAATAATCAACTAATATGCAAACATGATGCACTCACTGCCGTGCCCAACGGGCATGTTCTTATCTCTTTCTAGAGTTAGAACTGAGCTCAGACTACAGGGAATATCTTCCCCGGGGACGAATCCCACCCAAACTGGACCGAAGTCGTGTTTTCAATACAATTAATCATTTCTTTTACTCACAGCGTGATGGCCGGCTTGAATTACTTCAATTAACATAATCATAATGGTATGGCAAACAAGAATTCATATATAATCAATATAACGATTTCGCTAGTTTCGACAATTTCGAGAGTTTCGACCCTATGAATATTAATTACCTTTTATTGTCAATTTAAACTCTAATTCAACAAATACTACTCTAATCTAATTGCAAGAACACAATTACTATCCAAGAACTCTAATTAGAAGAGGGAAGTTAAGAATTGGGGGCATGCACAATAGAATTATCAAGAGAGAACCACAATTAGTGAGTTGTACACACTTAGACTTGGAATTGAAGGAAGAAGAACGGATCCAACGTGAATAGATTGATGATTCCTAGCTCAAAAATCCCGTTCCAAGCTTCGAATGACCTCATCCATCTAACCTAGAATCTCTCTCTCTCTAACTCTAAGAAGGAGAAGAAGGAAAAAAGTGAAATTCTGTTCTAAGTGATAGATTCTGAACCTATAAGTGAAATTTCGCTCAAGCGAATTATTTTCGCTTGAGCGAATGAGACGGTTGCATGCAAAACAAACACAATTTCGCTCAAGCGAATCCAATTCGCTTGAGCGAAAATGACATAAGAAAAACACCCTCTCTGGACGATTTTCGCTTGAGTGAATTTTCTTTCGCTTGAGCGAAAATTTTCCAGAGAGCCTCTTCCAGACCCCTGAAATTCGCTTAAGCGAAAACGTATTCGCTTAAGCGAATTTTACAGCAATCACAACTTTAAGGTTTATCTGCATAATTCGCTCAAGCGAATCTAATTCGCCTGAGCGAAAAGCCTGAAACTTGGTTTTTCAAACTAAGTTTCATTCTCTTATTTTAACCTTATGAATCAATATATGTTTTGAATTACAAGATGTTACAAAAGTTCTAACAGCACACTTTCTAACACACTTTTCTAGCATACTCCTTGTGATTGGTTAAAATTCACTGGGTCCCACCACATTAGTAGTGGAACCCACATAATTTGGTGGGACCCATGTGAATTTTAACTAATCACATGAAGTGTTTTGGAAAGAGTGTGTTAGAGAGTGTGTTGCTAGCACTCTTCATAGTTTAATTACTATGCACTGTCAATATAAAACAATTTTACACAAACATTAACACATCATTTAATGAATATGACACCTCATGCATTTTAAACTCATTAAATGATGTGTCTATACATCATTGGATGACTGTGTAAAATAATTTTACACTGACAGTGTATAGTTATTAAATTTTATATTGAATTTAATAACACATGAAGTGTCATGTTCATTAAATAATGTAGCAATACACCATTCACTGTGTAAAATTTCTTTACACTAACGGTGTATATTAATTAAATCCTTTTGCATATTAATAAAAATATTAACCAGGGAATTAACCTTAGCCTTGTACAGGATTTGTTATTGTTATTTGTTTGTTATTGTTATTTTGGATAAAGATATATTTTTACTTAATTAAAATTTAATTAATAACAAATTAATATCTTTTATTTTTTTTAAAAAGAATAGAATAATTTTAGACAATTATTTAATTTTAAGGATAAAAGTATATTTTTATATAATTAAAATTTAATTAATAATAAATTAATATCTTTAAAATTTTAAAAAAATAAAATTAGAATAGTTTTGAATAATTATTTAATTTTAAATTAGTCTAATAGATAATATTTTGCTATTAAAATTTAATTTATATTATTATTTATTTGATAATAAGTGCGATACCCTTAGTTTTACCGCTAAGAGTATCACATTACGAACGTAACCGATGACTCTCGTTTTTAAATATATGCTTAGAAAATACGGGAATATATATATATTTTTTTTTGGAAAGAGTTTTTAATAAGAAACTTAGTCATCAACAACTAATCTCATTCTAATTCCATTTTAGATATTTGTGAAAGCATCCCTTCCTTTATTCTGAAATACGTTTTCGGAAAACATCTAGTCGATTCAATCATTCCGCATACATACACAACACACACGCAAATATAAAGTGGAGACTAGGGAAGAAGCGTGAAAAACATACATGTACATAACCACAGTGTCAAGTGATCCCCGAGATACCACACCATCATACAAAATGAGAGTTCTGGCAGTAAAATAAATAAAACCTCTATCAATACAACCAAAATAAGAGGTCACTAATCAGAGCTACTACTGCTAGACTCATGACTACCCCAGACACACTCCTCTACTCATCGTCATCCGACTTAACAGGGGCAACCCTACAACTCCTCCTCCCGGCATCCGGGAGGGTAATCATCCTGAATTCCTCTGAAGGAATACCGTCAGAAGAATCCTCCCTCAGCTCCTCGTCCTCGGGGTCCTCCTCAGGGTCCTCGTCTGGATCCTCCTCCTCGGATGAAGTATCATCAATGACGACCAGATCAGGCTCACTGGCGGAAGGACGACCGAATGCACTGAAACGCATGGTCGGTGGGGATGACGCCTCTGGTCCAGGAGTATAGCGAGGGGAATCCGGCTCTCCCATAGTGGCCATCCGGGAGGACTGGGAAGAAGTAGATGGAACGGGACGATGACGACGGTTTAGGAAAGTGGTGTGACGACGAAGTCCTGGTGGTGTCTCGAACTCCAGAATCACAGGCACAGTGATGATGACCTCTGGCACAAGGGGAAGGCTAGGGTGAGAGATCGTGACGTGTACTTCCCCTGTGAATATACAACGTCTAGGAATGTCCGTGATCCGCCACTGGCCTCGTGGCTCCCACCTCAACGTGATCCTCATAGTGGACATCCTGAATCTCTCCAATACCAACTGTCGACGTGGCGAAGAAGTACGACGACAGGAAATAACAGAAGCAGAAAAGGAAGGGTGAGAACATCACATGAACTCATATCAAGTAGAATACAGTAACTAGAGCATTCATAGAACATCCACACAACCTCAATCACAAAAATGCAGTTTGTATAATCATGATGCATATGACTAATGCATGAGGGCCCGGGAAAACATCACCAAAAGCAGAGCACACAGCAACTGCTCGACCATATATCTACAATATATCAGGAGTATAGTCTGTACTAGCAAATAGTACGAAGAGCATTGCTCAATCTCTGGCCAAGACGATTTTCCGACTTCCAGACAAACTCACTGATTATGAAAACTTGAGAGCGACAGGATAGTCAAGCCCGTACCCCGTTTACACGACAGTAGGGGGCGAGCCTACGTCACTTGTGCCATTTCGGGACCCGACTTATCCTCAGGGCTGGTCTCCTTTACCGGACCGCTGGTGTTCTTTGCAAAACCCAGTGCACCCGTCCCATCCAGTCTCACACTGTACTAGAGTGGTATTGCCATATAGGTCGTAAGGCTTTTGAACCTTAATCATTATTGATGCACATGATGTATGTCACACCGCAAACACTTACAATATTACATCCTCACAGACAAGCCCATTGAATCTTGTTACATCACCACTTTACCGTGGTGCAACCTCATAGATTCAAGGTCTTTCTTTTAAGGAAACCAAATCACGCTCTCTTGCCAAGCTTCTCAAGTTTTATGTAGAGAGAAAGTGTTGGTTATAATCTTTTAAGGTAGCTTGTGCTAGCTTTATTGATAATCATATTCACTTAAGTCCTACAATTTACTAAGGCTTATGGATATGTCTTATGAAAGACATTACTAATCCTAATTTCACTTGTATGACTAATTAAGATTAGGCTTGACCTTTAATCATAACTAGTCTTCATTAATCGAATTTCAATTAATCTTTCCTTCTTTAATTAAGTCTTAATCCTTACTTAAGATCCTAATTAATTTCTAATTATCCCTTAATCTCTTCCTTAATCTTGGATTAGGGTTTTTAATTATGCTTGATTAAGGTGAAATTATAATTAATTAGTTTTTGACCGTCGTTAGAGATTAATTACTTAATTAACACTTATATTAATATTAATTATCTTTAGACTTAATTAATTATTAATTAACTTAAGTAATTTAGGCTAATCAACTTAGGTGATTAAATTAGTTAAGTCTACTAATTAATCCTAAGTTTAATTTTCACAACTTAGATTAGTGTTGAAGTTCAACCCTAATCTAAACCTAAGCCCATGAATTATTTTTAGTTGTCATTTTAAATTGAGTTTTGACTTTCTTTTTGAAGGTTTTGGGACTAAACAAAAGCCTAAAGGTTATTGGACCCATGAGAGCCCCATTTTTATTCATAATAAATAAAAATGTGACTTTTAAATAGATTTTTATTTTAGTTAAAATAAAAATCCGAATTTAATTACTTAATTTAAAAACTTATCTTAATTGCAATTTAATCCTTTTTGTTACAAATTTATTCTTTAGTCCTTTTGGGCCAATTTAGCCCAAAAACATGTTTTAAACATCCTTTTGATCTTTTTAGGATCAAAAGGACATTCTTGATGAGTTTCATCAAGAACAACCTTGAATGTTCATCCAAAACTTCAAATTTTTCACAACATCCAATCTTCACCAAAACTTCACACATTCATCAATAAACAATCTAAATGCCAAATATCACAAATAAATCACCCAAGATCATCCACATGCATTTTGAGTTCATAGTCTCCAATTTCAAGCTCAAAACACCAATCTTTCACAAGATCAATCATCAAACAATTGTGTAAATCCATCCAACCACATGCATGTTCATCAAATCATCATCTAAACACATTACAATCATCAAAACAAATTTAGAATACATGCAGCCCCATTTTTTACTCTCTTGGCCGAGAGCATCAAGGAAAAAGGGAGAATTTTTGCAAAAATTTTAGCTTGGTTTGCATGCATCTAAATCCATCAAACAAACAAGTTTCAAGCACTAAAATAAACATGCAATCATCAAGAACAACCCAGCTCAAAGTTCCGAAAATCCAATCTCAAAATAAGTGAAAAAAAATTGATTCTTTTCAAGGAAAAACAAGAGAAAAGACAAGGATTTAAGGGAAAATCCTTGACTCTAGTTACAAGGCCTACTAGAGTTCAAGTTCTCCCCCCTTTACCTAAGAATTTCTCCAAGAAAAGTGCAGAAAACAGCTCCAAGAACAGCCAAAGACAGCCCCTCAAAGGTCCTCCTTTTGGTCTCCAACAAGTGTTTTAAGGCTAGAAAGTAAGTATTTTTAAGCTTAGGTTCAAAAATGGAACCTAAACTTGGTTGGTGTTTATGGAGAGAATGAAGATTTTGGGAGAGAAAGGGTGAGAGTGCCATGGCCAAGGAAGAAGAAGATGAGAGAAAATGAAGTTCTCCTTGTTTGCATGAAACAAAATGAATAAAAAAAAAAGAGAGAAAAGCTTTTTATATGACATATTCACCTTTTCAAGCTATTGGTGAAATGGAAGAGATGGGAAGACAAGTGTCTCCCATGCATCAAGGCTGGTTGCACGGTCTTTAAGGAGAGAAAGGAAGGCTTGTGCAATTTTTCTGGCCCAGATCAAGAGTATTCGGGCCCGATTCAAGAGATAGGAGGGCAAAAAGGTCATTTTTCACAAAAAACCCAAAAATTCCAAAAAAATAGGAAATTAAATTCTGAATCCAAAAATATGAATTTTGATGATAAAAAATAATTTTAATCACTCAAAATCCAATAAAACACTCAAAATAGCAAAAACGGCAAAAACGGTAAAACGCGGGCGTTACAATAAGGCATAATTAAATAAATTAAAAATGATAATGACAAGAATAAAGATTTATATTAAAAATGATTGGACTAAAATAGAAAATTGTAAAATAAGATTTTTAAGATTTTGAATCTTAATAAATTTAAAATTTTAGGATTAATATTTATTACCATTTAAAAACTCAAATAGGAAGAGAGAGAATAATAGCATTAAGAATTGAGAAGGAGAATCCCACTCTCACAAGTAGCCCTTGTTTGGTGAGAGTGAATTATCATAGAAGTGAAATGAGAATCGAGAAATAGTATAGAAATACACTTCCAATTGTTTTGGTGCATCAACGAAATAACGAGGAAATATGATAAAGTAGCGGCCCCCACTGTTTTTCTTTCATTTCTACGTGTAACATCCCAATTTTAAACCATTTTTATGAATTAAATTAGGAATAGAAAAGGATTTAATAAAAGGAACTAGGAAAGGAGAAGAGGAATTGGAGTTAGAATCAAAAAGGGATAAAAATAAGGAATTTGGAACCTGATACTCTCGCTCAGGCTCGCTTGAGCGCTCCTGAGCGAGGATATCAGCAAAAGGGGGTGTTTTCATTCTGGTTTTCTCGCTCAGGCTCGCTCGAGCGAGGACTGAGCGAGAAAACAAAGTGAAATTTTAGGAGCTTCGGTGTGAAATTCAGCTCAGGCTCGCTCAGAGCGCGCTCGAGTGAGAAAGGCTCAGGCTCGCTCGAGCAAGGACTGAGCGAGAGAACCAAGTCAGAATAGGGGTTTCTGTGTGAAATTCTGCTCGGGCCCTCTTGTTAAAACAAACTCACTCCTAAAGTTTTTAATATGCCAAACCATTAAGTAGATATGTGTTGAACTAAATGAGATACATCTTATTGTTTTAACTAACTGTGTGCTCAAGTATATGACAGAGTTTCTAGTCTTTCCTTTGCAGATTTTGATCAAGTTAATGAAGCTCAAAGGATATCATTGAGGATGCAAAGCATGAGAGTCAGAATTATGAAATGCCATGAGACAAAACTTAGAGTAAAAATATTGAGCAAAGAAGAGACTTTAGATCAGCTTGAGACGCTGGCTGTAGAACAGATGCAGACTCAAGAACAAAAGGTCATCTCATATTAAACTAGAAGTAGATTCAGTAAAAGATTTGACGATGAGACTCAACCAGAACTAATGAGAAGTTCAGATCTAGTAACAAGATCTCAAGAAGAGACTCAAGATCAGCTTGAGACATAGATTCAAAATCAGATGCAAGAGTTGAGATGCAAAAAGTTGAGATGCATAGTCAGATGCAAGAGTTGAGAGGCAGACTCAAACATAAAAGTTAAAGACTCAAGTTTAGGTTAAGAAGACATGGCATCAAGTCAACACAGGGTCAAGACAAGTACACTGTACGCTGACACAATGACATCAGACCCTGAAAAGCAAGCTCTCCTCTCAACAGAAAAGTTCCTCTCACTTGTAACGACTCTTAACGGCTATAATAATGGCCATAAAAGGCTAGCTGCATTAGAAAAAAATGCTGAAGTCTACAATGAAGAAAAGATAGAGACTACACTTATTATTGAATATCCTTGCATCTCATCTCACATCTCAAGTTCACATCTCAAGTCTATCATACTTAAAAGATCTGATCTCAACTTGAGAACACCTGTAGTCTCGATTTATTCTCTCTTCTCAGTGTGTAATCTTTCTATCTGTATAGAAGAGATAAACTCTAGCTAAGATCACAACCCATCCATACTTTGTATGATTGTGAGCTAGACCCATCTTAACCTACCAATCTTTATAACTACTCTCATATGAGATAGGAAGAAGCCTAGTCTCAGAGTGAGTGTAAGCGTCCTGAAGAGGCTGTAAGAATACTTGTGGCTCAGCCAAGATAGGAGTGCCTAGGCTTGGTGTGAGAGACGTCCTGAAGAGGCTGTAAGAATACTTGTAATTGACTGTGATTGTTAATAGTGGAAATCTCACGTGTTGTGAGTACTGGACGTAGCCTAAGGAGTGGGTGAACCAGGATAAGATCATTGTGCATCTCTCTTCCCTATCTATTTATTTTACATTGTTCTTTGCTTGTCTCAAATATGTGATTACATGGTTAATTGAATTACATTAAACTAAATCAGATTTGAACAATAGAAATAACTTATATACTTGATCAATTGATTGAAATTGAAACTGCTCCTCATCCATATTTAATTGAGACTCCAAGTCATTAGACTTGAGATCACGTCTCAACTTGCAATTTAAGTGTGCAAATTTCAGGAACAAAATCTTAAAGTCTCTATTCAACCCCCTTCTAGAGACGTTCAGACAACTTCATCGCTCAGAGTGCGCTCGAGCGAGAGAGGCTTCTCGCTCAGGCTCGCTCAAGCACGCGCTGAGCGAAAGTGCGTGAGTAGGAATTTTGATGCTTTCGCTCACGCTTGCTTGAGCGCGCTTGAGTGAGAACACGCGAACAAATTTTAATGTTGTTTCACTTATGGTTTCTCTCATTAATTGCTTTCCCCATTCTTTTAGAGAGAAGGAATAAGGAGTTATGTGAAGGTCTCAATCCGATCCAAGGAGCTTGAAGATCACCACTCTCTTCCTCCATCTTCCCTCTTTTTGCTTCACTTGAGGTGAGTGTGGTTCACCCACTCACTTTCATCCTTGAATGGTTATCCATGTGTGATCCCTATTCTTACTCCCCTTTCTTATATTGGTTGATTGTGCTTGATTGAAGATAAATCTAGGTTGGATTGTTGGATTATGGTTTGTATATTCATATAGCCCTAACCCTAGGGTAGAAAATAAGGGTTTTGCTTGGTGGTTGTATATTAATGTTGGTAATTTGAAGGGATGATGCATTCATATGAATATCCATACTCATGTACATATTTTCCATTATCATGTTATGAATCCACTCATGCTTTATAAGAAAAGATTCGGGTCCTTGGACCTCATGTTTAAAAGGAAAGATTGGGTCTTTAGATCTCATGTGTAATGTCCTAATTTCTTAATTCAAGAATAATGCCCGTTGGAGACACTATTCTCAAATTTCTGAAATTATTTCGCGCCATTACCGATATCTTTACATACACACTCATCAAACACTTAAGTAATTCCAACTCTTACCTAAGCTGAATACATTACATATTCTACATACATTTCATAATCCATTTGCCACTCAATGGCTCAACATATATAATTCTTCCTAAATACATGAACCCTAGCATAATACAAAACACATTTAATTACACTTCAAACACTCGAAGAATCCAATCCAATATCTAAGGAGAGGTGATTCGCACTCCGAGCTTCACTCCTTCCTTTATGCGATCACCTAACCAACCTGCATAACTAAAATGTATCCTTGCAACGTGGGGTGAGACTATGGTCTCAGCGAGCATAGCTGTGCATGCAAGCAGTGTGGGGAGGAAGACATATAACATGCAACATATCATCACCAATCAATATGTCATACATAAAATATTCTAGTCACCTTACCTCATAATATCATATCTTAGCTCGAACGAAATAAGATACGAATGCAACTCAACACTTAATAACTTGTCATGAACATAAACTTATACATGAATGCACATGATCGACATAACCCAGCCGATAGGGTCTTATCACTTATATCTGTGTGGCTAGACCTGAGCTCAGACTACAAGGAACGTCTTCCTTGGGTACTAATTACCACCACTGGGTACTAATCACCCTGGGTACTAATCACCCTTAATCTCTAGGTACTAACCACCCTTATTAATTGGGTACTAATTGTTAAGACAAACTTACTCCTAAGGTTTTTAATGAAGTCAAACCATCAAGTAAAGTGATCACAAAAGCAAAACATGTTATGCATCTTGTTATTACTAACTGTTTGTTCAAAGTGTTGGCAGAATTCTAGACTTTAAATTTGTAGGATAAAGTTCTTATGCTAAGATAATGCCAAAGACACAAGTAAGCTCTTTGTGGTATAAATTGTATAAATCCAGAATCAAGATTCACCAAAAGAAAGACAAAACAAGAGCTACTGAGCAAGTGTGATTCAAAGTCAGACTCAGACTGAGAGTTAGACTCAGATGCATAACTCAAACTCAGACGCAAGCCTACATAAAAGAACTGAGACTTAAATGAGAGCCTAAGACTAAGACCAGAACTCAGATGCAACAACTGCCATAAGACAAAGCCTGAGACTCAGACTCAGCCTAAGGACACAAGGCACAAGGAGTCAAGTCAAGGACATTGCACATGCTGACACAAGGTAGTGCACACAGTACCTTTTTTGCAGGGCACTCTTCTCTCTCTGCAACGGTCACAAATGGCCATGTAACGACTAGAATATTAGTCTTCAGTGATCAATTTAGCGACCGAAAATTTTCGGTCACTAATAGTGACCAATTTAGCGACCGATCCATCATTGAGATGTGGAAGTTGCGACCAATATTTTCTCGGTCGCTAAAATTAGTGCCGATTTTTTCGGTCACTACATTTGATTTTGTGACCGATTTAGCGATTGATATTGAGGTGAAATTAGCGACCGAAAATGTGGTTGCTTAATTTGGATTTGTGACTGATTTAGCGAGGAAATTAGCGACCAAAAAACCGGTCACTAAAGTTGACCTTGTGACTGATATAGTGACCGATTTAGCAAGGAAATTAGCGACCAAAAATTCGGTCACTAAAGTTGACTTTGTGACTGATTTAGCGACAAATTTAGCGACGTAATTAGCAACCGAAAAATTGGTCCCTAAATTTGATTTTGTGACCTGTAACATCCCACAAATTAGATTTTCTAATAATTCATTAGATGAAAAATAGAGGTTTATGTGTTAGTAATTAAGGGAAGGAAGTTTAAGAAATTAGGAGATAAAACTTGGGTTGAAAACCAAAGTTCAGGGTTTTCGCTCAAGCGAAATGGATTCGCTTGAGCGAATTATGCAGAGAAAATTTAAAGTTCAGTTGCTGTAAAATTCGCTTAAGCGAGTAAGTTCTCGCTTGAGCGAAAATCAGGGGTCTGGGAGAGGCTCTCTGGACAATTTTCGCTCAAGCGAAAGAAAATTCGCCCAAGCGAAAATCGTCCAGAGAGGGTATTTTTCTTGGGTCATTTTTGCTCAAGCGAATTTGATTCGCTTGAGCGAAAATTCGTATTTTTGCATGCAAAAGTCTCACTCGCTCAAGCGAGAATATCTCTCTTGAGCGAAATTCCACTTAAGTCACCAGATTTCTCTTTTAGCCTCATAATTTTCACTTCCTTTCTTCTTCTTTTCTAAGTATAGAGAGAGAGTCTGAGTTTCTAGAGAGAGAGAGCTTAAATTGAGGCTTGAGAAGGGAGATTGGAGCATGAATCGTGAAGTAATCCACCACATTCCTACTCTTCTTCCTTTGAACTCCAAGAATAGGTGAGTATAACTTACACACCTTCACATTTCGATTTCTTTGATTCTACGCATGAACCCTACCCTTGGATTTCCCTTTCTTATGCTCATTGATGTTGAATTAGTGATAATTGTATGATGATTAAGGTGATTAAGTCTAGAAACATGTTATTTTGATATTAGGAACCTTAGGTTACAAAATTACGAAACTTACGAGATTGTGAAATATTTGTTTATCAGTTTTCAGTTCATTGAATTATAAGCCGGTTTCGACCGTGAGTTAAATAAGCCGGCCTTCGTGCTGTGAGTTAAGAAACATGAATAATTATGTGAAAACTTGACTTCGGTCCAGTAATGGGTGGGATATGTCCCCGGGAAAGACGTTTCCCGTAGTCTGAGCTCAGTTCTAACTCCAATTTAAGTGATAAGATCATGCCTGCTGGGCACAACAGTGAGTTGCATCATTAGTGCATTTATTTGATTTCAGATATGATTATGATTATGGTTGCATATTAGTTAGTGATTGATTTTTTTCCCTTACACTGCATATGCATAGTTATGCTTCACTGAGACATTAGTCTCACCACGCGTTTTGTGGACACAATCTGGGTGTGCAGGTACCTCTTGGCAGGGATCAATGATTTGAGAGCAAGAGTCTTTTATTTGTTGGAGCTTAGTGTCTTTTGGGGTTGTATAGGACCACTTATGTATACTTGTTTGATATTAGAGATGCTTAGTTGTAGCCATCAGGCCAGTTATGTATTTATTACAGATTATGTATATGTATATAAAGTTTGAGTTATTCACAAATTGTATAAGTTATCGTTGGTTTCTTATCGAATTGTGATGTTTGATATTCGAAATGACGCGGTTTGATTTCGAAAATTTAGGATTTAGTTTCCAACGGACTAAGTTCTGAATTTAGAAAATATGACGTTACATGACCAATTTAGGGACCGATTTAGTGAGGGAATTAGAGACCAAAAAATCGGTCTCTAAAATTGGTTAAAGACCGAAATCAAAGGTTATCAGAAAGATATAATCCACCTATTTAGAAACCGAATTAGAGACTGATTGTTTAGCGACCGAAATATCGGTCTCTAAATTTTAGTCTGAAGTTAAAGGTTCTTCAACCAAAATAACTTTTGCCTATTTAGAGACTGAAATAGAGACTGATTATTTAGCGACCGAAATATCAGTCTCTAAAATTTATTTTTATATTATAAATGGAAAAGTGATCGAACTATAAAATATTATTGGATTTGTTATATCAAACAATATTCACACTGATATGGTTAACATGCACAATTATAATATATTACAATCAAATAAATATTTACAAATTGTAAAAAAATACTAAAATTAAATAATTATCAAATGACTAGATAATTATTCATAAAATAGATATATGATGGTGAGTCGATTTAAGGACCAAATTTAAAGGTTCTTCAATCAAAATAATAGCTGATTGATTAGAACTTGATATTTAATGTCTCATATTTATTGTATTATTTGAAAATTAAATATTTTAATTATTTAAATATTATTATTATGTCAATGAAATTAGAATTTAAATATATTTATAAAATGATATCAAAATTAAAAACAAATGGATACTAGTATTTTTATCTCGTGTAATGCGCTTAAAAATAAATACTTATTCTTAATAATGAATAAAATAATAATCCTTATTATTCATTTTATAAAAAATAAAATTGTGTATTTTTGTCCTAAATATAAGAATCATAAAATCATTATAAGTTTTATTAATTGGTAAGTTTATTTTATATGTTTAATTTATTACGAGAGATTAGTATTTTATCTTGTGCAATACATGAAAAATATATATTATTATATAATTAATATATTTTAAATATATATTTTAAAATATAGTATCATTGATTTGTAATGATTATATTTAATAGTAATTTGAATGACATTAAAAGATAGAAATATTGTTCTATTAACGTCAAGATAAAAATAAATAAATTAAATCAATTAAAAACACGCACAAAACGAGTTGGGCCCAATATTGACCCAACCTCTACCACAAAAACTCATCCAGATTAAACAAAAAATGTAATAAAAAGTAATAGCAAAAATAAAAGAAGAGGGTTAGATTTTCTCAGATTCTTCTTTCTTCCTCTCCCTACTAGGGTTATCATTTAGAGCACAAAAAAGGGGCGGCAGCCATGGGGCTACAGCAGCGGCGGCGCTGCCGCCTAAAGGAAAGGGAAGCAACGGACGGAGGCAGCGCGAAGGGGGGGGGGAGCAGCGCTTGGCCTCAGCGACTGCACAACAGCGGCGCAGTGGGAGGCTAGCCGCGTCTCGCGGCGAGAAGGTGAAGGACGATGGCCGCGGAAGGGCGGCGAGCGGCGGCTCGCGTCCGGGTTGCAGGCGGTCTGGGGGAGAACGGCCGCTGCGGCTGCGCGGTGATGGCCATTGCGTGATTGCTTAAAATCTTCTCGGTTCTTTTCTATATGTTTTGCGCTGAGTCAATCCAAACTGATTTTGCTTTGCAGGCTGCATTTCGTGACCAAAAGAGGATAAAGTGGTTCCCCGGTCACTGATTTTGCTTTGCAAGGTATGTTCTTCGATAAGCAATTCTCTTATGAGGACTTTGATCATTATCTCTTTTCTGAATCTGCCATATTTCTTGTGAGGTCTTAGATTGGTAGGTGTTCCAGAAGATGAAATTGTCTTAAGAACTGTAACAACTCTAGGACTACGATGTTATTTACTATGCGTCTATTTCAAACTGCTCCTCTCATCTGGCTATCAATTTCGAAGCCTTTAAAGGCACAAACAGCTACTGCAAGTCAGAGAGGGCAAAAATTGCAAGTTCATACTAGCCTATGTATCACGAGCTAAGACGTATGTAACCTGGCTTGCTATTCTTCTAGTTTGTATCTATTTTCTTAGTTTAGTGAATATTCTGTACCACTTTTGTTTGATTGACAACATGCTAATCTCAGGACTAGATTCAGTTTTGCCTTTTACATTTGACGTGTCTCAAATCTATAATATCGGATAGCTTTAGGAATAGATATTAGGGGAAGGTTGTTTAGAAAACTCAAACTAGTTTTGTAAATTTGTACATATTTGCATTATTTCTAAATTATTCAATGTTTGTCTACAATTTAATTTTTAGCTACTTTCATTGCAAATGTTGTTCGGTGAATTTTTTCTTACCTGGTAGTGGTCAAATAAGAATTGGTTCTTTTCAAAGTAATAAGTACAAATTAAGAAATGAAGAACAAAAACCTGAGTTGCAGAGGCCTTAAAAATCTAAATTTAGCAAGGAAGTTGAAAGCTTCTTGTGTTAGGCAAAAAAGGATATATGGAAAGAGAGTCGTTGATTGATGAGTTTGTCAAATACCCTGCTCTATATATAGACTTTGATGAGGCTATGCAGAAAGCACTAACAAAAAATAAAAATATCAATTATTAATAGCAAATTGGAGCTTTCCTTTCCCTTGTAGGTTTAATGGAGTAGTAGAGTTTATAATAATAATTTGTTATATAGTGACAGTGTAACCATATTTATATTATATATATTATTCAATACTTATTTGTGTGTGAGAAGATAGAAAACATAATACTTATTTCTCTCGTTCTCGCTCTGTTCTTAGCATGCACTATTGTTATTTGCTAGCTATTTGCAATTTTATGTCATTTTGGGAGTTTGTGTTATTCTTTGTTTTGGTAAAGGAGTTTATATTATTCTTTATGATTCAAACTTTAATATTTCTTTTATTTTTCTAAATCTCTTTTCTTTATTATTTGAACTTCAATTCGAGTTTAGTTTTCTAATCTCTCTCTCTCTAATCATCAAGATTAGAGATAAAAATGAGTAAGCCAGCCAAAAGGTTATGTAAAAACCAATTTAAGTGATTTTTCTTTTGATATATTTTATTTTATTTGACTGACTATTTTTTATTGGTTCCTTTAATTATAAGTTCCTTGTCAACAAGTTTCTTTTTATTTTTGAAGAGATGTCCCAACAAGCACTATACTTCTTAATGATAAATTATTAAGTTATATCCTAAACTTATAAGTTTTCTTCGTGATTTTTCTCTTCAAGCTTATTTGATCATATTGGATTCTTTCTTGTAAGAGGGAGAAAATGCTCACATTTTTTATTAGGCAAGTAATGGTGAAGATATGGATCATTCCCTTTTTTATGTGGTTTTGCTGAGTAGTGGAGGGTTAGTTGGGGTTTTTTTTATCTTTATGTCTTCAGTTTTATTTTTGGCACCATTTAAAACTTACCTTTAAAATCTATCCCAATCATGATTCTTATGTGTGGATTGCTAGCTAGCATCCAAAAACAAACAGATAGAAGGCAATTTTTTTTTGGAGAAAGAATAAAAACAGAGGAGATAAATCAAATTTAATTATGCTTATAAATAATCAAGTTTAATTAATAGTGTTAATGGTGGTTGAGTGACTGTCAATATTGAAGTGTGTTTATTGAAAGATCTTAAATTAATTTGATTCTTGTAGTGATTCCTAACTGTTAAGCACTCACTAATTGTGGTCCTGCTTAACTGAAGAACTAAAGGTTTGGATTATTACTTAATGATGTAAGAAGGATAATCTGTCTTCCTAAACTACTTAACTGAAGAAAATTGAAGAACTAAAGGCTTGGATAATCTGTCTTCCTTTAGTACTTATTGGTGGATTGTATGATCTTGCTTTGGGCCCCCTCGATGACAAGTCTCTATATGTTTCTCCTATTTTCACTTTAATTCCACTATATAAAAAAGTTTATGCACACTGCTTAATTCTTAGTCTATGATAGTCCATGTGTCTATTATAGTCTTAAAACTCTTGCTTGCTATCTAATAGTCAAGTTTACTATCTTAATGATTTCATATTTTATATTAGTGTTGAATGAAGTCTTAATTTTATAGCTGTTTTGGGATAGGGATTCAAAGGCTCTTCTTAGCTAACTTAACATGTTTTTAATGAGGGGGATGTCTTGCGGTGTCTTCTAAAGCTAGAGCTTTGTTTTTGACATCTTTGTGGAGATAAGATTACGATGAGTTGTGATTAATAGTTTTCTGATAAATGGCAGTGTTTACTTTGATGTTGTATTTATGTTACATATGTTATATACTCATGTTACATAGCCTGATCTTGAGATGGATGACTGAGACATATCTTTTGCTTGATGCAGTTGTAAATCCCATGGTCAAACTTCAAAACATTGCCTGGGTCATTTTGGTCATATTGAGTTTGTTTCCCCTGTCTACAACCCTTCAATTTTTAGTAATCTTAGCAATCTTCTACAAATAATGTTTCTCAAGCCATCATTTTCAGGCTAGCAGACATGAGGTAAATATCCGATGGTGTGGTAGTTTTAGAAAACTATCATAGATGGTAATTTTATGTATTGTTTCTATGTGCTTGTGCTTTTTGTAAGATATTTATGCTTTTGTTGGCCATTGCTCATATGGTCTTATGTTCATTTACGGTGGACAAGTGTACATCCCAGTTGGAGCTCATTTAAATAGCAGGAAAAGGCAGATTTAACCCCAACTAAATCCCGTGTTTTTTGTAGTGTAGGAGGTGATGAGTTGGAGACATAATATGTTGTAATTAGAGTAAAACATTTTATCAGTGTTAGTAAAGAACAAATCTTTTTTGTATTCATTTGAATGTTGGACAAAATAATGAATTAATTGATGTATTTTCTTTGTAATATATTAGTGCATTTCATATTATAAATATTTATCATGTCAAACAAATTTTAGTTAATATCAAATTATATTTTTTAAAACAAAATAAGGGGAAAATGTGATAAATATTTTTAAAACATTAGAGACCGATAATTCGGTCACTAAATCAATCTCTAAAATCAGTCACTAATTAGGTCTCAAACCTATCGGTCGCTAAATAATTAGTCGCTAAAAAATCGGTCACTAATTCGATCTCAAACCTATCAGTTTCTAAATTGGTCGCTAAAAATTCGGTTGCTAGTAGTTAGCGACCTAAGGTTTAGCGACTTAGAAAAATCAGTCACTAAGTCAGTCGCTAATGTGTTTAGCGACCGATTTTTCAATATTAGTGACCGAAATATCAGTCTCTATTAACTGATTTTCTAGTAGTAATTGGGTACTAACTGTTAAGACAAACTCACTCCTAAGGTTTTTAATGAAGTCAAACCATCAAGTAAAGTGATCACAAAAGCAAAGCATGTTATGCATCTTGTTATTACTAATTGTTTGCTCAAAGTGTTGGCAGAATTCTAGACTTAAAATTTGTAGGATAAAGTTCTTATGCTAAGATAATGCTAAAGACACATGTCAGCTCTTTGTTGTATAAATTGTATAAATCCAGAATCAAGATTCACCAAAAGAAAGACAAAACAAGAGCTACTGAGCAAGTGAGATTCAAAGTCAAACTCAGACTGAGAGTCAGACTCAGATGCAGAACTGAGACTCAGACGCAAGCCTACATAGAAGAACTGAGACTCAGATGAGAGCCCAAGACTAAGACCAGAACTCAGATGCAAGAACTGCCATAAGACAAAGCCTGAGACTCAGACTCAGCCTAAGGACACAAGGCACAAGGAGTCAAGATAAGGACACTGCACATGCTGACACAAGGCAGTACGCAAAGTACCTTTTTTGCAGGGCACTCCTCTCTCTGCAACGGTCACAAATGGCCATGTAACGACTAGTTTTCATTTGAATTGAATGCCAGACTCAACAGTGAAGAAGAGAGAGACTACGCTGCATATTGTAAAATCTTTGCATCTCAACTACATCTCAAGTCCTTCTCATCTCAGATCCAGTCTCAACTTGAGAACACCTCTGTAGTCTCATCTATTCTCTTTCAAGTTCTTAAATTCCTATCCTTGTAAAAGAGAATATATCTAGCTGATCTCATTGTCTATCCATACTTTGTATGTTGTAAGCTAGACTATCATCATTCTATCATTCCTTGTAAGTTGTCTCAGCTGAGATAGGAGAGAGCCTAGACTTAGTGTGAGGTGTAAGAAGCCTGAAGAGGCCCAGTGAAGAATACTTGTTTCACAGCCAAGGTAGGAGAGCCTTGTTGAGTCTCAAAAATATCATAAGGTTGTTTATGATGTTTTAAGACAACTAGATTCCCAAAGTTTTAATGGTTGACAAATTTGACTTAAATTACTTATCATAGATACACACATGCTTTAATGCTTCATCTATGATTTCAGCAAGAGTCACTATGAGCCTACATAAAAAGACAAAGTGTTGAAGTTGTCTGAAGAAGCAGAACTCGTCTGAAGAGTTGAAGCTGTCTGAAGTAGTTCAACCCGTCTGAAGTATCAGTGCCGTCTGAAGTCTCACTTATGACGTGGCACCCTCTGCTGAAGCTTGTGAAGACTCTTTCTGAACCTCTGCTGCACGTACCTTTTCAAACACGTTTATAGCAAGGAACACAGAGATCTTTCCTGGTAATTTTGAATTTCATACACCACTGAGGAAATCTCTGCAACGCAGTCTCTGCAGCAACATTTGCAGTAGCCTTATAGCAAGAGAAACCTTGCACCGTGTCAGAAACATCAGAGCTCTCAGAAGCATGTCTCACAACGGATTAAATAGCATTTAATGCTATCTCTAAACGGTGGCATTTCAACGAATTGAAGTTTGGGTATAAATACCCCTCCATGAAGACCATTAAAGTGGGTAAGAGAAAGCGAAAAAGAAAAATTAAGTATACAAGAAAGCCCAGAGAAACATCACGCTGCAAGTTTTTACTCTGTAACAACTCTCTGATAAAATTCGCTGTACACATTTGTATATCCTGAGCATACCTCAGATTTTATTGTACATTGTATTGGTTTGAGCTTCAAACTCGTATAGTTTAAAAGCTTAAACTCCTTTCTTTGTAAACCTTGTGTAGAGCCTGAAGAGGCTTGGTTGATAAAAGAATACTTGGGTGTAGAGCCTGAAGAGACTTGGTTGATAAAAGAATACTTTGTTGTAGAGCCTGAAGAGGCTTGGTTGATAAAAGAATACTTGGTTGTAGAGCCTGAAGAGGCTTGACTGTAAAAGAATACTTGTAATCTTGAAAGATTAAAAGAAAATCCAAGTGCTAGTTGGCATTGGGACTGGACGTAGCTCACAGTGGTAGTGAGTGAACCAGGATAAATTCCTTGGCTAAGTTTTCTTACCCTTATCTCTTGTCAATTCTTTTTATACTAATCAAGGGGTTAGAGTAATTAATCTGATATTTTATAAAGGCACAAAAACATCTTTTAAAATCAGTATTTTTAGACCGTCTGAAAACTTCAGACAGTCCTTTAAGAGCCTGTCTGAAATTGTGTTTTTAACACCTGTTTGCGAAAAGCTTTCTAAAATATTCAGAAACACTATTCAACCCCCCTTCTAGTGTTTCCCTGTGTTCCTACAAGCCTAAGCTTGGTGTGAGGGTCAGCCTAAAGAGGCAGCAAGAATACTTGTATTTGACAAGGTTGTCAATAGTGGAAATCTCACAAGTTGTGAGGACTGGACGTAGCCCAAGGAGTGGGTGAACCAGGATAAATCAGTGTGCATCTTTTTCCCTTATTTCCTTATTAACATTGCACAATTAATACCCGAGACGTATCTGCTCAAAACAAATTAAATTTGTTTAAAAGAAACTAAGTTTTAACTACTGAGATTCATTTTTACACAGTTAATAATTATACTAAGTTAAGACAATATCTTTTCTAACCCGTCTGAGCTTCCAAGTTATCAAACTTGAGAACACGTCTCAGCTTGAGCTTAAGTATTTTTTCAGGAACAAAATTTTAAAAGTCTTTATTCAACCCCCCTTCTAGAGACAACCAGCCAACTTCAGTTGGTATCAGAGCTCGACCTCTTGGGGTTGAACACACCTACGTGTGAAGAGGAAAAAGATCCATGGCTGGACCAAGCACAAGTCTCTTCAATGATTTCCCACAAATCAACATGCTGATTTGTGGGAAATCATTGAGCTAGGTCCTTACGTACCCTTCATCACTGATGAACTTGGTTTGAGAGCAACAAAGCCTAGGGAATCCTGGACAGAAGCTAAGAAGGCCAGATACGTTCTCAACTCAAGAGCCAAATACCTACTCACCTATGCATTAAGTCATAGTGAGTATGACAAGGTAGCTGGGTGTGCATCAGCAAAAGAAATATGGGATGCACTTGAAGTTGAGCACGGGGGAACAAATCAAGTCAAGGAAGCCAAGATCAACATACTGATCAGATAGTATGAGCTCTTCAAGATGAATGAAGATGAAGGCATTGAAGACATGGTAAGACGATTCACAGTCATTACCAATGATCTCAAATCCTTGGGAAGGACCTACTCAAACCAAGATATGGTGAGAAAAATCCTAAGAAGTCTGCCCAAGCCTTGGAGGCCTAAGGTCATAGCAATACAAGAAGCCAAGGATCTCAGCACACTCAGACTGGATGAGCTCCTTGGATCACTCAAAGTACATGAGCAGGAGCTGATGGAAGAGGATCTCATCAAACGTCCAAAAACAGTTGCTCTAAAGGCCTCATCAAACAGCTCCAAAGGTAAGAAGGTAAGCTCATCTCAACAAATCTCACTTAACTCATCTTATGACACAGATGGTGAAGAAGAAGATGATGATGATGAGACTGAGATGGATGATGAGATAGCTTTCATCTCAAGAAAGATCAGACGTATGTGGAGATCCAAAGGGAATGGAAGACGAAAATTCCCATCCAGAAGAAATGAGATTAAAGCTGAGAAGAAGGGGCAAGTCATTTGCTATGAGTGCAACAAGCCTGGACACATCAAGGCCGAGTCTCCCCAACTAAAGAGAGATACAAAAAGAAGCCCAAAGAAAAGAGCCATGATGGTTATATGGGATGACATGGAGGAAGAAGAAACTCAAGATGATGAGTCAGCAAATCTATGCTTAATGGCAAAGGGAGATTCATCAGATAAAGAGGTATATGAATCTGACTTTCATCTCTCTTTCAATGAGCTTAAGTCAGCCTTTGAAAATCTGTTATATGATTCAAATCTTCTTGCTTCAAAAAGTTCTCTATTAAAATCTGAGTTAAACTCAGCTTTGGAGAAAATAAAATTTCTTGAAAAAGAAAATGAAAATTTGAATCATAAAAACAGCAGCCTCATGTTGTCTCACATGAAGCTGTTTGAGCACATCAAGGCACAGACTCAAGCTCAAGCTGAGATGGAATCAAGAAATCTTGATGAAAATAAAAATCTAAAAGCTCAAAGCTCAAAATAGAGCTCTCATAGATGATCTTGCCAAATTTGTAAAAGGAAAAAAAACCTTGAGAGATTATGGATCTCAAAAAGGAATTTTTGATAAGGCTGGATTAGGCTATGAGAAGTCTACAAGTGAACTTTGGTATAAGGACTTTTTTATTCTAGCAAGGAAATGTAAAGAGAGATGCTCTTACTGTAGTAAATTTGTCCATAAGACTTCAGATTGCTACATGAGACAAGTATCAATAAAGAGAAAGGTAACTAACCACATAGGACCTAAATACAAGTGGGTACCTAAAGCTAAATCTCATTGTGCTGCAGATGTGCCTAGCAGCAGCAAGATAAAAAAGGATGTGGGTGTTGGACAGTGGGTGTTCAAGGCATATGATAGGGGACAAAAGCAAGTTCCTGTCACTTGAAGAAAAGGCTTCTGGAGTTGTCTCATTTGGAGACACAACAAAGCCCAAATTAAGGGCATTGGTAAGATTGGTAGGACAAACTCAACTCAGATTGAGAATGTTTATTTTGTTGAGGGTTTGAAACATAACTTGCTGAGTATAAGTCAACTGTGTGACAATGGTTATCATGTTAATTTCCAGCCCACCTTTTGTGAAATTATAGACTCTAAGACTGGACAAATTGTTTTCTCAGGAGAAAGAAATAAAAATCTTTACTCAGTCTCACTTAAGAGTCTATCTGATCTCACCTGTCTTGTGTCTCATGACCATAAGAAGTGGCTATGGCACAAGAGAGTTGGACACATTAACTTGAGAACCATAAGCCAACTTGCAAATCAATCTCTTGTGAAAGGTTTAACAAAAATAAAATTTGACAAAGACATGATATGTGAGTCTTGCACAAAAAGCAAGCACACTAAGTCAAGTTTCAAACCTAAGTCTCATGTCATTACCACCAGACCTCTTGAGATACTCCACATTGATTTATTTGGACCAACTAAGACTGCCAGTCTTAGTGGCAAGAAATATGGATTTGTAATAGTGGATGATTACTCAAGATACACCTGGGTTCTGTTTCTCTCAGAAAGATGAGTCTTATGAAACCTTTAAAATATTTTGCAAAAAGATTCAATCTGAGAAAGTATATGGAATTGTTACTGTGAGAAGTGACCATGGAGGAGAATTTGAGAATGCCAAATTCAAAAACTTTTTTGACAAAAATGGCATCACTCACAACTTCTCATGTCCTAGAACACCTGTTAGTGGTGGAAATTTTGCTAAGTTAAAATTTTAAAAGATCTATATTATGAGGAAAATTTCGAATGAATCCTTAGAAGATCTTTGGAAAATTTTGTTTTGAAATGTTATAAGGCTATAAAAATTCGAAATCTATATTGATTCTTTCTTGAGAAATAATTTCAGTTAAATCTCATAAGATTAGCTTTTTTCTTTTACTAGAATTCGAAATCTATGCTATGATATGTCTAAAGATTTGAATGAAAGTTTAAAAGGCTACATAGAATTCGAATTATATCAACATAATTCGAAATATTATTATAGAATTTCGAATTCTTACAAAGAGAAAGATTTGTGTAAGAGACCAAAGTAATCTTACATTATAGTTCATTCTAAATATCAAGTTACAAGGTACAATTTGAATTACAAGAAAATTCATACAAAGTAACCAAGAAAAATTCGAATTATTACAAGAAATTACAAGGAAAGTAATTCAAAATGTTAGTCTTCATGTCTTGACATCTTTGGACTCTAAAGTTATCCAAATTCCTTTTTTCTAAACATCTTCGAATTTAAACGAGAAGGAAGATCTTCAGAGGAAAGGCTTCTGAGAGGGACCCCTCCATCTGTAGCCTCTGCATACATAATTTTCTTCTTTTCTAATGATAAAGGAATTAAGCACAGTGAGGTCAAAAAGACAAACTGTTAAGACAAACTCACTCCTAAAAGTTTTTAATGTGCCAAACCATGAAGTTTAGATATGTGCTAAACTGAATAAGATGCATCTTGTTATTTTACTAACTGTGTGCTCAAGTACATGGCAGAATTTGTAGACTTTGTTTGTGCATAAATTGATCAAATAAATAAAGCTCAAAGATCATCTTTGAGGATACAAAGCATAGAAGTCAGAATTAAGAAATGCCAAGGAACAAGACTTAAAGTAAGAACAATGAGCAAAGAAGAGATTCAAGGTCCGCTTGAGATGCTGGCTCAAGAACAGATGCAGATTCAAGCATAAGAGGTCATCTCATGATTAAGAAGCAGATTCAGAAATGGTCTGAATATCATTTACTCAGAGACAAAACCGGTGAAAGATGAGACTCAACCTTAATCAATGAAGAAGATCAAATCCAGTAAAAATAATCATAGAAGAGACTCCAGATCAGCTTGAGATGCAAGCTCAAGATCAGATGCAAGAGTTGAGTGCCAAGCTCAGATGCAAGAGTTGAGAGTCAGACTCAGACGTAAATGTTGAGACTCAAGTTCAGCTTGAGAAGACATGACATAAGGTCAACACAAGGTCAAGGCGAGTACACTGCACACTGACACAATGACATCAGACCCAGAAAAGCAAGCTTTCCTCTCAACAGAAAATTTCCTCTCACATTCAACGACTCTAAACGGTCAGAATAACGGCCATAAACAGCTAGTTTCATTTGAAATAAATGCTGAAGTCTATAGTGAAGAAATGAGAGAGACTACGCTGAATATTGAACACCCTTGCATCTCATCTACATCTCAAGTCCACATCTCAAGTCTATCACAATTAAGATCTAATCTCAACTTGAGAACAATTGTAGTCTCATTTTATTTTCTCTTCTCAGCTTTTAATCTTTCTACCCGTATAGAAGAGAAAAACTCTAGCTAAGCTCACTGTCTATCCATACTTTGTATGATTGTAAGCTAGACTCATCTTATCCTACCAATCATTTGTAACCAGTCTCATCTGAGATAGGAGGAAGCCTAGTCTCAGAGTGAGTGTGAGCATCCTGAAGAGGCTATAAGAATACTTGTGGCTCAGCCAAGATAGGAGTTCCTAAGCTTGGTGTAAGGGACGTCCTGAAGAGGCTGTAAGAATACTTGTAATTGGCTGTGATTGTCAATAGTGGAAATCTCACGTGTTGTGAGGACTGGACGTAGCCCAAGGTGTGGGTGAACCAGGATAAGATCCCTGTTCATATCTCTTCCCTATCTCTTTAACTTTACATTGTTCTTCACTCATCTCAAATCTGTGAATACTTGATTAAATCAAATTACAAAATCAGATTTGAGTAACTAAAATAATTTATACTTAATCTTAAATAATACTTTTAGTTGAAATTGAAACTGCATCTCATCTAACTTGATTTGAGACTCCAAGTCATCAGACTCGAGATCATGTCTTAACTTGGAAATTTAAGTGTGCAAATTTCAGGAACAAAATTTTAAATTCTCTATTCAACCCCCCTTCTAGAGACATCCAGCCAACTTCAATTGGTATCAGAGCTCGGCCTCTTTGGGGTTGAGCACACCTACGTGTGAAGAGGAAAAGATCCATTGCTGGACCAAGTGCAAGCTTGTTCATTCATGAAGGAGCATCCACCAACAGGACACCTGCCTTTGATGAAACTTATTACTACTACTGGAAAGACAGGATGAGATTGTTCATTGAATCTCAACATGTTGACTTGTGGGAAATCATTGAGATGGGACCATATATGCCTTACATCACTGATGTACTTGGGCTGAGAGCATCCAAGCCCAGAGAGACATGGACAAATGCTGAAAAGGCAAGAAATGTTCTAAACTTAAGAGCAAAGTACTTGCTCACCTGTGCACTAAGCCATAGTGAGTATGATAAAGTAGCTGGGTGTGCATCAGCTAAGGAGATATGGGATGCACTTGAGATAGAGCATGAAGGAACCAACCAAGTCAAGGAAGCCAAGATCAACATACTGGTCAGACAGTATGAGCTCTTCAAAATGAATGAAGATGAAGGAATAAAAGACATGGTGAGACGCTTCACTGTCATCACCAATGATCTCAAGTCTCTAGGAAGGACTTACTCAAATCAAGATATGGTGAGGAAAATCTTGAGAAGTCTACCCAAGCCCTGGACACCTAAATTCACAGCAATCCAAGAGGCCAAGGATCTCAGCACTCTGAGATTAGATGGGCTTCTTGGATCATTGAAGGTTCATGAGCAGGAGCTGATGGAAGAAGATCTCATCAGACGTCCAAAGTCAATAGCCTTAAAAGCATCATCCAGTAACTCTAAAGGTAAAAAGCTAACCTCATCTCAACAGATCTCACTTAACTCATCTCATGATACAGAAACTGAAGATGATGATGAAAGTGAGATGGATGATGAATTGACTTACATCTCAAGAAAGATCAGACGTATATGGAGAGCCAGAGGAAGTGGAAGAAGAAACTATCTATCAAGAAGAGGAGAGATCAAGTTTGACAAGAGAGGACAATTTATTTTCTATGATTGTAGAAAGCCTGGACACATTAAGTCTGATTGCCCTCAACTCAGAAAGGAAGTAAAGAAAAGTCAAAAAAAAAAAAGGCAATGATGGTCACTTGGGATGACACAGAAGGAGAAGAGAGTCAAGATGATGAATCAGCTAATACGTGTCTCATGGCTAATGGAGACTCATCTGATGAAGAGGTATATGAGTCTGACTCTGAGCTTTCATTTAGTGAACTTAAGTCTGCCTTTGAGAATATCTTATATGATTCAAATCTTCTTGTCTCTAAGAGCTCCTTACTAAAATCTGAATTAGACACAACTCTTGAGAAGGTCAAATTTCTTGCAAATGAAAATGAAAATTTGAATCATAAAAACAGCAGTCTCATGCTGTCTCACATGAGACTGTCTGTGAAGTTGGCTGAACGTCTCTAGAGGGGGGGTTGAATAGAGAATTGAATATATTGTACCTGAAAATTCAGATTCAATCTAAGGTGGATCTCAAGTCTGTGACTTGGAACTCAGATTGAATCTTAACTCAGCGGAAGGTTAGGATTAAGAAAGCTTTAGATCAGCAAAAGGTTAAGCTTAATTAGCTCAACAAATGTTAAGCTTATCTTAGCAAAGTTAAGACCTTAAAGATAATGAGTGAGACTACTGATTAATCTCAAGTTGAGATGGGATCTGAGATGAGATAGACTTGAGATGTAAAATGAGATGTAAGATGAGATGCAGAGACAGATCTTAGTTGTTACAACTTGGTTTTCTCTGAATAGATTTAATTTATTTTAACAAACAGATTTGAGACATGAGATGTGCAATATAAATAAAGAGATAGGGAGAAGAGATGCACACTGAGATTTATACTAGTTCACCCACAACCTTGGGCTACGTCCAGTCCTTACAACTCGTGAGATTTTCACTATTGACAATCACAACCAATTACAAGTATTCTTACAGCCTCTTCAGGACGTCCCTCACACCAAGCATAGGCACTCCTACCTTGGTTGAGTCTCAAGTATTCTTTGTTTTCAACTGCCTCTTCAGGCAACTCATGCAGTATTCTTTGTTTTCAACAGCCTCTCCAGGCATCGCATGCAGTATTCTTTGTCTTCGATTGCCTCTCCAGACAACTCAGTGAGTATTCTTGTTACAGTGCCTCTCCAGGCTTTACAATCGCTCACACTAAGCTCATGCACCTCCTGACTTAGTTGAGACTTGGTGATATGAGATGACATGGGATTGATCTAGCTTAGACTACATACAAAGTATGGATAAACCGTGAGCTCAGCTAGATGGTAGCTCTCCAAATCACTTAAACAGTGTATATGAAACATTATAAAACAAGAGCTAAACCTACTACATGATATTAGCTAAGATAGCATAGGTAGGTAGGTTGAGATTCACTTGAGACTTGGATTTTTCTGGTTGTGCAGCAACATCTCTGCTGTGTCTCACCTGTGTCTCTCAGACGTCTCACCATAATGAGACTTCTGTTTATAGTCTTCAGAAAAACTAGCTGTTATACTAGCCGTTGGAAGAGAGAGAGAGTTTTTCACTTTTCTGACATGAGATCAGTGCTTTTTTTGTGAAGTCTCTGCTGTGACAGTGTACTTGCGTTGACTTGCTTTTGTTGCTGAGACTCTATCTGAGCTGAGTCTGATGTCTGCATCTGATCTCTGCGTTTCAAGTCCGAGTCTCATGTTTGCATCTGAACTCTGCGTCTCAAGTCTGAGTCTGATGTTTGCACATGATCTCTGCGTCTCAAGTTTGAGTCTGATGTTTGCATATGATCTCTACGTCTCAAGTCTGAGTCTGATGTTTGCATCTGATCTCTGCGTCTTAAGTCTGAGTCTTATGTTTGCATCTGATCTTTGCATCTCAAGTCTGATTCTACATCTCAAGTTGAGTCTGCATCTCAAGTCTAACTTTGGATCTCATCTTTGCTCAACTTCATATTTCAAAGTACTTCTTTGTCATGCTTGGACTGAGTATGATCTTACAATGAATTTGGGCCTGTCTCAATCTGACTTTATAGTTTGAGCTTGTCTCAAGCTGACTTTGAATCTCTTCTTTATTTAGCATCTTCTATTCTGATCTTATCTCTTGATTCTGAAGCTAAGTTAGAGTCTCATCTCTTGGCAGATCTTACATCTGACTTTTGATCCTTCCTTTTAAGTTTGTATATGAGTCTCTTCTTTGAGCATTTGCCTCAGGCTGAGTCTTAGACTGAGTCTGCATCTAAACATGAGATAGCATCTGTGCATGAGTCTGCATCTGATCTTAAGTCTGCGTCTCAAGTGTTATTTTTAAATTGCAAGTCTCCTTAGCATCTCAGCTTGTCTTAACACATGTGAAAATTATCCTGCAATATGAAAAGCTAAAATCTGCAACCACTTGAGCAAACAGTTAGTAGAAACAAGAAATCTCAGATATTTATATTTTACATTTCCGCTTATCTTGAGTCTCAAATATTGGTCTTCTTGATGCAACTTAGTTCACCGTTTGAGCTCATCTTGACTTGACTTGATGATTGGCATTTCTAGTAGAGACTCTTTCTGACTGTAGCTAAGACTTCATTCTAACGTGCACCTCTCTCAACTTAGGCTATCTTCAAATTCAAACATTCTAAGCTTCTGAAGATTTTCTGATAAAGAATATGTCTTAAGGCCTTCTTCTGAAATTAACTTCAACACATAGAACTTCTAAACTTTGCCCATCTTGCATAAATGACTATGAAGTCTGATGCTTCTTAGGATTCTGATTTTTCTGAATCTCTGGAAAGACTTGCGTTGTTTGCTCAATCTCAGGCTGACCTTTATCTTTATCTTAAGTCTGAGGATTACTACCAGTCTCAATCTGTGGTTGCCTCTCAATCTCAGTCTGAGCTTGGTCAAGGTTCTTCTGATCTTTCTGAGTTCTTTACTAAGCATAAGAATCCTGTCTTTCTAAGATCTCACACAAAACATCAGTAACTTCAAGAACAGAAAAAATTAAGTTTGATCAAAAGGTTTGTTGTCATTAAAACCAAATCTCAGAGGGTTTTGCGCTAACAATCTCCCCCTTTTTGATGATTACAAACCTATTTGAACAAATTTAAGTTTTCATGTATAATAGCATATAAGGGATGATGAGAGTCTATAAATTTTTCATAGTATGATCCACTCAAAAGAACTCCTCAAAAGAACTCCCCCTGAATACATGCTTAACAAACAATAATATCATAGTATGATTCAGAAATTATATAATGCACATGAAGATTTTGTTCTTTCCTATTTCTCCCCCTTTTGGCATCAACAAAAAGATGGAAGGAGAAATATATTAAATTCATAGCATCAAATTCTTAATTTCTTCTCTATAAAAATATGTCAAATAACCATTTCATATTGATTATCATCTGTACTAATGGCATCAAAGACATGATTTTCACTTATCAAGCATATGGATGATCTCAACAGAGGGTTTTGAGCAAGTATGCAGTGATATTCTCAATTTCCCAAGAGTAATATGATAAAGCAATAGCTCACACATATGGTTATAACAATGATCCCAAGAGTTCTAGATAAAGCAATATGATATAGAAAGGGATAAATGCTCCAACAAGAATAGTTAGAACAGAAGAATCAAAGACTAAGTTAAGAAGAAGAGCTTTTAGAGTCTAGATTCCAGAATTTTCTTAGTAACTTGATATTCAAATTTTTCTTTCTAAGCTCAGAATCTTCCTAAAAACTCTTTCTTAATCATTTGCTTACACTTTTCTCTTTGATCTTCTTTCTCAATTGAAACTTTGAGAGAGCTATTTTCCCATTCTCTTTTCTTTAACATTTCCTCTCCAAAAGAATAAAGAGTGATTTCTAGAGTTGTAGAGGAAAGAGGTATATGGGTTCATCAAATTCCATAAATGATCACTACCCAACTGAGTCAATGTGTACACAATTATCTTATCAGCAAACAATTTGATAATCTCCCCCTCAAAATGAGATGGTTCTGCTTATATTTCCAAAGTTGCAGGTTTAGCAACTTTTCAATGACTTATGCAGAATTTTTTTAACTTGCTGAAAGATCATTTGAAAAGGGGATGCAGTTAGGATTGATCATTAGAAAACAGAACTCAATCTTAAACCAGAACAATGATTTATTCTGTCTGCATACTTGATTAGATGATAAGAATTTCATTTGATGCATATTCAAGTAGCAAGAATACATTCAACACAAAGATTGATTCGGCTACTTCCCCTAAATATGTTCCTCACCTTGATTTTTATGCCCATAATGAGTTAAATTCGTAGAACATGGATAGAGGCATAAAAGGTCAAGATTAAAGACTTTAGACAGAAGAAGAACAGAATAGGAGTTCATCAATTTGATTTGCTGATAAGTTCATAATCATTGCATATTTTTCAGCATTGATAAAATTTCAAAGATTGAGATATTCCATGTCAAGTTCTTCTTCATATTCATTGACTCACCCAATATTCCAAATCATAATAAGCACATCAATTTGATACACCAATTCACATTTGATATACCATAATCTATCACAGATTTGGGAACAAGGGGACATTGTCAAGGATATCACTTTCAAGAGATCAATGTTTCACTATCCTTTTTATTACATACCCTTAATCATTGAACAAGCATTGCATCCATCATAGATTGATCTAGAAATTCATATTCTATCACAATAAACCACATCATGACAACTTTCCAATGCCAAAAAAATCAACTCATTTGGATTGGTACAATTAAATATATTTTAACTTGAAGATTCTGCACCAAAACAGAAAACATCCATGGACTTAGCTACTTTAATCTGAACTTATTAGTTATTTCCAGTTCATAAAAATATGAGATTTCAAAACAATAAACTAGACATCACAATCTTTCTAATGATATAAAAGTCATTCAATTTGGAGTTTTCTATCATAAGATATGAGTGATTAAAGTTGGTTGTTCTATAATAGAGTGCTTACTGTGACAAATCTGGTTTTTCTTTCACTATGATCAATCTATGAATCCAAAAATAGTGAAAATTAATACTGTTAAACCATTGAACAACATCTTTCAAATCCAACTGGTTTCATTTGAAAAGGATTTTCCTAGCTCCAGATATAAGCATTCAAAACAGATGTGTTCAGATTTGATCACATGAGAGATCAGTCAACTTAAAGTTTGTGCTGGGAATTATGTAGATGATGAAAATTGCTCAAACTTTCCAGTCAAATACTTATATGAGTTAGCTTTCACACAAAGTTGATTTCACTCAAAAATCATTTCTACAACTCCAGTTATGATCTATTTAAGTGAACATGTTTATATCAGACTTTGTATCAGTGAGACTATGTTGATGAATTTTCTGGCACTTTTGTGGTTAGTATAAAATCTTCAAAATTTCTAGTTTGTTTCTCATACAAAATATCTTTTACACAAAATTTGTTTCACTGAAAGAGAACTTCTATAACTTTAGTTATGATCTTTTTAAGTGAACATGTTTATATTGAAGCTTGTAACACTGCAACTGTGTTCACAGATTTACTGGCACTTCTGTGATTAGAATGACAATATCAAATTTTCCAGTTTGATTCTATTTTAAATTATATTTTCAATAAAATTGGTTTCACAGAAAAATAATATCTACAACTCTAGTTATGATGATTTCAAGTAAACAAGTTTCTATGAGCATTTGTAGAACAGTAGCTGTGTTAACAAATTTTCTGGTACTTCTGTGCTTAGTGTAACAGCTTCAAACTTTCCAGTTATGCACTCTTATGAATTAGCTTTCCAACAAAATTGGTTTTACTCAAAAATCAATTTTGTGGCTCAAGTTATGTTCATTTTAGTCAGGCTATATCAGAAACATTTCTACATATAGTGCAATAACCTCTTTGCCTTCAACTTTCACTTATTTCAAAATCCTTTTATGAGCCTTCAATCTCAAAATTTCTTTTTCATACCAATTACTTAGAAGATTGACTTGATTATAGAAATGGAGAGCATATAGGCTTGGCTTGTAGAAATGTTTCTCCTAAGTGATCAATTCAATCTTTCCAAGTTCTCTTTTTCTCAACTATCATGAAATTGACTCTAGGATTTTCATATGATCAGCACATGTTCTATCATAGATAGACCTCAAACTTAAATACTCACATGATACAAGATCATCACAAGTAGTTGCAATAAATTATATTCACTTAGTTTTCAACAGTGTAGATTCAAAAACTATATTTGAGTCTTGACAGAAAATCAGTCTGAACTCTAATTATTCAATCAACACAGAATCATTCAAATAAACATATGTTTGTCCTTCAAAAATGATTCCTAAATTCTGCATAGTATCAATATACTTAAATCCTATTTTCAAAATGAGAATAGTAAGATTTATCACATATGCATCATCATGGAAGATTAGAGTTTCAGAGTACCTCATGAAGTAATTCTCAAGTTATCATTTTATCCACATGACTTAAGAATTTGCAGCTTGATATATGTAGAGATAAGCTCAGCTTCTGCATTTCCTTTTCAAACTAAGTCATTTCTTTGTGCCTTCTCCTTTTAGAAGCTTCTTTCTCTTTCTCATATTGTGGGAAATCACTTGCCATTTTGTGCAGTAGCCATTAGCTAACTTGTGATTCATGAATTTCCTTTTGTACTATCAGAATCATAGCTGCAGTAGGAGTCTCACTTGTCTGTTCTTTCTTATATATTACCATCTAAGTCTCAGTCTAGTCTCAACTTGAGACTCAGATGTGACTCTCTCAAATGCAGCCACTCCTTCTGGCTTCTTCTTTCATTTCTGAACATCCTTTTGACTTGGATATATTCTTTTGAAGATTTTTCTCATATATCTCTTGTTGAGATCCAAGCATTCCACTTTATCTACAAATCTGCAAGCTTTCTCATCTCAAATGTAGGATTAGTCTTATCAAATTATCATGTATACTTTCTTCTACACATTGAGTAATGATATTGTAGATTCTATAGTTACTTTGAATGCTGTATAGAATGTCCAGAAAATATTTAGACTTCAAATTGACTTCTTATTTCAAAGATATGAATATATTAAGTACTTTCCAACAAGAGGATATCTATCATTTGATACTCCAAACTCTAAGTAAGCATATGAGACATTCAAACATTCGAAAGAGGGAGTGAAAATATAATTTTTTGCTGTATGCAGTTTCACATAAAACAGTGGCAATAAATGATGATCAAATAGATTTTTATGCCTTTTGCAAATATGGTTTCTACAAGTCTAGCATGCTTATATATTAAAACACTTATAACCATGATTCCATTAAAACAATTAGACATATAAGAAAAATTATTAATGATTTGATCAAGCATTTTTAGTCCAAGTATAAAGAGGAATAAGAGTTTGATATTACCAATGGGCATTCCTTGTATTTGTATAAGCAATTTCAACCTCCAAGCTTCAAGCATTTTTAGAGAGGGTCTGTTTCCCTTTCTCATATTTGTATGCATATTTGAAGGAATCCTTTAATGCTTTGCTTAGCTTTGGTAAACAAGGAAAGTACATATTTCTTCACCCATTGCTTCTCTTTCAAAAATTTTGAACTTGAGCAGTTCCACTTTGTGCATTTGAGAAGCTTTGATTTTATATCCTCTTTGACTGGACCAATGTTTTCATCATTTTGAGAACTTTTCTGCATAATTAAATTACTAGAAAAACATTTTGATATCCATTTAAACTTGGGTCCAAGTGGGTTAGCAATCAAATATTTATCATTTTACCAAAAAAAAAATACTCAATAAAGCACGTCCATTCATTCACAAGTTCAAAAGTCATTGATATCTTGGTAAGGTCACTTATCTAGACTCACTTAATAATAGACATACTGATATGCACCCTGTCATTTTATTTGCATTCCTTAAGCAAAATAACCAACCAATTCAAAACACATATATCACTGTAAAACAATTGGTATTTCTAACGTTTGCCTTCTCCCTTCTTTTTATTTAAGCGTTATTCTTTTCGATTAATAAAAAGGGAGAAAGGCTGTCCACCTTACTTCACTTAAAGAACGTGAAGAAAGAAAAGGCTATCTAGCTTGTTTTGCATAAACACTTACAAACATGTTATTATTTTTATTATATTATTATTATTATATATATATAGTTTACTATCACTTTAAAAAGAAACAGAAAGGAATTGTTATTTAAGTAACGTTTCTTAATTAAACGTTGATTGGAACGTGATCAGCTTGTTTCAGGGAATAGTAAAAATATATTCATTTCAACTAATAAGAGCAACGTTACCCAGGCCAGCATTTCTTTTACTTCTGTGTGTCCGGCATTATGTCCAGGTCAGCAAATTCAAAGCTTCAACAATTTCTTTAGTTTGACCCAAAGAGTCTGTCTGCAAATAAGCTGCTCAGCAAGCTAGTTCCTTTACTTCTGTCACTGTCCAGGCTGGCTTCCTTTTATTGGAACCGCGATTTCATCAAACTGCTTTGCCAATATCCCTTTACCCAAACTCTTTATCCGTGAGGGAGAGGAACCTAATCTTGTCTTGTGTGGTTTTATTCCATGAAAGCCACGACTTGCTCATTCACTGCCCAAAACAGAGGAACACCACCTAACAGAATATAGCGCTCCATACATCAACTTCTGGCCGGAAACAAGTTAACATAGTAAATTTCTATTGTTAGCATATTGTTTCAATAGAAAAGACACCCATTGCCAATAAGCCAGCAGACCGCTATTGCAGCATATTTCCCCCAATACGCGTTGGAGGATCATTATTAACCATGGTTGCCTTAGGTGCTTCTCTTAAACAAGCTCTCTAGTCTGAAGTGCTTCTTCATCCTTTTACTGAATCCTCTTTTAGTTCCGTAACTCCTTGTTAGAAATTTCAACTGCTTGAGCTTTTTCTTTTTCAGCTTTGGTAGCTATCTTTCTTCTCTTCAGCCATCTTTCTTTCTTGAATCTTTCTCCTCTTCACACGTTGGTGTGCTAAACCCCAAGAGGCCAAGCTCTGATATCAATTGAAGTTGGCTGAACGTCTCTAGAAGGAGGGGTTGAATAGAGACTTGAAAATATTGTACCTGAAAATTCAGATTCAATCTAAGGTGGATCTCAAGTCTGTGACTTGGAACTCAGATTGAATCTTAACTCAGCGGAAGGTTAGGATTAAGAAAGCTTTAGCTCAACAAAATGTTAAGCTTAATTAGCTCAGCAAATGTTAAGCTTATCTTAGCAATGTTAAGACCTTAAGGAGAATGAGTGAGACTACTGATTGATCTCAAGTTGAGATGGGATCTGAGATGAGATAGACTTGAGATGTAAGATGAGATGTAAGATGAGATGCAAAGACAGATCTTAGTTGTTACAACTTGGTTTTCTCTGAATAGATTTAATTTATTTTAACAAACAAATTTGAGACATGGGATGTGCAATATAAATAAAGAGACAGGGAGAAGAGATGCACACTGAGATTTATATTGGTTCACCCATAACCTTGGGCTACGTCCAGTCCTCACAACTCGTGAGATTTCCACTATTGACAATCACAACCAATTACAAGTATTCTTACAGCCTCTTCAGGACATCCCTCACACCAAGCATAGGCACTCATACCTTGGTCGAGTCTCAAGTATTCTTTGTTTTCAACTGCCTCTTCAGGCAACTCATGCAGTATTCTTTGTTTTCCACTGCCTCTCCAGGCATCGCATGCATTATTCTTTGTCTTCGAATGCCTCTCCAGGCAACTCAGTGAGTATTCTTGTTACAGTGCCTCTCCAGGCTTTACAATCACTCACACTAAGCTCAGGCACCTCCTGACTTAGTTGAGACTTGGTGATATGAGATGAGATGGGATTGATCTAGCTTAGACTACATACAAAGTATGGATAAACCGTGAGCTCAGCTAGATGGTAGCTCTCTAAATCACTCAAAGAGTGTATATGAAACATTACAAAACAAGAGCTAAACCTACTACATGATATTAGCTGAGATAGCATAGGTAGGTAGGTTGAGATTCACTTGAGACTTGGATTTTTCTGGTTGTGCAGCAACATCTCTGCTGTGTCTCACCTGTGTCTCTCACACGTCTCACCATAATGAGACTTCTGTTTATAGTCTTCAGAAAAACTAGCCGTTATACTAGCCGTTGGAAGAGAGAGAGAGAGATCTTTTCACTTTTCTGACATGAGATCAGTGCTTTTCTGGTGCAGGATCTGCTGTGACAGTGTACTCGCGTTGACTTGCTTTTGTTGCTGAGACTCTAACTGAGCTGAGTCTGATGTCTGCATCTGATGTCTGCGTCTCAAGTCCGAGTCTTATGTTTGCATTTGATCTCTGCGTCCCAAGTCTGAGTCTGATGTTTGCATCTGATCTCTGCGTCTCATGTCTGAGTCTGATGTTTGCATCTGATCTCTGCGTCTCAAGTCCGAGTCTCATGTTTGCATCTGATCTCTGCATCTCAAGTCTGATTCTGCATCTCAAGTTGAGTTTGCATCTCAAGTCTGACTTTGGATCTCATCTTTGCTCAGCTTCATATTTCAAAGTGCTTCTTTGTCATGCTTGGACTGAGTATGATTTTACAATGAATTTGGGCCTATTTCAATCTAACTTTACAGTTTGAGCTTGTCTCAAGCTGAATTTGAATCTCTTCTTTGTTTAGCATCTTCTATTCTGATCTTATCTCTTGATTCTGAAGCTAAGTTAGAGTCTCATCTCTTGGAAGATCTTACATCTGACTTTTGATCCTTCCTTTTAAGTTTGAACATGAGTCTCTTCTTTGAGAATTTGCCTCAAGATGAGTCTTAGATTGAGTCTGCATCTAAACATGAGATAGCATCTGTGCTTGAGTTTGCATCTGATCTTAAGTCTGCGTCTCAAGTGTTAATTTTAAATTGCAAGTCTCCATAGTATCTCAGCTTGTCTTAACACATGTGAAAATTATCCTGCAATATGAAAAGCTAAAATCTGCAACCACTTGAGCACATAGTTAGTAGAAACAAGAATTCTCAGATATTTATCTTTTATATTTCTGCTTATCTTGAGTCTCAAATATTGATCTTCTTGATGCAACTTAGTTCACCGTTTGAGATCATCTTGACTTGACTTAATAATTGGCATTTCTAGTAGAGACTCTTTCTGACTGTAGCTAAGACTTCATTCTAATGTGCACCTCTCTCAAGTTAGGCTATCTTCAAATTCAACCATTCTACTCTTCTGAAGATTTTCTGATAAAGAATATGTCTTAAGGCCTTCTTTTGAAATTACCTTCAGCACATAGAACTTCTAAGCTTTGCCCATCTTGCATAAATGATTCTGAAGTCTGATGCTTCTTAGGATTCTGATTTTTCTGAATCTCAGGAAAGACTTGCGTTGTTTGCTCAATCTCAGGCTGACCTTTATCTTTATCTTAAGTCTGAGGATTACAACCAGTCTCAATCTGTGGTTGCCTCTCAATCTCAGTCTGAGCTTGGTCAAGGTTCTTCTGATCTTTCTGAGTTCTTTACTAAGCATAAGAATCCCGTCTTTCTAAGATCTCACACAAAACACCAGTAACTTCAAGAACAGAAAACATTAAGTTTGATCAAATGGTTTGTTGTCATTAAAATCAGATCTCAGTGGGTTTTGCGCTAATAGTCTGAACTTGTCAAGGCAATGACTCAAGCTCATGATTAGCAGTAATCAAGAAATCTTTTTGAAGAAAACTAGAAGCTTAAAAAGCAAAATAGAATTCTCATAGATGATCTGGCAAAATTTGTAAATGGTACTAAAAACCTTGAGAGACTAATTGGGTCTCAAAAAGGAATTTTTGATAAAGTTGGATTAGGCTATGAAAAGTCTTCAAGTGAGATCTGGTATAAAGATTTCTTCATTCCAACAAGAAAAAGGAAGAAGGAGAGATGCTCTTGTTGTAGTAAATTTGGCCACAAGACCACAGATTGCTACATGAGACAGGTAGCATCCAAGAGAAGGGTAACGAACCATGAAGGACCCAAATATAAATGGGTACCTAAAACTAAATCTCTTGATGTAACAAATGTGCCTGGCAGCAGCAAGATAAAAAAGGTTGTGGGTGCTGGACAGTGGAGTTTCAAGACACATGACAGGGGACAAAAGCAAGATCCTGTCACTTGAAGAGAGAACTGCAGGGGTTGTCTCATTTGGAGACAACAACAAGGCCCAGATCAAGGTCATAGGTAAAATTGGTAAGACAAACTCAGCTCTGATTGAAAATGTATATTTTGTTGAAGGTCTGACATATAATTTGCTGAGTATCAGTCAACTGTGTGACAATGGTTATCATGTCAATTTCCAACCCACTTTTTGTGAGATCATAGACTCAAAGACTGGAAAAATAGCTTTTTCTGGAGAAAGAAACAAAAATCTCTACTCAGTCTCACTTGAGAGCCTATCTGATCTCACAAGCCTCATGTCTCATTACCATGAGAAGTGGTTATGGCACAAGAGAGTTGGACACATTAACATGAGAACCATGAGTCAACTTGCAAGTCAGTCTCTTGTCAAAGGCTTACCAAAAGTAAAATTTGACAAAGACATGATATGTGAATCTTGCATAAAAAGCAAGCAGAGCAAATCAAGTTTTAAACTAAGTCTCATGTCACCACCACCAGACCACTTGAGATCCTCCACATTGGTTTGTTTGGACCAACTAAGACTGCAAGTCTCAATGGTAAAAAATATGGTTTTTTAATTGTGGATGATTACTCAAGATTTACCTGGGTTCTGTTCCTATCTCAGAAAGGTGAATCTTATGAGTCCTTTAAAACATTTTGCAAAAAGATCCAATCTGAGAAAAGATATAGGATTGGTGCTGTGAGAAGTGACCATAGAGGTGAATTTGAGAATGCCAAATTTAAGAAATTCTTTGATAAAAGTGGAATTACTCATAACTTCTCATGTCCAAGAACACCCCAACAGGATGGTGTAGTTGAGAGAAAGAATAGGACTCTTCAAGAAATGGCAAGAACTTTATTATGTGACTCTGGTATTGAAAAATGCTTTTGGGCAGAAGCTGTGAACACTTCCTGCTATATTATCAACAGAGTTACCATGAGAAAAATCTTGAACAAAACTCCATATGAATTATGGCCATTACGTCGATCTAAATCGAATAAAATTACTCGAAACTTAGATCGAACGTAATAGCCAATGCTAAAAACCTTTCTAGTAAGAAATGGAAGAAGAAATTCGAATAAAAGGTTCGGATGTAGAGAGGAGAAGAAAAAGGTTAAAATCAGGTGTAGGTAATGTAACGCCCGCGTTTTACCGTTTTTGTTGTTTTGAGTGTTTTATTGGATTTTGAGTGATTAAAATTATTTTAATCATCAAAATTCATATTTTTGGATTCAGAATTTAATTTCCTATTTTTAGGATTTTTTTTGGAATTTTTGGGGTTTTTTTGTGAAAAATGACCTTTTTGCCCCTCTGTCCCTTGACCCGGGCCCGAATACTCTTGATCTGGGTCAGAAAAATTGCACAAGCCTTCCTTTCTCTCCTTAAAGACCGTGCAACCAGCCTTGATGCATGGGAGACACTTGTCTTCCCATCTCTTCCATTCCACCAATAGCTTGAAAAGGTGAATATGTCATATAAAAAACTTTTTTCTCCTTTTTTATTCATTTTGTTGCATGCAAACAAGGAGAACCTTCCTTTTCTCTCATCTTCTTCTCCCTTGGCCGTGGCACTCTCACCCTTTCTCTCCCAAAATCTTCATTCTCTCCATAAACACCAACCAAGTTTAGGTTCCATTTTTGAACCTAAGCTTTAAAATACTTACTTTCTAGTCTTAAAACACTTGTTGGAGACCAAAAGGAGGACCTTTGAGGGGCTGACTTTGGCTGTTCTTGGAGCTGTTTTCTACACTTTTTCTTGGAGAAATTCTTAGGTAAAGGGGGGGGGAGAACTTGAACTCTAGTAGGCCTTGTAACTAGAGTCAAGGATTTGCCTTTAAATCCTTGTCTTTTCTCTTGTTTTTCCTTGAAAAGAATCAATTTTTTTCACTTATTTTGAGATTGGATTTTCGGAACTTTGAGCTGGGTTGTTATTGATGATTGCATGCTTATTTTAGTGCTTGAAACTTGTTTGTTTGATGGATTTAGATGCATGCAAGCCAAGCTAAAATTTTTGCAAAATTTCTCCCTTTTTCCTTGATGCTCTCGGCCAAGAGAGTAAAAATGGGGCTGCATGTATTCTAAAATTATTTTGATGATTGTAATGTGTTTAGATGATGATTTGATGAACATGCATGTGGTTGGATGGATTTACACAATTGTTTGATGATTGATCTTGTGAAAGATTGGTGTTTTGAGCTTGAAATTGGAGACTATGAACTCAAAATGCATGTGGATGATCTTGGGTGATTTATTTGTGATATTTGACATTTAGATTGTTTATTGATGAATGTGTGAAGTTTTGGTGAAGATTGGATGTTGTGAAAAATTTGAAGTTTTGGATGAACATTCAAGGTTGTTCTTGATGTTCATGAGTGTTCTTGATGAAACTCATCAAGAATGTCCTTTTGATCCTAAAAAGATCAAAAGGATGTTTAAAATATGTTTTTGGGCTAAATTGGCCCAAAAGGGACTAAAGAATAAATTTGTAACAAAAAGGACTAAATTGCAAATAAGATAAGTTTTTAAATTAAGTAATTAAATTCGGATTTTTATTTTAACTAAAATAAAAATCTATTTAAAAGTCACATTTTTATTTATTATGAATAAAAATGGGCTCTCATGGGTCCAATAACCTTTAGGCTTTTGTTTAGTCCCAAAGCCTTAAAAAAGAAAGTCAAAACTCAATTTAAAAGACAACTAAAAATAATTCATGGACTTAGGCTTAGATTAGGGCTGAACTTCAACACTAATCTAAGTTGTGAAAATTAAACTTAGGATTAATTAGTAGACTTAACTAATTTAATCACCTAAGTTGATTAGCCTAAATTACTTAAGTTAATTAATAATTAATTAAGTCTAAAGATAATTAATATTAATATAAGTGTTAATTAAGTAATTAATCTCTATCGACGGTCAAAAACTAATTAATTATAATTTAACCTTAATCAAGCATAATTAAAAACCCTAATCCAAGATTAAGGAAGAGATTAAGGGATAATTAGAAATTAATTAAGATCTTAAGTAAGGATTAAGACTTAGTTAAAGAAGGATAAGATTAATTGAAATGCGATTAATGAAGACTAGTTATGATTAAAGGTTAAGTCTAATCTTAATTAGTCATACGAATAAAATTAGGATTAGTAATGCCTTTCATAAGACATATCCATAAGCCTTAGTAAATTGTAGGACTTAAATGAATATGATTATCAATAAAGCTAGCACAATCTACCTTAAAAGATTATAACCAACACCTTCTCTCTACATAAAACTTGAGAAGCTTGGCAAGAGAGCGTGATTTGGTTTTCCTTAAAAGAAAGACCTTGAATCTACGAGGTTGCACCACGGTAAAGTGGTGACGTAACAAGATTCAATGGGCTTGTCTGTAAGGATGTGATATTGTAAGTGTTTGCGGTGTGACATACATCATGTGCATCAATGATGGTTAAGGTTCAAAAGCCTTACGACCTATATGGCAATACCACTCTAGTACAGTGTGAAACTGGATGGGACAGGTGCACTGGGTTTTGCAAAGAACACCAGCGGTCCGGTAAAGGAGACCAGCCCTGAGGATAAGTCGGGTCCCGAAATGGCACAAGTGACGTAGGCTCGCCCCCTACTGTCGTGTAAACGGGGTACAGGCTTGACTATCATGTCGCTCTCAAGTTTTCATAATCAGTGAGTTTGTCTGGAAGTCGGAAAATCGTCTTGGCCAGAGATTGAGCAAGGCTCTTCGTACTATTTGCTAGTACAGACTATACTCCTGATATATTGTACATATATGGTCGAGCAGTTGCTGTGTGCTCTGCTTTTGGTGATGTTTTCCCGGGCCCTCATGCATTAGTCATATGCATCATGATAATATAAACTGCATTCTTGTGATTGAGGTTGTGTGGATGTTCTATGAATGCTCTAGTTGCTGTATTCTACTTGATATGAGTTCATGTGATGTTCTCACCCTTCCTTTTCTGCTTCTGTTATTTCCTGTCGTCGTACTTCTTCGCCACGTCGATAGTTGGTATTGGAGAGATTCAGGATGTCCACTATGAGGATCACGTTGAGGTGGGAGCCACGAGGCCAGTGGCGGATTACCGACGTCCCTAGGCGATGTGTTTTCACGGGGGAGGTGCGCGTCACCATTTCTCATCCCAGCCTTCCCCTGGTACCGGAGATAGATTTCACAGTGTCGGTGATCCTTGAGTTTGAGACTCCACCCAGACTCCGTCGCTACACTACTTTTCTCAACCGTCGTCATCGCCCCTCTCCATCAGCATCGTCACAGTCCTCACGGATGGCGACCTTGGGCGAGCCAGATTCCCCTCGTTACTCTCCCGGTCCAGAGGTGTCACCTCCACAGCCCGTATATTCTGACGCATTTGGCCGTTCCCGTTCGAGTGAGCCAAACATGATTGTGATCGATGACACTACATCTGAGGAGGAGGACCCAGAGGAAGACCCGAAGGATGACTCTGAGGATGAGGAGCCGGAAGAGGATTCTTCCAGTGACGACCCCTCAGAAGACTTTGGGATGATCAACCTCGGGGGTACTGGAGGGAGGAGTTGTGGATGGATTCCTGCTGAGACGGATGATGACGAGTAGGATAGTGTAACTAGGGGTAGTCACGAGTCTAGTTAGTAGCAGCTCTGATTTAGTGGCCTTTTGTTTTGTTTCGTTTTGGCTAAGGTCTTATTTATTATAGTCTACTACTAGAACTCTTGTTTTGTATGGTGGTATTGTTTACTCCGGGATTACTTTGACACTATGGTTCTGTATATATGTTATGATGTTTCCTTCCCATGATCCCCTTTATATCTGCGTGTATGTTGTGTATGTATGCGGAATGATTGAATCGTCTAGATGTTTTTAGAAAATGAATTTCAGACTTAAGAAAAGGACGTTTTCATGAATACTTAAAATGGAATTAGAATGCGATTAGTTGATAATGATTAAACTCTTTTAAAAAAAAAATTCGTATTTTCTAAGTTTTAAAATAGTAAATTCGACGGTTACGTTTTGCAGTGTGATATTCTTAGCGGTATAACTAAGGGTGTCGCAGGTAAAAATGAAGAAAGGGAGGCTATTTATAGAGAAAGGTCATAGAGGCATGTCATTAATGCTTGCATAAGAATCAGTAAAAAATTGGTTAAGTTTTAGCAGGTAAAAGTGTGATACAAGGAAGACCAATGACGATTTGACACGTGGCATGTGTTAAGAGAGGGAATTCGAATTAATCCTCTTTGATAAAGATTGTATAATCTTTATATATCAGAAGATTCACAAAGGGTATTCAAGACTTAGAATATTTTCTTAAATCCTAGGCAACTAGAATTCGAATCCAATGGTAGCAAAAGACTTTCTGAAATTCGAATGAAGAGCCTATCTGTTTTGACAAAGAATTTCGAGTAAAAAGATTAACCAGAACCTTAGAAGGATTTCGAATAAAGGCTCATGATTATTAGTTGGAAATGTTGAAATTCTATGGTTGAAGATCATTAGAATTCGAATTATATAACTTAGAATTTCATGACCAAAACCTCTGAAAGATTTCGAATTGAAGCAAAGATAAAGATCAACAGGGTTTAGAATAAAGACTTAGCCAAATCTTCTGAAAGGATTCAAGACCAGACTCTTCAAGATTTCCTTGAAAACTTCAAGTCAAGGCACATCAGAATCACTTGAAGATTTCGAACACAAGCTGTGTTAAAAGTCGTGAAGATTTCGAATGAGGATTGATCAAACATTTTTGAAGAAGAATTTCAATGCAAGACTCATCAACAAAAGAATGGACATGTGGAATGCATCTGAGGAAGACAAGACACATGTTCGGTAACAGATTAGGCAGTTAGAATTTTTTCCTTACGCGTCTGTTGTAAATTAGTTGACCGTTAGGGTCAAAAGTCTATAAATAGGACAAAGTTGTAAGTCTTAGGGACAAATTTTTCTACATTCTACATACTTAAGACAAATACTCGAAAAAACATACTGTCTACCATATTTACAACTACTTGCTCATCCAAGTTTAATCAAAAGTATGTCAGTTTGAAGATTCGTCAATCTTTTAATACAATCTTTTCAATTTGTTTTCTATTTCTTTTCTTTTTCTTTCTTAATTTAAATTTCAGCAATTTATTCTTTCCTTGAATTCTACTTTTACTTCTTAAAAGCATTGCAATTATTTATAGAATCCACCACGAGGACTTGATTCCAGTCCCGGATTGCTCATAGGAATCTTTAACTTTGATTTTACTAAAAATCACCATAAACAACACCCCAACAAAATGGTGTTGTTGAAAGGAAGAATATGACTCTCCAAGAGATGGCAATAACTTTGTTATGTGACTCTGGAGTTGAAAATTATTTCTGGGCAGAGGCTGTAAACACCTCTTGCTATATCATAAATAGAGTCACCATAAGGAAGATCTTGAACAAAACTCTATATGAATTATGGAAAGGGAGAAAACCCTCAATTTCTTACTTTCATGTGTTTGGATGTGACTGTTACATTCTTAACACAAAGGACCAGTTGGGAAAATTTGATACAAAATCTGATAAAGGAATTTTCCTTGGATATTCTCTTACTTCAAAAGCTTATCGTGTTTATAATCTAATAACCAAAACTACTAAAAAACCTGTGCATGTAGTCTTTAATGAGATACAGGGAAAATCACAGAAGAAGGTAGATGAAGAGATTGAAGAAATGATGGGAGAACTGAGGATCTCAACTCAAGAAGCTGAGGAAAGACTCCACACAGACCAAAAGAATATGAGATCACCTCAGTCTGAACCAAGAAGAGGATCTCAGACTGAGATCAGGAGGACAACTCAGACTGAGCCTCATAAAAGTCTCCAACCTAAGATGGGAAGCAACTCTCAAGCTGAAGATAAGCATGAAGATCAGCTTGAGACTGAGCAAACAAGACAGACTGCACCTGAGACTCAGTATGAGCACACGTCTGAAATGCCTAGAAGCTAGAGACTGGTCAGATCTCATCCAAGAGATCAGATAATTGGAGAGACCTCAGATAGAGTCAGAACAAGATCATCCTTCAGAAATGTTGAAAATATGATGGCTCTTCTGTCTGAGATAGAGCCAAAGAATATCCATGAAGCTCTCAATGATGAATCTTGGGTCAAAGCTATGGAGGATGAGTTTAATTAGTTTGACAAAAGCAAGGTCTGGGATCTGGTTCCGCCACCATCTCATCAATCTATAATTGGAACCAGATGGGTGTCTCGTAACAAGCTAAATGAGAAAGGCAAGGTCATGAGAAACAAAGCAAGACTGGTAGAACAAGGATGTAATCAATGTTGAGACAAGCTCACCTCCAAGAAGTTTTTAATATGACAAACTGACTAAGTTTTAAATATACATATCAGATTCATCTTGTGTTGCTAACTGTGTGCTCAAGTGCGGCAGAGACTTTCTGTATTTAAGTTACTACAGGAATACATGAAGACAGAAAGGATCCTTAGACCACTTAAACAAGCCAAGTTATGGGTAGCAAGAACACAAGATCAGAAGCCATTAAAAGTCTTTAAGAGCTTTACAGCCGTGTGCTTCAAGGATCAGACTAGAGCTCAAGCAAGTCAATCTACACATACAACACCTGTGTTTGAATTAGAACAGAAAATATACAACCAAGCTCATCACTAAGGCTATAAAAAAACACTCCAACAAGATTAAGATAAAAGCACAGCTTGAGATGCAAGCCTATGTTCAGAAGCTATCATAGTTCAAGCAAGCATAAGCATGAAGCCATGAACAGATGTAAGCTCAGCTTTAGATGAAAGCAAGCTCAGCATGAGATTCAAGCCATGAATAGATGCAAGTTCAGCTTGAGATGCAAGAACAGCTTGAGACGCTGTCTCATGGACAGACGCGAACAGACGAGATCTCATTAGAGATACAAGAAAGTTATGACTAACTCTGGACAGAAGCAAGACTGCATGCTCAATGATAGTAGACAGCAAGTGAGGTCAGCATAAAGTCAAACAAGGACACAAGGACACTGACACAGTGACTTAGCCTGAAAAGCTACTGTACACCTACTTGGAAAGCCTGTCTCCTTGCTGTGCACTCCAATAGCTAGAAACAGTCATATAACGGCTAATTTTTCTAATTGGAGATATAAAAGAGACAAGATCAAATAGTTGGAAGTGAGAGAGACTGCCTGCATTACTGTATGATCATCAAGCATCTTATCACATCTCAACTGACATCTCAAGTGCACATCTCAGCTGTCTGTGAACAGACTCATCTCATCTTGAGATCACCTGTCTCTTCTCATCTCTCTTGTGTGCATCACTATTATATTGTATCTTAAGTAGAGAGATTACCTAGCTTACCCATCTCTATATCCATACTGTGTATGCTTGTAAGCTAGACTCATCATAAACATTTACTGTAACCTGTCTCATCTAAGATAGAAAGATTCCTAGTCTTAGAGTGAGGTGTTTGCGTCCTGAAGAGGCTGTAAGAATACTTGTGGCTCAGCTAAGATAGGAGTGCCTAGGCTTAGTGTGAGTTAGACGTCCTGAAGAGGCTGTAAGAATACTTGTATTGGCGGGTTTGTCAATAGTGGAAAATCTCACGTGTTGTGAGGACTGGACGTAGCCCAAGGAGTGGGTGAACCAGGATAAGATCTCTTCCCCCTGTCTCTTATCTTGTCTTTACTAAGCTTATCTTAAAAGAACTAAAACAACTTAGTAACAAAAGCAATAACTGAACCAATATTCAAGATAAGATTCTGAATTAATATAGAAATATAAATCATCACTAAAATTGTATTTATTTATATATCCTGTCCTTACAGAGACTCCAAGTCAACGAACTTGAGAGCACATCTCAACAATCAATTTTAGTGTGAAATAGTAGGAACAGATTTGAGAAGTCCCTATTCAACCCCCCCTCTAGAGACCTTCAGCCAACTTCAGTTGGTATCAGAGCTCGGCCTCTTAAGGGGTTGAGCACACCTGTGTGTGAAGAGGAAAAAGATCCATGGCTAGACCCAGTGCAAGTCTGTTCATACCTGAAGGAGCTTCCACCAGCAGGCCACCTACCTTTGATGGAACTGATTACTATTACTGGAAAGATAGGATGATACTGTTCATTGAGTCCCGACATGTTGATCTATGGGAAATCATAGAATATGGACCCTACACACCCTACATCACTGATGAGCTTGAACAAAGAATAATTAAGCCTAGAGACAGATGGACAGATGCTGAAAAGGCAAGGTATGTTCTAAACTCAAGAGCTAAATATATTCTAATTTGTGCTCTTAGTCGCAGTGAATATGATAAGGTAGCAGGATGTACAACAACCAAAGAAATATGGGATGCTCTTGAGGTTGAACATGTGGGAACAAATCAAGTCAAAGAAGCCAAAATCAACATACTAGTAAGACAGTGTGAGCTCTTCAAGATGAATGAAGATGCATTGAAGACATGGTGAGAAGATTCACCGTCATAACAAATGACCTAAAATCTATGGGAAGAACATACACTAACCAAGACATGGTAAGAAAGATCCTGAGAAGCTTACCCAAGCCCTGGAGACCTAAGGTCACAGCTGTTCAGGAAGCCAAAGACCTGAGCACCCTCAGACTGGATGAACTCCTTGGATCACTAAAGGTTCATGAGCAGGAACTGATGGAAGAGGACTACATAAGACGTCCCAAGACTCTAGCTCTGAAAGCAACCTCTAGCAACTACAAAGGTAAGAAGGTAAGCTCATCTCAACAGACTTTACTAAATTCATCTCATGACACAGAAACTGAAGAAGATGAAGAAGATGATGATGAAAGTGAAATGGATGATGAGCTGGTTTACATCTCAAGAAAGATAAGACGCATGTGGAGGGCTAGAGGAAGTGGAAGGAAAAGGTTTCCATCAAGAAGAGGATAAATCAAATCAGAAAAGAAAGGTCAATTCATCTGCTATGAGTGCAGAAAACCTGGACATATGAAATCTGAGTGCCCTCAGCTCAGAAGAGAGATGAAGAAAAGTCCTAAGAAAAAAGCAATGATGGCTACTTGGGATGACACTGAAGGAGATGACAGTCCAGGTGAAGAATCAGCCAACATATGTCTTATGGAAAACAGTGACTCATCAGATAATGATGAGGTAAGTGACTCAGACTCTAAACTGACTCTAACTGAACTCAAGTGTGCCTTTGAAAATCTTCTTTATGATTCAAATCTCCTAGTTTCAAAAAGCTCTCATTTAAAGTCAGAGCTAGATATAGCTCTTGAAAAGGTTAAATTTCTGGAAAAAGAAAATGAGAATTTGAATCATAAAAATAGTAGTCTCATGTTATCTCACATGAAGCTGTCTGAACTTACTAAAAGCATGAGGCAGCCTCTTGATGAGCAAAGGCTAAAGCATTTTTCAGAAGAAAACCAGAATCTCAACAAACAAAACAGAACTCTCATAGATGATCTGGAAAAATTTGTTAAGGGAACATAAAACCTTGAGAGACTCATTGGGTCTCAAAAAGGAATTTTTGATAAAGCTGGACTGGGCTATGAGAAGTCCTCCAGTGAGATCTGGTACAAGGATTTCTTCATTCCTGCAAGAAAAAGGAAGAAAGAAAGATGCTCTTGCTGTAGTAAATTTGGTCATAAGGCCACTGAATGCTACCTAAGACATGTAGCATCCAAGAGAAAGTTCACCAACCATGAAGGACCCAAGTATAAATGGGTACCTAAAATTAAACCTCATTGTGTGACAGATGTGCCTGGCAGCAGCCAAGTCAAAGAAGGTGTGGGTACTGGACAGTGGCTATTCAAGACACATGACAGGAGACAAAAGCAAGTTTCTGTCACTTGAAGAGAAGGCTACTGGGGTTGTCTCTTTTGGAGACAACAATAAGGCCCAGATTAAGGACATTGGTAAGATTGGTAAGACCAACTCAGCTCAAATTGAAAATGTATATTTTGTTGAAGGTCTGAAACATAATTTACAGAGCATTAGCCAACTGTGTGACAATAGTTATCATGTGCATTTCCAACCAAATTTCTGTGAGATCATAGACTCAAAAACTGGAAACAAGGTCTTTTCTGGAATCAGAAATAAAAATCTTTACTCAGTCTCTCTTGAGAGTCTGTCTGATCTCACATGTCTCATGTCTCATGACCATGAAAAATGGCTATGGCACAAAAGAGTTGGACATATCAGCATGAGAACCATGAGTCAGCTTGCAAATCAATCTCTTGTCAAAGGACTACCTAAAGTTAAATTTGACAAGGATATGATTTGTGAGTCATGCATAAAAAGCAAGCACAACAAATCAAGTTTCAAATCCAAGACTCATGTCTCAACTACCAGGCCACTTGAGATTCTCCACATTGACTTATTTGGACCAACTAAGACTGCCAGTCTTAGTGGTAAAAAATATGGTTTTTTTATAGTGGATGAGTTCTCAAGGTTCACCTGGGTTCTGTTCCTATCTCAGAAAGATGAATCTTATGACTCTTTCAAAACCTTTTTCAAAAAGATTCAATCTGAGAAAGGATATGGAATTGGATTTGTAAGGAGTGACCATGGTGGAGAATTTGAGAATGCCAAGTTTAAAAAATTCTTTGACAAAAATGGCATCACTCACAATTTCTCTTGTCCAAGAACTCCTCAACAGAATGGGGTAGTTGAGAGGAAGAATAGAACTCTTCAGGAAATGGCAAGAACTTTACTACGTGATTCTGGAATTGAGAAATACTTTTGGGCAGAAGCTGTCAACACATCCTGCTACATTATAAAAAAAGTTACCATAAGGAAGATCTTGAATAAAACTCCTTATGAGCTTTGGAAAGGCAGAAAACCCTCAATCTCTTACTTTCATGTTTTTGGATGTGATTGTTATATTTTAAATACTAAAGATCAGTTAGGCAAATTTGACACTAAATCTGATAAAGGAATTTTCCGGGGATATTCACTAACATCTAAAGCTTATAGAATATATAATTTGAGAACCAAAACTACTGAAGAATCTGTGCATGTAGTGTTCAATGAGATACAGGGAAAATTCCAAAAAGAAGTTGATGAAGAGATTGAAGAAATGATGAGAGAACTAAAGATCTCAACACAAGAAGCTGAGGAAAGATCCTCACCTGACCAAAAGCTATTGAGATCATCTCAACTGAGCAAAGAGGAAATATTCAATCTGAAGGACTGTCTCACAGAAGCAGCCACCTTGAGACATCTCATAACCTCCAAGAAGAAAACAAGCCAGATGATGAAACTGAAACTCAAGAAACAAGACAAGAAAATATTGAGATCCAAAATGAGCATGCATCTCAACTGCCTAGAAGCTGGAGATTAGTGAGATGTCATCCCAGAGAACAAATCATTGGAGAAACCTCAGACAGAATCAGAACTAGGTCTTCATTCAGAAACATTGAAAACTTAATGGTCTTATTATCTGAGACTAAACCAAAGAACATTGATGAAGCTCTCCATGATGAATCTTGGATTAAGGCTATGGAGGAAGAGTTAAATCAGTTTGAGAAAAGCCAAGTCTGGAATTTAGTTCCCCCACCATCTCATAAATCCATATTTGGAACCAGATGGGTTTTCAGAAATAAACTAAATGAGAAAGGGAAGGTCATGAGAAACAAAGCCAGACTGGTGGCACAAGGGTTCAATCAACAAGAAGGAATAAATTATGATGAGACATTTGCACCTGTGGCAAGACTTGAAGCTATAAGGATCCTGTTGGCATTTGCTGCATTCAAGGACTTCAAATTGTACCAGATGGATGTAAAAAGTGCCTTCCTAAATGAAATCATAGAAGAAGAAGTCTATGTGAGACAACCTCCTGGTTTTGAAGATCCTGATCATCCTGAATATGTGCTCAGACTCTCCAAGGCTCTGTATGGTCTCAAGCAGGCTCCAAGAGCTTGGTATGACATGTTGAGTTCTTTTTTAATTAAAAATGGTTTCACCAGGGGTAAGATTGACACTACCTTATTTAAAAAGGAAATCAACAAAGATTTATTAATTGTTCAAATTTATGTTGATGATATCATTTTTGGTTCGGCTAATAAATCTCTATGCCAAGAATTCTCAAGTCTCATGCAGGGAGAATTTGAGATGAGTATGATGGGTGAGCTGAGATTCTTCTTAGGGCTACAAATTAGGCAACTGACTGATGGGATCTTCATTAGTCAAGAAAAATACACTAGAGACCTGCTCAACAAGTTCAAAATGAGTGAGGCCAGACCAATGAAGACTCCTATGCACCCCTCAACTCAGATTGACCAAGATAAAGCTGGAAAAGCTGTCTCAGACAAGCTTTATAGAGGCATGATTGGTTCCCTTATGTATTTAACAGCTAGCAAACCTGATATTCAGTTTGCTGTGGGAATATGTGCAAGGTACCAATCTGATCCTAAAGAATCTCATCTCACTGTTGTTAAAAGAATATTTAGGTATTTGATTGGAACTACTAATCTTGGCTTATGGTATGAGAAAGGAAAAAGTTTTGATCTCATAGGATACAGTGATGCTGATTTTGCTGGTGACAAGATGGATAGAAAGAGCACCAGTGGATCCTTTCAATTCTTAGGAAAATGCCTTATCTCCTGGTCATGCAAAAAGCAAAATACCATTGCCTTGTCCACTACAGAAGCTGAGTATGTGTCAGGATCTGCATGCTGTACTCAAGTACTATGGATCAAATCTCAATTGCAAGATTATATAGTCAGGTACTCTAAAATTCCTATTTACTGTGATAACACTAGTGCCATAAACCTTGCAAAGAATCCTGTTCACCATTCTAGGTCTAAGCATATTGACATCAAACATCACTTTATAAGAGATCATGTGCAAAAAGGAAATATTGAATTAATATTTGTAGATACCAAAAGTCAGCTAGCTGACATCTTTACAAAACCCTTGGTAGAAGAAAGATTCATTGAAAATTTAAAATTGTTAAATGTGCATTGTCTTGATTAAAAATGATGAACTAAGCTCAACTTAGTACTGGGTTATGTGCTGAGAATCTCATCAGAAATGAGACTCAGGGGTCATCTGTGAAGAGACAAGGTCTCAGATGCATCTTCTATCAGACGCGTCTCGTAACTCGTCTCAACTCACGTCTCATGTGGTTACGGAAACGTAAATGAACGTTACTGAATGGAAGAAAGAGCCGTTAGTCAACGGCTAGCAACTGGCCACTACTTGGCAAACTAGCCGTTATGCTATAAAAAGAAGAGCCAACCACTCTTTAACCATTTTCAATAACTTCCCACTAGCGCATTTACTTCTTTTTTTATCCTACCCTCTCTCTCAGATCTCTTTCTATTTAAAGCTCATCTCTAACTCATAACTCACTTTCCTCTCTTCTGCAAATGCGCATCAAAATCACTGCTCTCAAACTCCCTTTTTCTGATAAATCCTCATCCTCATCATCTCCAGAAGCAAAAATGTGTTCTGGATCAGAAGAAGGATCAAAATCTCAGAGCATCCATTCAAGCTAAGAAACCCTGAGTCGTTCTCCATCTCCACAACCTAGCACAGAAACGGAACCCTCACAATCCTCCCAACCTACCCAACCTTCTCCATCTTCAAAGTCCACATCTTCCAAAAAGAGCACCCCTTTGCCTCCTAGGATGAAATCCCAAAGGATTGCTTCACAAGTCACCATAACTGCAGCTCCTAAATCCCCTGTTCACATAGACCTAACTCAACCAGAGGCTTCAAGGAAAGGGAAAGAAAAAGCTGTAGAAAGGAAGAAGCTTTCGTTTCAATATGATCTCTTTTCCAATGCTGAAGTGGAGGAGAAGTTTACTAAAAGATTCGTAGACAAGAAGATCTTAATAGGAAGAGTGATCTTATTTCAAGAGCTAAGAGATGAAGGATGGGACATTGGTCCCTATCTGGAAAAACAAGGATGGAAGGAATACTTGGGCATGACTGAGTCAGTTTTTCCAAAGATGACTAGTGCATTCTATGCATCCTGCTACAAAGCTAAGGGATCCTCCCAGGGTCAGCACCACATCATCTCTGACATCAGAGGTGTCCACATAGAACTGATAGAGGAAACTCTTGGTGCCATCATCCAAGCACCTGTACCTGGGAATAGGCTGTACAATGAAGAACATTGGTGGAATAAAGTTGGAATTCCATCAGCCAATGTAGGAACCTCTCTCTTCAAAGGTGGTCTCATCACAGATGTTGCATCATCTTTAAACCTATTTGGTAAATTTCTGTTTCATTTGGTTGTTAAGTGCATCTTGCCAAGGGCTGGCACTTTTAACAAGGTTTATCATCAAGACTTGATGGTGATGTATCACCTCAAGCATTGGATACCTCTGAACCTCCCATTTCTCATCTTAAGGCATATGGAGCATGCCTTCCACAACTCCAAGATCAACACATCTCTTCCCTTTGGAATGCTCACTACCAGAATCATAAGGCATTTCAAGGTTGATTTCAGCGGCTGTGAAAAGTCTGAAGAAAGACCAGGTTATGTTGGAAACGAAAATTTGAAATCTCTTGGCTTAAACGGTAAGAACATCCCCACTGCTACTTTTCTTTTAAATGATCCTCCTCCTGCTGTCCCTACAAACACACAAGCTTCTCCATCATTCAAAATGTCAGAGGCAGACAAGAAAAAGAAGAAAAGAAGGCCTTAAAGGCAGTTGGTGATGAAACTCAAGCAGGTTTTGAGTTTCCAGTAAAGGAACAGAAAAGGAAAGCTCAGCCTTCTGTCTCTACAGAAACTGAGACTAGGAGAAAGAAGAAGAAGAAATCCAAATCTGATCTCACTACTCTAGCTCATGCTGAACCAACACCTGAGAAACTCCATGAGTAAGGAGGAGAAGCAGAAGCTGAAGCAAGGAATAAAGAAGAATGAGCTATGTTTGAACAAGAAACTAAGCACCATTCACCACTGCAACAAACATCTCCTCAATTACCTCCTCCATCTCCTCCACCGGAGATAACTCCACAGGAAGTCTCTCATATCAGTAAGATTGTTGCTGAAACTTTAATGAGCTTAGAAAAGGATACCACAACCTCAACCTTTGAGACTTACCAAGAGCCGCAGCAAGTTGAGACTGAGACTGTTGAAGTAACTACCACTTAACAAGCTACTCCAGTAAGTCCAAAGCCAACTTACTCCATCCCTACTTCATTTCCCACTCCTGGAAAATTCTTTGTTGAGACCATCCTGCTCAGCTCACTACAACCCAAATATGACCAGTCTGCACCTCCCACTGACAGACCTGAGCCAGCTAAGGCACCCTCATCTGAACCATCCATTCCTACTCATCTGTCCAATTCAATCAATACTTTTCTGAACCAATTACAAAAGGAACAACAACAACAACGCCAGACCCTCCAAGCCAGAATTGAACAGAATCAGAAGAAGATCTTGAAGAAACTAAGGCACCACAAGAAGAGGCAAGAGGCCATTCTTTCAGGATTTGACACAGTCCTGCAAGCAATGCATGCATCAAATGAATTTCACAAGAGGATGAACCTTCATCTTTCCAATTTGCCTCCTCTGCCTGAGTTTCCTCAAACTGTGCTGCGACCCTATGGCCCTAGCTCAGGCTCATCCTCTTCCCTTTCATCCTAGCTATGCTAGTCTTTCGTTTTGATAATGTCATAAGGGGGAGAGTAGGTTAGATATATCTAATGAGAGTCTTGGGTAGGAAAACTTCACAGTTAGAGATGTAATTAACATCTTTTCACAGTTCTTTTGTTGAGATGCAGTGGCATCTTTTGCTTTGTAATCCTCTAAATTTATGATTAATGAAAATTGACTCTCAGATATCTGCAGTATATTTTATGTTTGGTTTGTTTAGCAATCTAATTGATATTTTAGCTCAAAATTGAATATTAAATCTCAGAACAAAAAAATAAGCTTATCACTCAGGGGGAGTTCTTTCCCTCAAGTATTTCTATTACAAAGAGATTGCTCAACTCAGGGGGAGTTAACCTTAGATATACATCATATTCATTTTTATCTCATCAGATATTTAAACTCATAGTTTGCCATCATAAAAAAAAGGTGAGATTGTTGAGACAAGCTCACCTCCAAGAAGTTTTTAATATGACAAACTGACTAAGTTTTAAATATACATATCAGATGCATCTTGTGTTGCTAACTGTGTGCTCAAGTGTGGCAGAGACTTTTTGTATTTAAGTTACTACAGGAATACATGAAGACAGAAAGGATTCTTAGACCACTTAAACAAGCTAAGTTATGGGTAGCAAGAACACAAGATCAGAAGCCATTAAATGTCTTTAAGAGCTTTACAACTGTGTGCTTCAAGGATCAGACTAGAGCTCAAGCAAGTCAATCTACACATACAACACGTGTGTTTGAATTAGAACAGAAAATATACAACCAAGCTCATCACTAAGGCTATAAAGAAACACTCCAACAAGATTAAGATAAAAGCATAGCTTGAGATGCAAGCCTATGTTCAGAAGCAATCATAGTTCAAGCAAGCATAAACATGAAGCCATGAACAGATGTAAGCTCAGATTTAGATGCAAGCAAGCTCAGCATGAGATGCAAGCCATGAATAGATGCAAGTTCAGCTTGAGATGCAAGAACAGCTTGAGATGCTGTCTCATGGACAGACGCGAACAGACGAGATCTCATTAGAGATACAAGAAAGTTATGACTAACTCTGGACAGAAGCAAGACTGCATGCTCAATGATAGTAGACAGCAAGTGAGGTCAACATAAAGTCAAACAAGGACACAAGGACACTGACACTGACATAGTGACTTAGCCTGAAAAGCTGCTATACACCTACTTGGAAAGCCTGTCTCCTTGCTGTGCACTCCAACAGCTAGAAACGGTCATATAACGACTAGTTTTTCTAACTGGAGATATAAAAGAGACAAGATCAAACAGTTGGAAGTGAGAGAGACTGCTTGCATTACTGTACGATCATCAAGCATCTTATCACATCTCAACTGACATCTCAAGTGCACATCTCAGCTGTCTGTGAACAGACTCATCTCATCTTGAGATCACCTGTCTCTTCTCATCTCTCTTGTGTGCATCACTATTATATTGTATATTAAGTAGAGTGATTACCTAGCTTACCCATCTCTATATCCATACTGTGTATGCTTGTAAGCTAGACTCATCATAAACATTTACTGTAACCTGTCTCATCTAAGATAGGAAGATTCCTAGTCTTAGAGTGAGGTGTTTGCGTCCTGAAGAGGCTGTAAGAATACTTGTGGCTCACCTAAGATAGGAGTGCCTAGGCTTAGTGTGAGTTAGACGTCCTGAAGAGGCTGTAAGAATACTTGTATTGGCGGGTTTGTCAATAGTGTAAAATCTCACGTGTTGTGAGGACTGGACGTAGCCCAAGGAGTGGGTGAACCAGGATAAGATCTCTGCCCCCTGTCTCTTATCTTGTCTGTACTAAGCTTATCTTGAAAGAACTAAAACAACTTAGTAACAAAAGCAATAACTGAACCAATATTCAAGACAAGATTCTGAATTAATCTAGAAATATAAATCATCATTAAAATTGTATTTATTTATATATCCTGTCCTTACAGAGACTCCAAGTCAACGAACTTGAGAGCACATCTCAACAATCAATTTTAGTGTGAAATAGCAGGAACAGATTTGAGAAGTCTATATTCAACCCCCCTTCTAGAGACCTTTAGCCAACTTCAAACAACAAGAAGGAATAGATTATGATGAGACCTTCGCACCAGTGGCCAGACTTGAGGCCATCAGAATTCTTCTAGCCTTTGCAGTTCCCGAAGACTTCAAACTCTATCAAATGGATGTAAAAAGTGCCTTCTTAAATGGCATTATTGAAGAGGAAGTGTATGTGAGACAGCCCCCTGGATTTGAAGATCCAAAACATCCATAATATGTGCTCAGATTGAAGGAAGCCTTGTATGGACTCAAGCAAGCACCAAGAGCTTGGTATGACAGGCTGAGCTCTTTCTTAGTTGAGAATTGATTCTCCAGAGGACAGATTGACACAACTCTATTCAAAAGGGAGTATCATAAAGATTTATTAATTGTTCAGATTTATGTAGATGATATTATTTTTGGATAAGCTAATGAATCTCTTTGTTAAGAATTCTCAAGTCTCATGCAGGGAGAATTTGAGATGAGCATGATGGGTGAGCTGAGATTCTACTTAGGCTTGCAAATCAAACAACAATCTGATGGCATATTCATATATCAAAAAAAATATGCGATGGATTTATTGATAAAATTCAAGATGAATGATGCCAAGCCAATGAAGACACCCATGCACCCATCAACTCAGATTGACAAAGATGAGAAGGGTAAGTCAGTCTCAGAAAAGCTGTACAGAGGTATGATTGGATCCTTTTTGTACTTAACTGCTAGTAGGCTATATATCCAATATGCTGTAGGAATTTGTGCTAGATATCAATTTGATCCTAAGGAATCTCACCTCTCAACTGTTAAAAGAATTTTTAGATATTTAATTGTAACAACTAATCTTGGTCTTTGGTATGAGAAGGGATCTAAATTTGATCTTACAGGCTATAGTGATGCTGACTTTGCTGGAGACAAGATGGATAGAAAGAGCACAAGTGGGACTTGTCAGTTCCTAGGAAAATGCCTTGTCTCATGGTCTTGCAAGAAGCAAAACACAATAGCCTTGTCCACAACTGAAGCTGAGTACGTCTCAGTTGCAGCTTGCTGCACACAAGTCTTATGGATCAAATCTCAAATGCTTGACTATGCACTAAGGTACTCCAAAATCCCAATCTTTTGTGATAAAACTAATGCAATCAATCTTGCAAAAAATCCCATTCATCATTCCAGATCTAAGCACATTGACATCAAGCATCATTTTATAAGAGATCATGTCCAAAAAGGGAACACTGAAATAATTTTTGTTGATACCAAAAATCAACTAGCTGATATTTTCACTAAGCCCTAGTGGAAGAAAGATTTACTTCAACTTTAAAATTCTTAAATATGCGTTCTTTTGTCTAAATTTAAAAAAAATTTAATTAATTAAATTTGAGTGTTGAGACTGAAACTAAGTCAAGAGCTGAGATCAGCCCTGAGACTCAGTCTGAGATGGAGGTAAGATGAGACTCATTGACAGTCTGGGGTAAGGGTCTCAAACGTCAAAGAGATGATATAGAGAGCGTCTGTGTAACTGACGCTAACGGCTAGTATGCACAGAACGGTTACCCTTAAAACATGCGCACTACAAGTCGTTATGTATAAAAAGGAGAGCCCAACCGTTCTCAACTGCTCATTAACTCCCCACTAAGCCACTCTCCCCTCTCTCTCATCTCAGAATCTCTTTTATATAGAAAGAAAACTCATCTCACTCCTCTCACAAATGCGTATCAAAGTAATAGCTCTAAAACTTCCTTACTCTGATATCTCCTCATCATCTTCCTCCCCTGAACTCAACATGTCTTCTTCAAGATCCTCTGAATCCATGGGAAGCCTAATCTTAGGACATAAGAGGTTGAGTCGTTCTCCTTCTCTTCAACCAAACACTGACTCAGAAGCCACACCCATTCAAGCTCAACCTTCCCCCTCATCTAAATCCACTTCCTCTAAGAAAACCAAATCTCCTCTGCCTTCCAGACCCAAATCCAGAAGGATAGCCTCTAATGTGGTACAAACCTCTGCACCAAAACCACCTAAATCACCTGAACACATTGATCTCACTGCCCCCATTCCTTCCAAAAAGGGGAAAGAAAAACTTGCTGAAGGAAGCAAGAGCAAAAAGCTTTCTATCTCAAATAAAGGAAGATAGTCATTGGCAGAGTGATTATGTTGGACGAACTGAGATAGGAGAACTGGGACATTGCTCCCTATCTCAAGAAGCAAGGTTGGGATGCCTATCTCTGCATGATTGAGCCCGTCTTTCCCAAGCTGACACGTGCCTTCTATGCCTCTTGCACCACAGCCAAAAGAGCCTCTCATGGGTTGCCCCATGTCATTGCCAACATTAAAGGAGTTTAAGTTGAACTCACTGAAGAAGTTCTGGGAGCCATTATTCAAGCTCCAATTGCTGGGAACCAGATCTACAATGAGGAGCAATGGTGGAATCATTTGGGGATTCCATTTGAGAGCGTTGCATTGTCTCTGTTCAGCCAAGCAGTGATGAGAAACTCCTCTTCTACTCTCAATCTCTTTGGTAAGTTTCTGTACCATTTGGTGGTAAAGACCATCATGCCTAGAGCTGGGACTTTTGACAAAATCTACTCATCTGATCTTATGGTGATGTATCACCTCAAGCACGAGATTTCTTTGAACCTCCCCTTCCTCATCTTGAAGCACATGGAGCAGGCCTTCAATAACACAAAAATGACTGCCTCTCTCCCCTTTGGTATGCTGGTTACCAAGATCTTGAAGCATTTCAAGGTAGATCTGTATGGGAGTGAAGAGATGAAGGAGAGACCCACCTTATTTGGAAAGTCCAACCTTCAGTGTCTCAAACTTGATGGTAAGTCTATTCCTCCTCCTACTTTTCCCATTATCTATCCTACTAAAATTCCTACATGTGTTCAAGCCTCTCCCTCCTAAAAAATGTCTTGTCCAGAGATAGTGACTAAAAAGAAAAAGAAAAAGACTGTGAAAGAAGCTGTTGCTGAAGGATCTCAAGCAGGATCTGAGATCCAGAGGAGAGAAGAAAAGAAAAGCAAATCTCAACCAGAAGTCTCAACTGAGACTGAGGTAAGGAGAAAGAAGAACAAGAAGACAAGAACAGAGGGCATCACTTCGGCTCTTGTACAATCTGACCCTCAGCCCTTAAGAGCTGAGCCCTCACATCCACCTGAGCATACTGAGATGCCCTCTGAGCCTGAGACTCAAGAACAACCTGAAGCTGAGCATGTTCAGACACCACTAGCCTCACCCATTCACAACACTCCAGCAACATCACCTTCCCCTATCACAAAAATAGTAGCTGAGGCCCTTGCTAGCTTAGACAAAGAGATGCTTGATACCTCTACACATGAGGTTATGCAAGAGGAAAAGGTGCCTAAACCTGAGATTGAAAAGGAAGTTCCAGTCTCTCAAGAGACGACTCCAGTCTACTCTCCTCCTGCTCACTCTTATCATACCTCTCTACCCACTCCTGGTAAATTTTCCGTGGACTCTCTCTTCAATTCTCCTCCTTCAAAGTATGATCAATCTGCTCCATCACCACCTGCTCCTACTCCAATAGCTGAACCATCAATACCCACTCACCTCTTTGATTCAATCAACACCTTTTTGAACCAACTGCAAAAGGAACAACAGTAACAGAAGCAAGAGCTTAGCACTAGTCATGAGCCCAAACAGAAGAAGATTCTTAAGGAACTTAAGAAGAACAAGCTAAGGCAAGAGGCAATCCTAAATGGTTTGGACACTGTTCTTCAAGCCATATGCACTTCAAATGACTTCAACCGCAAGATGCACCTGCATTTGTCCAATCTTCCTCCTCTACCTGACATCCCACAGACTGTGCTAAGGCCTCCTAGGTCTCCTTCAGGTTCATCTTCTTCCCCATCTAGCTAGGCTAGTTATTTTCTGTGTTTTGATAATGGCAAAAGGAGGAGTAGGTTAGAGTAAAGCCGTTTTAGCTTTAGGAAGATGAGATCTAGTTGATGGCAATCTTTACTTTCTGATTGTTTGTGAATCTGTGAATCTTTTGTAATCATCTCATCTAAATTATTATGAATTCAATGAATGATCCTTCGGTATTATCTTATAGTACCTGGTTGTGATGCATCTCTATTCTTACTGTATCTTATAAATCTTGAAATATCAAATCATAGATGCAAATGAATGAATAATTTTCACGCTTATCTTGCAATACTTGTTTGTTGTGCATCTCAATGCCTTAAGAACTTTAAGCAAGCAAATTTTTTTTAGAAAAATGCTCAGACTCAGGGGGAGCTGAGACTTTAAAAATTGGTACTTATGTTGAAGAACCTTCTAAAGGAAAGTCCTCAAACTCAGGGGAGCTGAGACTTGAAAATATATTTTCAACATAAAACAAAAGCTTTATGATTTGCCATCATAAAAAAAGGGGGAGATTGTTAAGACAAACTCACTCCTAAAGTTTTTAATGAAGTCAAACCATCAAGTAAAGTGATCACAAGAGCAAAGCATGTTATGCATCTTTTTATTACTAACTGTTTGCTCAAAGTGTTTGCAGAATTCTAGACTTTAAATTTGCAGGATAAAGTTCTTATGCTAAGATAATGTCAACGACACAAGTTAGCTCTTTGTGGTATAAATTGTATAAATCCAGAATCAAGATTCACCAAAAGAAAGACAAAACAAGAGCTGCTGAGCAAGTGAGATTCAAAGTCAGACTCAGACTGAGAGTCAGACATAGATGCATAACTTAGATGCAGAAATGAGACTCAGACGCAAGCCTACATAGAAGAACTGAGACTCAGATGAGAGCCCAAGACTAAGACCGGAACTCAGATGCAAGAACTGCCATCAGACAAAGCCTGAGATTCAGACTCAACCTAAGGAGACAGGTGATGGCACACTGTTAGAAGCTTGGACCTGCAAGACCTACACTGGAGGAAATGCACCAACTTCAAGCCAGAAATTCAAGCAAGGAAGAGTTGGAGAATTTAGTGTCCTACAAATAAAGGTCACTACCATACAAAATAAGGTCACTACCCTACAGAAGGACACCTTGACCCTGGATAGGACCCTCGTCCTATGGACCACCCTTTATTAGGACTTTTTTGTATTTTCTTTTTATTTTTGTAATTTTCCTTTTATTTTCCACCTACTTGGGCGCCCACATGTATGGGTTTATTGGCTAGTAGGTTGCCTTGCTAAAAGGCTTAGGAGTCTTGGGTTCAATTCCCACATATGATAGAATTTTTATTCATCTTTTTATTTGTTTTCATGAGTGGGGTGCTAAATTGAGAGGTTTATTGGCTTAAGACTTAGCTTAGCCATACACCTTTAGGGTCTTGGGTTCAAAACCCACTTAGGAGTGTTTTCACTCATCTTTTATTTTTCTCCCATTTTATGCTCCTAAAAATCTGCCCCCTTCCCCCTCATTTCCTATAAATATGAGTCCTCTCCTCTTGTAATTGACCCATTGAATTTTGAAGTAAAGGCATTATGCCAAATTTTCTCCTCCCTTTGTGAGTTGAGTGAGGCTTGGTGGTTGTTGCTCAAACCATACTGAGACTTATCTAATTCTCCTAAATTAGTGGCGTCTGGCATTGGACTTATCTGCTGCAAGTGGACTCTTGCTTCAGTGGCGTCCTTCCCATTTCTTCCTCTCCACTTTTTCTTTCATTTTCTCTCATTTTCTTGCATTTTCTTGCGCAATTATAGTTGCTGCCCTGCACCTATAATTCGAAATTTTAGTGCCTTTAATTGATTCTAATCGGTTGGTTTTGCTCAATTCAAGATCCTACACCTATCCGGCTATCAACAGGGCACAAGGAGTCAATAGGAGTCAAGACAAGGACACTGCACACGCTGACACAAGGCAGTGCGCATAGTACCTTTTTTTGCAGGGAACTCTTCTCTCTCTGCAACGGTCACAAACGGCCATGTAACGACTAGTTTTCATTTGAATTAAATGCCAGACTCAACAGTGAAGAAGAGAGAGAGAGAGACTATGCTGCATATTGTAAAATCTTTGCATCTCAACTACATCTCAAGTCCTTCTCATCTTAGATCCAGTCTCAACTAGAGAACACCTTTGTAGTCTCATCTACTCTCTTTAAAGTTCTTAAATTCCTATCCTTGTAAAAGAGAATATATCTAGCTGATCTCACTGTCTACCCCTACTTTGTATGTTGTAAGCTAGACTATCATCATTCTATCATTCCTTGTAAGTTGTCTCAACTGAGATAGGAGAGAGCCTAGACTCAGTGTGAGGTGTAAGAAGCCTGAAGAGGCCCAATGAAGAATACTTGTTTCACAACCAAGGTAGGAGAGCCTGAGCTTGGTGTGAGGGTGATCCTGAAGAGGCAACAAGAATACTTGTATTTGACAAGGTTATCAATAGTGGAAATCTCACATGTTGTGAGGACTGGACAGAGCCCAAGGAATGGGTGAACCAGGATAAATCAGTGTGCATCTCTTTCCCTTATCTCCTTATTTACATTGCACAATCAATACTTGAGACATCTATGCTCAAAAAATTTAAATTTGTTTAAAAGAAACTAAGTCTTAACTACTGAGATTCACTTTTACAAAGTTAATAATTATACTAAGTTATGACAGTATCTTTTCTAACCCGTCTAAGCTTCCAAGTTATCAAACTTGAGAACACGTCTCAGCTTGAGCTTAAGTGTTTTTCAGGAACAAAATTTTAAAAGTCTCTATTCAACCCCCATTTTAGAGACAACCAGCCAACTTCACTAATCACCCTGGGTACTAATCACCCTTAATTTCTGGGTACTAATCACCCTTATTAACTAGGTACTAGTCACCCAAGTCTTAACTCAATTTCTGAAATCAGTCTTTTCTTTATTAGGTGAACTGGGCCGAAGCCAAAACTAGGGCCGAAGCTAAAACCTGGGGCCGAAGCCATTTTACTTGGCCGTAGCCAAATTCATTTTTACTGGGAGCCGAAGCTCAAACTCATTTTCCAATTAACTGGGCCAGAGGCCAAAAGCCATGCACACACATGCATCAACACATATGATAAATGACATATAGCTCATGAGGTGCCTTTCTGCTGCTATCAGTACTTGTCTGTGTTGATTGAATTGCTTGATTTCTTGCTAGTTTTGGGGCTGTTTTCGGCCGATAATTCCCACCCCCTAGGTGTTTGTTTAAATGCCTCTTTAATTGCTCATACTTGTTCTTGAGTAATTCTTGCAAATTGCTTGATATAACTGCTTGTTTGTGGTGAAGTGTGGTAAGAGGAGGCATTGTTGTCTTCATTTTTCCAAAGATCGTTCACCTACATTTCTCCCCTTTACCATTAATTGTTCATTCCCATATTCATCTCTTTACTTTCCGCCTTTAATTTTCCGCCATTTAATTTCCGCTTCTCCCCATCCTTTTAATTTCTGCTCTCCCCTTTACTTTCTGCCATTTACATTTCTACTCTCCCCATCCTTTTAATTTCCGCTTCCCCCTTTACTTTCAGTCATTTACTTTCAGTCCTCCCCATCCTTTTAATTTCCGCTTCCCCCTTTACATTTCTGCTTTCCCCATCCTTTTACTTTCTGCCATCCCCTTCTACTTTCTGTCATTTACATTTTTGTCCTCCCCATCCTTTTAATTTCAGTTTTCCCCTTTAATTTCTTGCCATTTATTTTTGCGCAATTTTTCCTTCTTATTTTTGCCATTTTTGCGCTTTTTTTGGGCTCTTGTGTTGTTCAATTTCCTACTCTTGTTATGTCTGTTTGATTGGCATTCTGATTGCAAATTTGGATTGACTGCTATCTCTACCTTGGACTTTCCCTGTTTGATTGTGCAAAACGCTCACCTATAGGATCTTTTTTTGGTTCATAGTATTGGAAGAAGATTAACAAATTCTAATTGTTGATTTTCCTTCAAATTTTAATTCCAATCTTAAAATTGAACCAAGCGCGTTTCTGTGACCATACCGGTTTTGTATAATCAACAAGGAAGTGCTAAGAAATTTTTTTTGGCCATTTTTGAAATCAAGTTGCCATCACGTTTTTACAGTTTTTAGAAATCAGTTTATTCATTATTTTTGCTTTTCTGGGCAACTTGGACCAATTTACTGTCAGAAAATTCCAAAAATATTACAGTAGGTACAGTTAATTTTCTTTTCATTGTGTAAAAATTTGTGTAATTTTTTGTTGGGGAAAAAGACAAAAAAAGAAAGAAAAGACAAGAAAAATACAAAAGGTACGTACGTGCCAAAAATAGAAAAGAGGTGTAAAAAGCAAAAAGGGTGCAAAGTCAACAACAAGGAAGAAAAAGTCAAAAGACACCAAAAAAAGAGTCAAAAATTCAAAAAAAATTCAGAAAAATAGAAAAAACAAAAACAAAGAAATATCCCAACAATACAGTGACAATTTTACTGTAATTTTTCTGTTTCATTTCCCTGTATACCGTAATTGAGTTGTATTTGTTGTTTTCTTAAAACGACAATTTTGGCAACTCTTTTTCAAAAATCACCAAAAACAATTCTCTTTGCAATTTCTTCCATCTTGTCTTGTTTGATGTCTGCTCTTGTGTATAAGCTTGTTTGAGTGCCAGCTTTTCTTGTTTGTCATATCAATTCTTTTGTTTTGTCTTAGGATTTTTCCAATCTTCTTCCAGTAGGTATTTTTCTTTGTTAGTACGCTTCTATTTGGGTAAGGGTTAAGACTTAGACTCACGTTGGTCTTTGCAACTTCTAATCAACCTCCAACCGAGTAGAAGAGGCAAGAGAGTCTCATTAGAGAAAAAGCCAAAAAAGAGTGACATACACAAGTGTTGCATTCCATTGAGTGTAAACACTTAATTGAGTGGAAAGGTCCTTAAAAGTTTTAACATAAAATCAATTAGGAGAATGGAAGGAAGGAGGCAAGGGGAAAGGGCAACCATGTTGTTTAGGAAAGCCTTAGAAACACCTTTGGGTGAAGAAGAGAGCCAAAGAGAGAACCTATTCCACACTAGGTGCCAAATTGAAGATAAGGTATGTTTAGTAATCATAGATGGAGGAAGTAGTAGCAACTTAGCTAGCCTTAGGTTAGTTAACAAGCTAAACCTACCTACTACCCCACATCCAGAACCTTATACACTTCAATGGGTGAGTGATGAGGAAGAATTTATGGTGGATATGCAAGTGAGCTTAAGGTTTAAAGTTGGGGATTACCAAGATGAAATGACCTTTGATGTCATACCCTTAGAAGCCTCTCACATCCTTTTAGGAAGACCATGGCAATATGAGAGAAGGGTAAAACATGATGGGTATTCCAACACCTATAGGTTCCGCCACCAAAAGGTTAAATTCACCTTAATGCCTATGACCTCTAGTGAAATAAAAGAAGATCAAACCACACTTAAGAGGTTAATAGAAAAGGAGAAAAGAGAACAATTAGAAAAAGAGAAAGAAGAGACACTTAAAAGGGAAAGTGAGGAAGAATTAAGAATGCAAGAAGAGAAAGCATGTTTATCTTGTGATCATTTGAATGCTAACTCTTCTAGTGAAAGCATGAATAGGTTTATGGAAAACATTCCTAGTATTGCAAAAAGGACAACTCAAGCAGTTGAAAGGGAGTTTCCTAAACTAAATTTCTTTATGCATGAAATGCCTTCTTCTATGCACAATTATATGCCTCAAAGCATTACATGTTTGAAAGAAATAAACAATGTTGATGATGCTTTGAAATCTATTGCATGTTTAGAAAAGCCAACTAAGTTTAAGAGTACCATGAAATTTACTAGAGACGCATGCTTAGTCAATTCCTTTGATCAATTTAGATTACATGATAGGAATGATAACAAAGTTGGATTGAATATACATGCACCTTTGGTTTGTGTTTATAAGTTGAATACACATTTTGGGCCTCAAATAATTATTTCATATAAAGATGTGTATTATGCTCTTGAATTAGTTTGTAAAAAGGATAAAAATTTGGATGAAGCTATCACATATGAGAAAACTTGTTTGACATCCATCTTACATGATGATATGCTTCATAGTGTGCTTGCTCAAAGTAATTCTTTTAATGTTTCACCTTACATGAATACATATGATAATATGCAAAAGGTGTCATATTACTTGAGTGAGTGCAATAGAATGGATATGCCTGGTGAACAAACTTGCATGAATACCTCATGGCATGAACATATACACTACCCTTTTGACAATCATACTCAAGATGCATGTGTTATGTTCAATAAAAATGTGGGGATGTTATTGAAAAATATTAAGACATTTATGCCATATAGTTTCACTTGTGCATTTATTTGGGAACACAGTGTAGAATATTTTGATGAATATCGCACATTGAAACATATTTTGTACTTGTGTGGAGTTTATTTCCTGAGCCTTCTCCATGACCACTTACTTATCTTACTTGCAAGGGAGGGCTTCAAAAGATTAGTCTTTGATCCAGGATCTAAATCCATAGAGTACATGGACAAGATGGTTCAATCTCCATTGAGGGAGTTTTCTAACCCTTTTCACAAATACCTCTTGTTCATATCATATGTTTTTCTTTTGCTAATGTTTATGATTCCCAAGTATTTTTGTTATGAGCCTTCACTTTGCTTGCTGTGGAATAATACTTATGGGTCTTCTTCTTGTTGTCTAGGCTCAAGGGAGATGTCCAACTTGTGGATCTCTGACTCTACTCTCAAAAGACTAAGGGAAGTACCTTCTTACTTCCTGAATTTTGTCATCCATCTCCTTCTTCTGCCAGTTCATTATACTTATGTCTTCTTACTGAATTTTTCAAATTTGTGGTCAAATCCTTTTCAAGGGGGAGGGAATGATGGCACACTGTTAGAAGCTTGGACCTGCAAGACCTACACTGGAGGAAATGCACCAACTTCAAGCCAGAACTTCAAGCAAGGAAGAGTTGGAGAATTTAGTGTCCTACAAATAAAGGTCACTACCCTACAAAATAAGGTCACTACCCTACAGAAAGACACCTTGACCCTGGATAGGACCCTTGTCCTATGGACCACCCTTTATTAGGACTCTTTTTGTATTTTCTTTTTATTTTTGTAATTTTCCTTTTATTTTCCACCTACTTGGGCGCCCACATGTATGGGTTTATTGGCTAGTAGGTTGCCTTGCTAAAAGGCTTAGGAGTCTTGGGTTCAATTCCCACATAGGATAGAATTTTTATTCATCTTTTTATTTGTTTTCATGAGTGGGGTGCTAAATTGAGAGGTTTATTGGCTTAAGACTTAGCTTAGCCATACACCTTTAGGGTCTTGGGTTCAAAACCCACTTAGGAGTGTTTTCACTCATCTTTTATTTTTCTCCCATTTTATGCTCCTAAAAATCCGCCCCCTTCCCCCTCATTTCCTATAAATAGGAGTCCTCTCCTCTTGTAATTGACACATTGAATTTTGAAGTAAAGGAATTATGCCAAATTTTCTCCTCCCTTTGTGAGTTGAGTAAGGCTTGGTGGTTGTTGCTCAAACCATACTGAGACTTATCTAATTCTCCTGAATTAGTGGCGTCTGACATTGGACTTATCTGCTGCAAGTGGACTCTTGCTTCAGTGGCGTCCTTCCCATTTCTTCCTCTCCACTTTTTCTTTCATTTTCTCTCATTTTCTTGCATTTTCTTGCGCAATTATAGTTGCTGCCATGCACCTATAATTCGTAATTTTAGTGCCTTTAATTGATTCTAATCGGTTGGTTTTGCTCAATTCTAGGTCCTACACCTATCCGACTATCAACAGGGCACAAGGAGTCAATAGGAGTCAAGACAAGGACACTGCACACGCTGACACAAGGCAGTGCGCATAGTACCTTTTTTTGCAGGGAACTCTTCTCTCTCTGCAACGGTCACAAACGGCCATGTAACGACTAGTTTTCATTTGAATTAAATGCCAGACTCAACAGTGAAGAAGAGAGAGAGAGAGACTACGCTGCATATTGTAAAATCTTTGCATCTCAACTACATCTCAAGTCCTTCTCATCTTAGATCCAGTCTCAACTAGAGAACACCTTTGTAGTCTCATCTATTCTCTTTAAAGTTCTTAAATTCCTTATCCTTGTAAAAGAGAATATATCTAGCTGATCTCACTGTCTACCCCTACTTTGTATGTTGAAAGCTAGACTATCATCATTCTATCTTTCCTTGTAAGTTGTCTCAACTGAGATAGGAGAGAGCCTAGACTCAGTGTGAGGTGTAAGAAGCCTGAAGAGGCCCAATGAAGAATACTTGTTTCACAACCAAGGTAGGAGAGCCTGAGCTTGGTGTGAGGGTGAGCCTGAAGAGGTAACAAGAATACTTGTATTTGACAAGGTTATCAATAGTGGAAATCTCACATGTTGTGAGGACTGGACAGAGCCCAAGGAGTGGGTGAACCAGGATAAATCAGTGTGCATCTCTTTCCCTTATCTCCTTATTTGCATTGCACAATTAATACCTGAGACATCTATGCTCAAAACAAATTAAATTTGTTTAAAAGAAACTAAGTCTTAACTACTGAGATTCACTTTTACACAGTTAATAATTATACTAAGTAATGACAGTATCTTTTCTAACCCGTCTGAGCTTCCAAATTATCAAACTTGAGAACACGTCTCAGCTTGAGCTTAAGTGTTTTTCTGGAACAAAATTTTAAAAGTCTCTATTCAACCCCCATTCTAGAGACAACCAACCAACTTCACTAATCACCCTGGGTACTAATCACCCTTAATTTCTGGGTACTAATCACCCTTATTAACTAGGTACTAGTCACCCAAGTCTTAACTCAATTTATGAAATCAGTCTTTTCTTTATTAGGTGAACTGGGCCGAAGCCAAAACTAGGGCCGAAGCTAAAACCTGGGGCTGAAGCCATTTTACTGGGCCGTAGCCAAATTCATTTTTACTGGGAGCCGAAGCTCAAACTCATTTTCCAATTAACTGGGCCAGAGGTCAAAAGCCATGCACACACATGCATCAACACATATGACAAATGACATATAGCTCATGATAAATCTAGACATTTTAATAATGGTTTCATCACCCCAACATGTTAATCCCAGGATAAAAACCCCAAAAGCATGCCCTAATTTGAAGTTCTATGCATACAACCTTAATAATACTCATATATTGAATCTAAACAAAGTCAACCAAACAAAAACCACATACATGCTCAGAGAAAGGGGAAGAAATAATAGGGTTCATTGAAAAGTATTCTTACTAACATGGGTGATAGTTGTGAGCTATACTCACCTCTATGGAAGCTCAAAGGGAAGAGGAAGGAAGCTGGAGAAGGTTGGGGGTGAAGGTCCTCGGCTTCTCCTCCTTCTGGCTCCAAAAGCTCCTTCTCTCTCTATAACTCCCTCCCCCTCTCTCTTTAAGAATAAAGGAACAAATAAGAATGGGGGAAACAACCCTAATTTTAAGTTTTAAAGTCGGGGACGCGTGGTCTCGCTCAAGCGAGCCCTTCTCGCTTGAGTGAGTGCTCAGAAAACTTTATGAAATCGCATTGTCGCTCAAGCGAGAAGCCTCTCGCTTGAGCGAGAATGCTCCAGAGAGCATCCCCCTCTCTGGATTAATTTCGCTTGAGCGAGACTCTCTCGCTTGAGCGAAATTCTCCCATAGAGTGCCCCTTTTCTGAGTGAATTACGCTTGAGCTAGACTCTTTTCGCTTAAGCGAAATTCTTCCAGAGAGCACTCAACTTGCTCCCTTGTTTCTCGCTTGAGCGAGAGCCTCCTCGCTCAAGCGAGAAAACCAGAACTCAGATTTGTAGAATTTACTGATATGCTCGCTCAATCAAGCCCTTCTCGCTTGAGCGAGGACATCAAAACCCAAAGTTCTAATTTCTCACCTTAACTCATTCTAACTCAGTTCGAACCACCTTTTTGTTGATCCTCTCTGACAACATACCTTTCTAACTCAGTCCTTCTTCATCTAAACCTCTTTCCCTCATACCTATACTGTATGCTTCTCTCCGTCTCAGGGTGTGGTTTCTTCTAAGTTTAGCCTACAGTTGTTTGACTTAACACTTGGTTTCTCTCCTAAGTTATGCTAAGATTTGTGGCTATTAATACATTGCCTAATTCTGGTCTAGATTCACACTCTAATCCCCAAATTCTCCTTCTACTTCTAACCTTCCTCTCTTGACCGGATCCATAGCCTAAGGCTTTCACTATACTCTCGAGGCCCTAATTTTTGGGATGTTACATCATGTATAATAAAGGAGACTTGGGTCTTCGGACGTCATGCTTAAAGAGGAAATTTATGTTATATGTTTTAATCTATTATTGTTAAGGGGTAAGGTCCAATGGCTTTCAGGGATGACGGTCCCTGTTAGCCTGAGCTCAGTCTAACCTTCATAGATAAGCGAAAAGACCCCCTGGGTGGTGGGTTAAACACTTCATGTTTATCTGATAAGTGCAAAATATATGATAATTTCTTATATAATTACTGCACATACTGAAGTTGGCTGAACGTCTCTAGAAGGGGGCGGGTTGAATAGAGACTTTCCGAATCTGTTCCTGCAATTCCACACTAAAATTGATAGTTGAGATGTGCTCTCAAGTTTGTTAACTTGGAGTCTCTGTTAAGACAAGATGGAGTTTATCAATTTTGGTAAAGATCCTTGTCTAGACTTTAGTTTAAAGTCTTATCTTGATTATCAATTCAATAGTATCTTTAGTTATCAAGCTGTATTAATTGATTCAAGATAAGCAGATATAAGAATAAGGTAAGAGACAAGAGACAGAGATCTTATCCTGGTTCACCCACTCCTTGGGCTACGTCCAGTCCCCACAACCTGTGAGATTTTCCACTATTGACAAACCAGTCAATACAAGTATTCTTACAGCCTCTTCAGGACGTCTCACTCACACTAAGCCTAGGCACACTCCTATCTTAGCTGAGTCACAAGTATTCTTACAACCTCTTCAGGACGTACACACCTCACTCTAAGACTAGGCACACTCCTATCTTAGATGAGACAGGTTACAGATAGATGTTTGTGTTAAGTCTAGCCTAAGCTCATACAAAGTATGGATATAAAAGTAATTGAGCTAGACTAGGTCTCAACTCTGGTTACAGTATTGGAATGATATTCACAGAGAGGAGATGAAAGAGACAAATGTATGATCTCAAGATGAGATGTGTCTATGCTCAGACAGCTGGTAGATACACTTGAGATGTCTGTTGAGATGTGATAAGATGCTTAATGATTTCACGGAAGTGCAGGCAGTCTCTCTCACTTCTCAGCTTTTGATAATGTCTCTTTTATATCAAGACTTGAGAAACTAGTCTTTATATGGCTGTTACAGTCCGTTGGAGGGTACAACAGTAGGCAGACAATAGCTTTTCAGTCTTTAAGGTATTGTGTCAGTGTCCTTGTGTCCTTGTTTGTCTTCATGCTGACTCTACTTGCTGTCTTCTCAGCTGAGCTTGAATTCTTGCCTCTGTTCAGAGTCTGACTTACTTTTCCTGCATCTGTGCTACGATCTCATCCTTCTACGTCTGACCTTGAGACGACGTCTCAAGCTGTTCTTGCATCTCAAGCTGAACTTGCATCTGTTCATAACTTGTATCTCAAGCTGTGCTTGAGTCTCTTTTTAGTTCCAAGACTTCTTGCATCTTAGCTGGGTCCTCATCTAATCATGAGATGACATCTGAACATACAAATCTTGTATCTCATGCTGTGTTGATTTTTGAAGTGTTTCTCATAGTCTTAGCCATAAGCTTTGGTTGCACCACATCTGTTCTGATTCAAACACACATGCTGTATGTGTAAATTGACTTGCCCGAGCTCTAGTCTGATCTTTGAAGCACACAAACGTTGTAAAGCTCTTTATAGCTTCTATTCTTGTGCCACTGTTACTTATGTTATAACTGATCTTAGTGGTCTAAAGATCCTTTCTGTCTTCATGTATTCCTGCAGTAACTTAAATACAGAAAGTCTCTACCACACTTGAACACACAGTTAGTGACACAAGATGCATCTCATCTGGATATTTAAACTTACTCAGTTTGTCATATTAAAAACTTCTTTAGGGTGAGCTTGTCTCAACAATCTCCCCCTTTTTTGATGATGGCAAACTGTAAGTTATATATCTGATGAGATCAGTGAAAGAGAGATGCATGAATGATTTTACTTTTCTTAAAATGTGCAAACTCTTGTTAAACAGAAGTAATGTAAGGAGAAGAGCTCCCCCTGAGTCATAGACTATTTTTCTGTTATGTTTTGTCTTAAGACTTAGTGTTTGAAATTTTGATTAAGATATTTAAGTGAACTGAACAAAGATATACTGCAATCATAGAGAGTCACTTCCATTAATCAAAAAGATAACTATAGAGGATTACATTCACAAAAGATGCCACTGCATCTCATTAAATTTCTGTGAAGAGATGCAAACTACATCTCTAACTAAGCATAACTAATCCTCATAGACTGAAATTGAAAAAATCTAACACAAACTCTCATTAGATATCTAACCAACTTTCCCCCTTTTGACATTATCAAAACAAGAAAACTAGCTAAGCTAGGATGAGTGGGAAGAGGATGAGTCTGAATCAGGTCTTGATGGGCGCAGCACAGTTTGAGGAAACTCAGGCAGAGGAGGCAAATTGGAAAGAAGAAGGTTCATCTTCCTGTGAAATTCATTCGATGCATGCATTGCTTGCAGGACAGTGTCAAATCCTGAAAGAATGGCCTCTTGCCTTTTCTTGTGGTGCTTCAGCTTCTTGAGAATCTTCTTCTGATTCTTCTCAATTCTTGCTTGGAGGTTCTGGTGTTGTTGTTGTTGTTGTTCCTCTTGTAATTGATTCAGAAAAGTATTGATTGAATTGGACAGATGAGTAGGAATGGATGGTTCAGATAAGGGTGCCTTAGCTGGCTCAGGTCTGTCAGTGGGAGGTGCAGACTGATCATATTTAGGTTGTGGTGAGTTGAGCAGGATGGTCTCAACAAAGAATTTTCCAGGAGTGGGAAATGAAGTAGGAATGGAGTAAGTTGGCTGTGGACTTACTGGAGTAGCTTGTTGAGTGGTGGTGACTTCCACTGTCTCATGCTCAAGTTGCTGCTGCTCTGGAGCTGTCTCATGGCTTGAGGCAGTGGTATCCTTCTCCAAGCTGACCAAGGTCTCAGCAACTATTTTGCTCACAGGAGAGACTTCTTCTGTGATCATTTCTGGTGGAGAGGAGTGTGGAGGTGACTGATGCTGGGGTGAGTGGACCAAGGTCTCTTCTGCATTCAGAAGTTCTTCTTCTTTAGTAACAGGTGCTTCTTTTTCAGTCATGGCCATATCTCCTTCAATCTGTGCTTCTTCTTCTTCATTTCTTATTGCTTCTTCTTCTGCCACTTTTTCAGGCTGTGGCTCATCTTCAGCAGGAGTCTGTCCAGCTTGAGTAGACGACTCATACTTGGACTTCTTTTTCTTCTTTTTCTTCTTCTCAGTCTCTGTAGAGATGGATGGTTGAACTTTTCTTTTCTTTGACAGGAATCTCAGATCCTTCTTGAGATCCTTCAATAGCTTCCTTTGAGGCCTTCTTCTTCTTTTTCTTTTTGGCTTCAGACATCTTGGAAGAAGGAGAAGCCTGTGTTGTGGTAGGTACAGCAGGAGTGGAGTCAGTTAAGGGAAAAGTGGGGGAAGGAATAGACTTACCATCTAGACCAAGAGACTTGAGATTCTTGTTGCCAATATATCCAGGTCTCTCTTCAGACTTCTCACAGCTGCTGAAGTCAACTTTGAAATGCTTCATGATGATGGTGGTGAGCATCCCAAATGGAAGAGAGGCATTGATCTTGGAGTTGTGGAAGGCATGATCCATGTGCCTTAGGATGAGAAATGGAAGGTTGAGAGGAATCTTATGCTTGAGATGGTACATCACCATCAGGTCTTGGTGATAAACTTTGTTGAAGGTGTCGGCTCTTGGCATGATGCACTTGGCCACCAAGTGAAACAGAAATTTTTCAAATGGGTTTAGAGATGAGGCAGCATCTGTGATGAGTCCACCTTTGAAGAGGGAGGTACCAACATTGGCTGAAGGAATTCCAATGCTATCCCACCAATGCTCCTCATGGTACAACCTGTTTCCAGTCATGGGTGCTTGAATGATGGCTCCCAGGGTCTCTTCAGTCAGCTCAATGTGGATTCCCTTGATGTCAGAGATGATGTGGGGCTGTTCTTCTGACGATCCCTTAGCTTTGTAACAAGCAGCATAGAAGGCTCTGGTCATCTTGGGGAAGACATAATCTGTCATGGTCAGATAGTCTTGCCATCCCTGTTTCTTCAGATAAGGACTCAGATCCCACCCTTCATCTTTCAACTCTTGGGTAGAGATGACTCTTCCCACTATAATCTTCTTCTCAGAGAATCTCTTGGAATATTTTTCTTCAACCTCACTATTAGAGAAGAGGTCAGATTAAAATGAAATTTTCTTTCCCTCTGGAACCTTCTCTTTTCCTTTCTTTGAAGATTCGACTTGAGTTAGGTCAATGTGGACAGGGGATCTTGGTGCTGAAGTCTGGGCTACTTGGCAAGCAATTATTTGGGATTTCATGCGAGGAGGTAAGGGGGTGCTTCTCTTGGAGGATGTGGATTTTGAGGATGGTGAAGGCTGTGTAGATTGAGTGGTTTGAGACGGCTCTGTTTCAGTGCTGGGTTATGGAGATGGAGAACGAGACAGGGTCTCTTGGTTGGAGTGAATGCTCAAGGATTTTGATTGCTCATAGGAAGACATTTTGTCTGGAGAAGAGGAGGATGATGATTTATCAGATTAAGGAAGTTTCAAGGCTATGAACTTGATTCGCATTTGAGAGAAGAGGAGAGAGCAGGAAGTGAGTTTGGAGTGAGAGATGAGACTTAAATAGTCTTCAGATAAGAGAGGAAAGAGAGAGAGAGACGTAATAACTACTCGTTAGTGGGGAGTTATTATGGCAGTTGTGAGAGGTTGGCTCTTCTTTTTATAGGCTAACGGCTAGTTTGCCAGGTAGTGGGCAGTTACTAACCGTTGAGAAATGGCTCAATCCTTCAGTTTTAGTAAATGGAAATGTCTCAATAGTTTCATGAGATGTTGGTTGAGATGAATCATGAGACACGTCTGGTGATAGATGCGTCTGAACCCACGTCTTTTTACAGATGACACTTGAGTCTCATCTCTGGTGAGACTTTAATCATATAGCCCATAGTAGAGCTGGTCTCAACTAACTATTTTTATTCAAGAGAACACATATTTAGGAATTTTAGATTCTCATTGAATCTTTCTTCAACTAAAGGCTTTGTAAAGATGTCAGCTAGCTGATTTTTAGTATCTACAAAGATTAGTTCAATGTTCCCTTTTTGCACATGATCTCTTTTAAAATGATGTTTGATCTCAATGTGTTTGGACCTAGAATGATGTACAAGGTTCTTAGCAAGATTTATGGCACTAGTATTGTCACAATAAATATGAATTTTAGAGTACCTGACTGCATAATCTTGCAATTGATATTTGATCCACAGAACTTGAGTGCAACATGCAGCTGCTGAGACATACTCAGCCTCTGTTGTAGATAAGGCAATAGTGTTTTGCTTTTTACATGACCAGGAGATAAGGCACTTTCCTAGGAATTGACAAGATCCACTGGTGCTCTTTCTATCTATCTTATCTCCAGCAAAGTCAGCATCACTATAACCTATGAGATCAAAACTCTTTCCCTTCTCATACCATAGGCCAAGATAGTGGTTCCAATCAAGTATCTAAATATTCTTTTTACAGCAGTGAGATGAGATTCCTTGGGATGAGATTGGTATCTTGCACATATTCCTATAGCAAACTGAATATCTGGTCTGCTGGCAGTTAAATACATAAGAGAACCAATCATACCTCTGTACAGTTTGTCTGATACTGCTTTTCCATCTTCATCTTGATCAATCTGATTTGAGGGTTGCATAGGAGTTTTCATTGGTCTTGCCTTACTCATTTTGAACTTACAGAGAAGATCTCTTGTGTATTTTTCTTGACTAATGAATATCCCATCAGTTAATTGTTTGATTTGGAGCCCCAAGAAAAATCTCAGCTCATCCATCATACTCATCTCAAACTCTCCCTGCATGAGACTTGAGAACTCTTGACATAAAGATTCATTAGTTGATCCAAAGATGATGTCATCAACATAAATTTGAACAATCAATAAATCTTTGCTACTTTCTTTCTTAAATAAAGTAGTATCAATCTTACCCCTTATAAAATCATTTTTAATTAAAAATGAGCTTAACCTGTCATACCAAGCTCTTGGAGCTTGCTTGAGACCATATAGAGCTTTGGATAGCTTAAGCACATGTTCTGGATGGTCAGGGTCTTCAAACCCAGGGGGTTGCCTTACATAGAATTCTTCCTCTATGACCCCATTTAGGAATGCACTTTTTACATCCATTTGATATAATTTGAAGTTTTTGAAGGTTGCAAAGGCTAGTAGGATCCTGATAGCTTCAAGTCTTGCCACTAGTGCAAAGGTCTCATCATAATCTATTCCTTCTTGTTGATTAAACCCTTGAGCCACCAATCTAGATTTGTTTCTCATTACTTGACCTTTCTCATTTAGCTTATTTCTGAAGACCCATCTGGTTCCAATTATGGTTTGATGAGATGGTGGAGGAACCAGATTCCAGACTTTGCTTTTCTCAAACTGATTTAATTCATCTTCCATGGCCTTAATCCAGGATTCATCATTTAAGGCTTTATGTATGTCTTTTGGCTCTATGTCAGATAGAAGAGCCATTAGATTCTCCGTGTCTCTGAAGGAAGATCTGGTTCTGACTCTGTCTGAAGTTTCTCCAAGTATCTGATCTCTTGGATGAGATCTTACCAGTCTCCAGCTTCTGGGTAGTTGAGATGCATGTTCATTTTGTATCTCAACATTCTCTTGTCTTGTTTCTTGAGATCTGGTTTGATTATCTGATTTATCTTCTTCTTGAGGATTATGAGAGGGTTCACATTGGCTATTTCTGAGAGGTACTCCTTCAGACCGAGCTTCTCTCCTGTGTTCAGACAGAGGTGACCTCATCATCTTTAGTTCAGGTGAGAGTCTTTCTTCAGCTTCCTGAGTTGAGATCTTTAGATCTTTTATCAGTTCTTCTATCTCCTCATCAACTTCTTTCTGAGTATTTCCCTGAACTTCATTGAATACTACATGCATAGATTCTTCAGTAGTTTTGGTTCTTAGATTGTATACTCTGTAAGCTTTGGAGGTTAATGAATATCCTAGGAAAATTCCTTTATCTGATTTGGTTTCAAATTTTCCTAGTTGATCTTTTGTATTTAAAATATAGCAATCACATCCAAACACATGAAAATATGAGACTGAAGGCTTCCTACCTTTCCATAGCTCATATGGAGTTTTATTTAAGATCTTTCTTATAGTGACTCTGTTTAAAATATAGCAAGAAGTATTGACAGCTTCTGCCCAGAAGTACATTTCAATTCCAGAGTCACATAACAAAGTTCTAGCCATTTCTTGAAGACTTCTATTTTTCCTCTCAACTACACCATTCTGTTGAGGAGTCATTGGACAAGAGAAGTTATGAGTTATGCCATTTTTATCAAAGAATTTTCTAAACTTAACATTCTCAAATTCTCCTCCATGGTCACTCCTAACAGATCCAATTCTGTATCCTTTCTCAGATTGAATCTTTTTACAAAAGGTTTTGAAGGAATGATATGATTCATCTTTCTGAGATAGGAACAACACCCAAGTGAATTGTGAGAAATCATCCACAATGACAAAACCATATTTTTTACCACTGAGACTCACTGTCTTAGTTGGTCCAAATAGGTCAATGTGGAGGATCTCAAGTGGCCTAGTAGTTAAGACATAGTTCTTGGGTTTGAAACTTGATTTGCTGTGCTTGCTTTTGATTCAAGGATCACACTTCAAGTCTTTGTTAAATTTTACCTTAGGTAATCCTTTGACAAGAGACTGACTAGCAAGCTGACTCATAGTTCTCATGTTAATATGTCCAACCCTTTTGTGCCAAAGCCATCTCTCATGATAATGAGACATGAGACAGGTGAGATCTGACAGACCCTCTAGTGAGACTGAGTAAAGATTTTTCTTTCTTGTTCCAGAGAAAATGATTTTTCCAGTTTTGGAGTCTATGATCTCACAAAAGGTAGGCTGGAAATTAACATGATAACCATTGTCACATAATTGACTGATACTCAGCAAATTATGTTTCAAACCTTCAACAAAATATACATTTTCAATCTGATCTGAATTTGCTTTACCAATTTTACCTATGCCCTTGATCTGGGCTTTGCTGTTGTCCCCAAAAGAGACAACTGCAGCAATCTTTTCCTCAAGTGACAGGAACTTGCTTTTGTCTCCTGTCATGTGCCTTGAACATCCACTGTCCAGCACCCATTCTTTCTTGGTCTTTGCTGCTGCCAGGCACATCTGTTACAGCAAGAGATTTAGCTTTAGGTACCCATTTGTATTTGGGTCCTGCATGGTTAGTTACCTTTCTCTCAGATGCTACTTGTCTCATGTAACAATCTGTGGCTTTATGACCATATTTACTACAACAAGAACATCTTTCTTTTTTCTTTTTTCTTGCAGGAATGAAGAAGTCTTTATACCAAACTTCATTTGATGATCTCTCATAACCAAGCCCAACTTTATAAAAAATGCCCTTTTGAGATCCAATGAGTCTCTCAAGGTTTTTTGTTCCATTTACAAATTTTCCTAGGTCATTTATGAGAGTTCTGTTCTGCAATTTAAGTTGCTGATTTTCTTCTTGTAGCCTTTTTTGATCTTGCCCATTAAGAGCTTGAGTCTTAGCTTTTAATTGTTCAAACAGTTTCATGTGAGACAACATGAGACTACTGTTTTTATGATTTAAATCTTCATTTTCTTTTTCAAGAAATTTGATTTTCTGAAGAGTTGTATTCAAATCTGATTTAATTAATGAGCTCTTAGAGGCAAGAAGATTTGAATCATACAGAAGATTCTCAAAAGCAGACTTAGGTTAGTTGACTGTCCATCTTGACTTTCCTCTTCATCCGTGTCATCCCAGGTGACCATCATTGCCTTCTTCCTAGGACTTTTCTTCATTTCTTTTCCGAGTTGAGGACATTCAGACCTGATATGCCCAGGCTTCTTGCATTCAAAGCAGATAAATTGTCCTTTCTTATAAGATTTTATTTCTCCTCTCCTTGAGGGAAAATTCTTTCTTCCAGTCCCTCTGGCTCTCCACATGCATCTGATCTTCCTTGAGATGTAGGCTAGCTCATCATCCATTTCACTATCATCTTCCTCTTCCTTATCTTCTTCTGTTTCAGAATCTTGAGATGAGTTGAGTGAAGTTTGTTGAGAAGAGCTTATCTTTTTGCCTTTTGAGTTACTGGAAGCTGTTTTCAGTGCTATAGACTTGGGTCGTCTGATGAGATCTTCTTCCATCAACTCTTGCTCATGTTCCTTCAGAGATCCAAGAAGTTCATCTAGTCTGAGAGTACTTAAATCTTTAGCTTCCTGGATGGCTGTTACCTTTGGTCTCCACGGTTTGGGCAGACTTCTCAGGATTTTTCTTACCATATCCTGATTTGAGTATGTTCTTCCTAGTGATTTCAGGTCATTTGTTATGACAATGAATCTCCTCACCATATCTTCAATGCCTTCATCTTCATTCATCTTGAAGAGCTCATAGTATCTGACCAGTATGTTGATCTTGGCTTCTTTAACTTGATTTGTCCCTTCATGTTCAACTTCAAGAGCATCCCATATTTCTTTAGTTGAGACACACCCAGCTACCTTGTCATATTCACTTCTGCTTAAGGCACAAGTGAGAAGGTATTTAGCTCTTGAGTTGAGTACATATCTTGCCTTCTCAGCATCTGTCCATTGTTCTCTGGGTTTAGCTGCCCTAAGTCCAAGCTCATCTGTGGTGTATGGAACATAAGGGCCTATTTTAATGATCTCCCAAAGATCAGCATGCTGAGATTCAATGAACAGTCTCATCCTGTTTTTCAAGTAATAATAATCAGTTCCATCAAATGCAGGAGGTCTGTTTGTTGAAGCTCCTTCAGGAATGAACAGACTTGTACTTGGACCACCCATGGATCTTTTTCCTTTTCACACAGAGGTGTGCTCAACCCCTAGAGGCCGAGCTTTGGTACAAACTGAAGTTGGCTGAACGTCTCTAGAAGGGGGGTTGAATAGAGACTTTCCGAATCTGTTCCTGCAATTGCACACTAAAAATGATAGTTGAGATGTGCTCTCAAGTTTGTTAACTTGGAGTCTCTGTTAAGACAAGATGGAGTTCATCAATTTTGGTAAAGCTCGTTGTCTAGACTTTAGTTTAAAGTCTTATCTTGATTATCAATTCAATAGTATCTTTAGTTATCGAGCTGTATTAATTAATTCAAGATAAGCAGATATAAGAATAAGGTAAAGAGACAAGAGACATAGATCTTATCCTGGTTCACCCACTCCTTGGGCTACGTCCAGTCCCCACAACCTGTGAGATTTTCCACTATTGACAAACCGGTCAATACAAGTATTCTTACAGCCTCTTCAGGACGTCTCACTCACACTAAGCCTAGGAACACTCCTATCTTAGCTGAGTCACAAGTATTCTTATAGCCTCTTCAGGACGTACACACCTCACTCTAAGACTAGGCACACTCCTATCTTAGATGAGACAGGTTACAGATAGATGTTTGTGATAAGTCTAGCCTAAGCTCATACAGAGTGTGGATATAAAAGTTAATAAGCTAGACTAGGTCTCAACTCTGGTTATAGTATTGGAATGATATTCACAGAGATGAGATGAAAGAGACAGATGTATGATCTCAAGATAAGATGTGTCTGTGCTCAGACAGCTGGTAGATACACTTGAGATGTCTGTTGAGATGTGATAAGATGCTTAATGATTTCACGGAAGTGTAGGCAGTCTCTCTCACTTCTCAGCTCTTGATAATGTCTCTTTTATATCTTCAGTTAGAAAACTAGCCGTTATATGCCTGTTTCTAGCTGTTGGAGTGTACAGCAAGGAGACAGGCTTTTCAGGTAGGTGTACAACAGCTTTTCAGGCTAAGTCATTGTGTCAGTGTCCTTGTGTCCTTATTTGACTTTGTGCTGACCTCAGTTGCTGTCCAGAGTCAGTTATATTTTACTTGTATCTCTGATGAGATCTCGTCTGTTCACGTCTGTCCATGAGACAATGTCTCAAGCTGTTCTTGCATCTCAAGCTGAAGTTGCATCTGTTCATGGCTTCCATCTCAAGCTGAGCTTGCATCTATTTATGACTTCATGCTTATGCTTGCTTGAACTATGATAGCTTCTAAACATAGGCTTGCATCTCAAGCTGTGCTTTTATCTGAATCTTGTTGGAGTGTTTCTTCATAGACTCAGTGGTGAGCTTTGGTTGCACCACATCTGTTTTGATTCAATCATACATACTGTTTGTGTAAATTGACTTGCTCGAATTCTGGTCTGATCTTTGAAGCACACAATTCTTGTAGAGCTCCTTATAGCTTCTGTTCTTGTGCCATTGTTACTTATGTTATAACTGATCTTAGAAGTCCAAAGATCCTTTCTGTCTTCATGTATTCCTGCAGTAACTTAAATACAGAAAGTCTCTGCAACACTTGAACACACAGTTAGTGACACAAGATGCATCTCATCTGGATATTTAAACTTACTCAGTTTGTCATATTAAAAACTTCTTTAGGGTGAGCTTGTCTCAACAATACTGTCTGACCAGTATGTTGATCTTGGCTTCTTTAACTTGATTTGTCCCTTCATGTTCAACTTCAAGAGCATCCCATATTTCTTTAGCTGAGACACACCCAGCTACCTTGTCATATTCACCTCTGCTTAAGGCACAAGTGAGAAGGTATTTAGCTCTTGAGTTGAGTACATATCTTGCCTTCTCAGCATCTGTCCGTTGTTCTCTGGGTTTAGCTGCCCTAAGTCCTAGCTCATCTGTGGTGTATGGAACATAAGGGCCTATTTCAATGATCTCCCAAAGATCAACATGCTGAAATTCAATGAACAGTCTCATCCTGTCTTTCCAGTAATAATAATCAGTTCCATCAAATGCAGGAGGTCTGTTTGTCGAAGCTCCTTCAGGAATGAACAGACTTGTACTTGGACCAGCCATGGATCTTTTTCCTCTTCACACAGAGGTGTTCTCAACCCCTAGAGGTCGAGCTCTGATACCAACTGAAGTTGGCTGAACGTCTCTAGAAGGGGGGGGGGGGTGAATAGAGATTTTCCGAATCTGTTCCTGCAATTGCACACTAAAATTGATAGTTGAGATGTGCTCTCAAGTTTGTTAACTTGGAGTCTCTGTTAAGACAAGATGGAGTTTATCAATTTTGGTAAAGATCCTTGTCTAGACTTTAGTTTAAAGTCTTATTTTGATTATCAATTCAATAGTATCTTTAGTTATCAAGCTGTATTAATTGATTCAAGATAAGAAGATATAAGAATAAGGTAAATAGACAAGAGACAAAGATCTTATCCTTGTTCACCCACTCCATGGGCTACGTCCAGTCCCCACAACCTGTGAGATTTTCCACTATTGACAAACCAGTCAATACAAGTATTCTTACAGCCTCTTCAGGACGTCTCACTCACACTAAGCCTAGGCACACTCCTATCTTAGCTGAGTCACAAGTATTCTTACAGCCTCTTCAGGACCTACACACCTCTCTAAGACTAGGCACACTCCTATCTTAGATGAGACAGGTTACAAATAGACGTTTGTGATAAGTCTAGCCTAAGCTCATACAAACTATGGGTATAAAAGTAATTGAGCTAGACTAGGTCTCAACTCTGGTTACAGTATTGGAATGATATTCACAGAGAGGAGATGAAAGAGACAGATGTATGATCTCAAGATGAGATATGTCTATGCTTAGATAGCTGGTAGATACACTTGAGATGTCTATTGAGATGTGATAAGATGCTTAATGATTTCACGGAAGTGTAGGCAGTCTCTCTCACTTCTCAACTCTTGATAATGTCTCTTTTATATCAAGACTTGAGAAACTAGCCGTTATATGGCCGTTACAGTCCGTTGGAGGGTACAGCAGTAGGCACAGTCTTTACAGTAGGCAGACAACAGCTTTTCAGTTTTTAAGGTACTGTGTCAGTGTCCTTGTGTCCTTGTTTGTCTTCATGCTGACTCTACTTGCTGTCTTCTCAGCTGAGCTTGAATTCTTGCCTCTGTTCAGAGTTTGACTTACTTTTCCTGCATCTGTGCTACGATCTCATCCTTCTACGTCTGACCTTGAGACAACGTCTCAAGCTGTTCTTGCATCTCAAGCTGAACTTGCATCTGTTCATAGCTTGCATCTCAAGCTGTGCTTGAGTCTCTTTTTAGTTCCAAGACTTCTTGCATCTTAGCTGGGTCCTCATCTAATCATGAGATGACATCTGAACATACAAATCTTGTATCTCATGCTGTGTTGATTTTTGAAGTGTTTCTCATAGTCTTAGCCATAAGCTTTGGTTGCATCACATCTGTTCTGATTCAAACACACATGCTGTATGTGTAAATTGACTTGGTCGAGCTCTAGTCTGATCTTTGAAGCACACAAACGTTGTAAAGCTCTTTATAGCTTCTGTTCTTCTGCCATTGTTACTTATGTTATAACTGATCTTAGTGGTCTAAAGATCCTTTCTGTCTTCATGTATTCCTGCAGTAACTTAAATACAGAAAGTCTCTGCCATACTTGAACACACAGTTAGTGACACAAGATGCATCTCATCTGGATATTTAAGCTTACTCAGTTTGTCATATTAAAAACTTCTTTAGGGTGAGCTTGTCTCAACACATATCAAGGGTAAATTGGTAAATTTTTTCCCTAAATTACCTCTTTTTAGTAATAAATGCATATTTTGTGATTATTTAATTCAAATTTGAATTTGATGCTATTTTAATATAAAATCTGTATATTTTGCAGATAAAAGGGAAAGTTTTAAAAGGAGACACGATATAGCATCTATTTGAAGAGAAAATCTGCAGATGAGATTTTAAATGACAACAAATCAAGATAAAATCAACAGTCATTTAAACAAGGATTCTGAAGATAACTTTCTTAATTTAAATTTGAAGATCAAATCAGCACAAAATCAAGCTAAAAAGAGGGAAATAAGGAAAGCAAATGAAACAAAGATAAAATCAGGAAGAGATCAAGCTGAAAAAGGAGAAAATCAGGAAAGCTGGAACGAGAACCACGCTCCACCTGCGCTGAGCGCAAGTGGAGCGCAACAATTAATTTACTCTCTGTTTCCTGCGCTTCATCTGCGCTGAACGCAGGTTGAAGCGCATGAATACGGAAACAGATTTCTGATAAGATTTCCAACAAGATTCCTTCCAGATTTCAGATAAGCTTTCCAATTTCTATTTAAAGGACCTTTTGCAAAGATCAAAGTAAGTCCCGGAGACCCGAGGTGTAACGTCCTAATTTCTAAATTCAAGACTTAGTCCGTTGGAAACTAAATCCTGAACATTCGAAACTAGAACATACAATCATGGATATCAAAGCTTACATTTGCCCAAGTATCCAACAAAACTCATACGAATGTGAGTAACTTAAAGCCTTAAAATTTTAACCAAAGTCCATAATATACATATTTGGTCCAGGGATTAAAACTAACATCCAATAAAACTATATACATATACAAGCTCCATATATACATCAGGCCCGAAGGCTACAAACTGAACGACTTAACAGAGTTCCAAAATAAATACAACTTATATATATACATAATCCCAAAAAGGAAAACATCTAAACTACATCTCTTGCTCTACTCACTTATTACTTCCTGGAGGTACCTGCACACCTAGATTATCCATAAAACGCGTGGTGAGACTAATGCCTCAGTGAATATAACTAATCATGCTAAGTGTACATGGAATAAGCACAAATGAAGACATATCAAGTTAATCAATATCAATCATCATGTTACATTCCAATACCATAGTATAACTAACATAATATTAATCAATAAAATGCAACTCACTACTGAAATCCAGTAGGCATGAACTTATTACTGAAACTAGAGTTAGAACTGAGCTCAGACTACGGGAAACGTCTTTCCCGGGGACGCATCCCACCCAAAACTGGACCGAAGTCAATATTTTTACTTATTCAAACAATTTCTTAACTCACAGCACAAGGCCGGCTTAATTAACTCACGGTCGAAACCGGTAAAAGTGAATTGATAACCCAAAACTGAAATATCAAGTGTTTCGAAACTTTCGTAAGTTTCGTAACTTCGAAATCTAAGGGAATTATAATCAATTCCTAGCATAAATCACTCAATTCTAGCATAAACTACATCAATTCAATCAAATTAACTAAATAGAAAGGGAAATGGAAGGGTAGGGATCATACATTAAGCATTTCGCAAGTTACGTAATTTCGCTACTTTCGTAAATCTCGCTACCCTAAGGTTTTCAACAAAAATCACCGATCAAACTACTCAATTCAACACCAATATCAACAATCTAACCACAATATGCAAATAGAAAGAGAATCAAGAGAGTAGGGTTCATACAATTGGGAGAAATCAAAATCAAGGAAAAGTGGGAGTGTGAGTTATACTCACCAATTTTCTTGAATTTCTCAAGGGAAATTGAAGGATTGGAAGTCCCCTTGATGAATCCTAGCTTTGATTCTCTTCAATCTCCTCAAAATCCGCTTTCTTTCTCTAAAATCACTTTCTCTCTCTAGGGTTTGAAGGGGAAGAAGAAGAGAAAATGAAATCTGAATTTTGCATGTCTAGGTATATATACTGGACATCTGGTAATCGATTACAGTAGTGCTGTAATCGATTACCAGAGGTAGAGTTTACACTGAAAAACGTTTCTGCGAATCTGGTAATCGATTACAACCCTTGGTAATCGATTACCAAAAACTCAGCTCTCACGTAATCGATTACCACCCTGTGAGTAATTGATTACACAAAAACCAGCTCTCGGGTAATCGATTACAATTATCCATGTAATCGATTACCAAAAACTCGGCTCTCAGGTAATCAATTACAGCCTGTGAGTAATTGATTACCTAAAAACTAGCTCTCGGGTAATCAATTACAGACTCCTTGTAATCGATTACCAGAACTCAATTTTCTCAAATTCTCTTAAGTTAAAACATAACTTGGTTGAAATAGGGTTTTAACCCATAGTTTCTGTAATTTTCCTCCCTATACTTACTAATACTTAATTTTCCTGTTTGTGACCTAATAACTATTTAAGCTCATAATTTGCGGGATGTTACACGAGGGAGACGGCAGAGCAGATTTGAAGCTAGAGAGAGTGACAGTCTCTCTATTGGTTTGTAATGGCTACCATGAGTAGCTAAACTCTCCCATAGGATTGAATGTAGTCGATTCAATCCCCAATTGTATTTGGATTCTCTTTGTTATCTATGAATCTCTATTTTTATATTATATTGGTGTTTTTACTCTGTTCTTAATGCTTAGCTTCCGCCTTTGTGCCGGAGTTATGATATGGTTTTATGGGGCGCACTGGAAGGTGGTTTTGTAAAATCAGGAGCGAGTTCTTGGGAGCCTAGGAATAGGGATCTTGAATTCTGATTTGGGTAAAAATTGCTCAATAGATTGAATACCTAGGAATAGGGTTCAACTATTGATAGCTATTAACAACTGATCTTAAAGCTAGGCAATTCGATTAAGCAGCCAAGGAATTGGTGTTTAGGGGATTGTTCTAAGGATTTCATATTTGAGGGATCTTTATGAATGAATTTTATTTGGTCTTCAATAATTATAATTATAAATTCCTAGATTTCATTGGTTTCCAAATACAAGAAGGGTGCGATAGACGAAGTTCAATCCTAGTTCCAATAATTTGCTCAACCTTATCATGATTTATTATTCTTTCTTTTTTTATTGCAAACTACTCAACAAATATCTGCTCTTACTTGATAAGTGTGACCACTGATCTTTATAAATTGAACCGTTCCTTGTGGATACGATACTCTTACTTACTTTTATACTGCTGGGATTTTGGTACGCTTGCCAGATTCTCAACAAGTATTTTTGGCGTCGTTGCCGGGGAACAATGTATCAATTTTTAAAGACTTGGGAGGTCTATCATATCAAGTTGTAAATATTTGTATTTGTAATCTTTTATAGTTATTTTTTTCTTCTTATTTTTTTTTATTTTTTTGTAATTATTTTATTTTTCTTTTAACTAACCCTTGTTCTAGTCCTTGTGATTTCTACTTTTGAAAGGTTAGGTACCAAGAGCGCGATTGGAATTTGACCCTGTAATTGAAAATACATCAAAAGGACGAGTTCAAAGATACAATCTCAACACTCTCTGTTCAATCACCCCAAATAAATTGAAACCTGCACCAATCATGGATTGGGGAAGTTACCGGAATCAAAATTTTGGGTGACAACAAGATGCTGTTTCGTCCCACATACAAACTTCTGCAGATGAAATCAGGGCAGATTATAAGATTATAAGGTAGCAAATAGAAGCAGTCAACAAGCAGCTAGCTAACCTTCCTCAGCAAATGCAGGCAGTGCAATCCTATCCTAGCCATTCCCCACAATTAATTTTTGATTTTTGTGGAGGTAACCATGCCAATGGGTGCTGCTCTTATCCAAATACTCAAGAAGAGCAAGTTAATTATATGGGAAATTAAGGAAGACTAGGCAACTTCTCCAACAACAACAACTTTGCAAACAATTCACAAGGATGGAGAAATAGCTAGAATCAGGACTTTGGGTGGCACCAAGATGATGTTTCATTCCCCATGCAACCTTCTTTCCAACAACAGTAAAGTTACTCTTCAGATCAACAAAGGGACTCAAAATTTTATGAGCGGCTTGAAGAAATCAATCAAAGTAATATACAATTTCAGAAGGAGAGAGAAGAAGCAAGAAGATATATTGACGCTTGACTGAAGCAGATAGCAGAAATAAGAGCAACAAACAGTTAGAACAAATCTCTACAAATGCACTACCCAACCCCGAAGAGCAATGTGACGACATTGTTCAATGGATAAGGGAAGGAATCAATGACAATCTGGATGATGAAGAAGAGGAACCTGAAGAAGAGGAAACTGAAGAAACAAAAGAAAGAGAAGCTGAAGAAAGGGAATCAGAAGAAGCTGAAGAAGAAAATGAAGAAGAAGAAGGTGAAGTAGAAGTAGAAGAAGAAAAAGGAGAGGATGAAACAGAAAAGATTGTTCTTAAAGAACAGATTGACTGTGAAGGGGAGGAAGAGAATAAAACATATGAGAGTGTACATGATGAAAAAATCAAGAAAATGAGAAAAAGTGTGAACAAGGAGGTAGTGAGTCAAAACCCGAGAAAGGAGGGGAAGTGGTACCAAGACCAAAGACCTTGCCTTATCCAACCAGCCTTCTAAAGGAAGATTGTAACATCCCAAACTAAGGCTTAGGAATTTTAAAAGAAGTTTTAGGTTATGGTTTTAGCCAAGGGTTAGAGAATTAGGAACATAGTGAGGAATTGGAGCGCAAGGTGTGAAATTAGGAGGGGAGTTGGTAATTTAAAAAGAGCAGGGGACGGTTCCACACACTCTTTCTCTTATTTTTCATTCCCTTTCTAAAAAAACAATAAATAAAATAAAATAAAATGAAATGCTAAGGTTCACTCTCTCTACTCTACGTTCTCTCATTTCTCCTTTCTCAATATCTCACATTCCCTTCTTCCTCAACTCACACACACTCACCCTTCTATCAATTTCTCACCGACTCTCTCATCTCTCTGTGCCTCTCATCCGTCCCTCTCACTCCCTCAACCTCTTCTCATTATTTCTTTTAGGGTTTATTTGGGGGAATATGGGGTAAGGGGAACCATAGAGGAGGGGGCGGCTGCCACCATGCTTGGCCAAGGGAGATGCAGCTACGGCCGTTGGCGGTTCAGAGGAAGGCGGCAGAGGTACGGAGCAGCGAAGAAGGAGGGAGCGACAGCGTCTCGTAGTGGAGGGCGGCGCTCGGCCGCAGCACCGTGGCAGAGGGGAGATCGCGCGAAGGGGCGCGACTGAGAACGGAGGTGGCTGATGGTGATTCAGTGTTGTGCGATGGAGGTCGCGGAGGTGGAGGGTGGCTGATGGCCACGCGTGACGGCGCGGCTAGGGGTGCGGTTGCCGGTGGAGCGCTGCGTTTGGCCGCGTAGCTGCGATGGTGACTCAGTGAACCGGCGGCCGCGCACGGTGGCGCGACCAGGGGACTCTGAAGAGTAATAGTGAAATGGGGACTCGCAGGGAGTTTATGGCTGCTGGACGAAGGAGGGATGGCTGCAACTCAAAATGGGGGAAAAGTTGTGGTAGTTGGTGGTGGCCAGCGGCTGCCTGGCCGTGAAGAGAGGAGGACAGTGGGTTTCTAGTGAGAGAGGGAGAGGGTTTTTAGAGAGAGAAAGGATGAGAAAGAAGAAGAAGGGCTTGAGAGGAGGTGCTCCAACCCCATAGAGCTTGTCTCTCCATCATCTTCTTCCAACATTTCCTGCTTTAGTGCTCCATTTGAGGTGAGTGGTGGTTCTCATTCACTTTTCTTGGTTGTATTCCGTTGTATGTCCCCTATTCTTTCTCCCCTTGCTATTATTATTGATTAGAGTTGAATTATGAAAAATATAGTATGGATTATTGGATTGATGGAATATATGATTTTTGTCTCAGACCCTAGGTTAGAGGATTTGGGGATTTGTATGAAATTGATGATTGTTATGTTGTAACCTTGAAACATTGTTCATCCATACATACACTCATGTTCATGGGACTATTATCATTCTTTTCATGTCCCCATTTAGGCATGTTTTGAAAGAATGAAATTGGGTCTTAGGACCTCATATTTTGAAAGAAAGGATTTGGGTCTTTGGACCTCATGCATAAAGAGGAATTCATGGGTCTTCGGACCAAAGAGGGGCCTTCGAACTAATGAGGGATCTTCGGATCAATGAGGGGTCTTCGGACCAAAGAGGTACAAGAGAGGTAATCATATTTTCTCCTAGGCCAAGGGGTAAATGGGGTTCCTCAATTAAAAATGAATTATGTAAGTTTAATCTTAAAACTTAATGAGGGTGGCCCTGGACGACGGTCCTTGGTCACATGGACGAGCGCTCAAAGAGGTTACAGTGAAAAGAACTCGTGGGTGTCTGGGTTATGACACTTGAGGACTAACTTTGCATTGACTGCTCATGTGACTGACTCATGATTTCAGATTCTCTGTTAAGTTCATTTGCATAATTCTCTAAGTATATTATTTGTCTCATGGTCCCATTACCTGCGTTGTGTTTCATATATAATGATTATGTAATTGGTTGTTCTCCCCCACACTTCACACACTTTTATCATACTTACTGGGATGTAGTCTCACCCCACGTTGCGGGGAATTACCTTCAGTTGTGCAAGATAGGGTTCCGTGACGTTGAAAGAGGAGTTGTAGTTCTGCGGTGGGTCCTTATGCCCCTCATGCTGCTTATAGTCCTTGAATGTTTAGGCCTAATCAAGTTATGTAACGATTATGATTTGTATATGTATGTATATGTATTTAAATCATTGGATTGTATTATTTGAAGAGGAGGGTGTGTATGTTTGGTTTGGCCATGGAGGCCCATTTTGCTATAGTTTTGGATTAGTCATTGTATCTTCTAAACTGTACTGGTGTTTTGCTGGTTTTCTGGGGAATCTGGAAATTGGGAAATGTCCAGTTTTCAGGGGAAACTTTGCCGGATTTCCGGCAGGAGTTTTATGAACCTTAGCATACCAAGTGCGGGTTCCTCCCTGGTTTTTCATTAATAGAATGATTTTAGAATATTTTTATTGAATGTGAGGAAGTCTACACATACGTTGGATTGTTTAGACATTTGTGCTTGTATGCCGATACACTGAATGACGCAAAATAATTTCAGAAATTCGGAATAATGTTTCCAATGAACACTTATTCTTGAATTGAGAAATTAGGACGTTACATTTTGGTATCGGAGCATTTCAATCCAATTGGACTATGGTTAGCTTAGTTGCTCGTAACTTACTATAATCCCACCATACCTCATGCTTAGTTTAGGGACTAATCACCCCTCTACTAGATGTGTTGTACACAAAATTATGGTTAGTAAGGTAAATAGGGTGCCTTGTTGAGGGGATTGGGACACTTCCCTAACAAGATTAGAGCCACTTACATGAAAGTTAGAGGGAGAGTGACATAGGTCTATTCCCCAACATAGGATTTTCACTTTAGAAACCCTATGAGATTTCATTTTAGTTTCTAGAGGAAATTAAGGTATCCTTAGAGAAGAAGGTAAGGGGGAGGTTTTGAGAAGAGTATGTAGTTGGTTGGGAAGGTAGAAGTAGGAGGAGAAGTTAGAGAGAATGATGAGCGAGCTCCCTAGTAGGCAAGTAGGGTGTAGGTTGTTGGTAAGTGAACCTTGGCGATGTCATGTGTTTGAACAATGATAATTCTTATTTCTGTTTAATGATTTCTTGAATGGACTGTTATATATGTTTCTTGAATGATTGTATGCCTTGTGTGCTAGATGGTGATTTGATGAGTGGGATGTGTTCTGATGATGTTGCATGACTTGTATATTAGGTTCCAAGGTTTGGAGGGACATATAAATAGGAGGTAAATGGTGATCTTAGAGAAGTAGGGCTAAATGACTTTAGAGTGTGGATTTTGTGAATTTCGGATTTCATGCTTAGTAGACCAGGGATATGGCAGGTAGAAGTTAGAACGGAAGTGTGAGGCTCATGGGAGGTATAGGAACTTAATGCCTTTAGTGAGGGGGGTGTAATCCTAGCTTTTGGTTAAGTTACCTCTTTGGGTAGGTGTGATTTTAAGGACGAATCGAGGAATGGAATTAAGGCCCCTAGAACCACATATTTATTTTTCTCTCTTTAAATCCCCGTGAGTGCAAGCCTATGTTGATGGTTGTTGTTACTTCAACCCTAACCCCCCTCGTGGTTGCCTAAGCCATTATGTAGATCGGATGGGGTCCCATTCGGTCCTTGATGATTTGGGTACAATGGTTGGAGACCATGCAAGTCTTTTGTTGGGTATTAGTGTGCAATAGGCAAGTTTGAACTTCTTTTCCCTAAGACATTAGCCTAATACCCTTAGAGTCTCTAATCGGCTATTAGAGGTAACCTCGACCCTTGTAGACACCTGTTAGGCACCTAATCTTTAGTTCGTGATTGTTACGTGGCTATTGGAGGAATTTCCTAGTTTAGGAACTAAGTGAGAATTTGGTATACCTTATCAACCCATGACCCTATAACTATCCTATCCCACTTTAGAGCCTTATGACTGTTAGGCCTATGAGTATACCACCATGCGGTTCACGTTTGGGTTCTGCTTAGGCATTGTCGTCTAGTTAGAACCTATTGACCAGTTCCGTTTGAGCTAGAGAATTAACACCAAAAATTTGAAGGGAATAAGTAGCAGTGGAGACTTGGATGGTTGAGGGAATCTTGTAGGTTACAATCACGGTTGGTTCTTTCTAGTTTAGGCCTATTTGGGTTGTGGATATCTAAGGAATAAGGTTCTTGAAGTTTTAACCAAGTGTTCTGGGGTTGTGTGTTAGTGCTCGGATAAAGATCCTTTCTAAGTAATTCAAGGCGAAGCTAAGTCTATGGACTAGGATCCTTAGTCTCCCTCTTGTTGTGTCTTTAGGGTAGGAACCTAGATCTCTATGATCCATGGAAAAAGAAAACCTTGCGAAATCTGGAATTGTTACCCAGTGTATATCTCCTAGGAGGAATTATGGTTCATGTTTAGTTAATGTTTTGGTTAAGGAATAGTACTAAGCTTAGTGTACTGAGTTCTATGCGAAGTGCCGGACCTTTTCTTTTCCTTTGCCCGTACCTCGAGGGATTCTGTTATCCACCTAGGTTTGGGTGTGTTCCTTGGCCACTAAGGCAATTGAATATCCCTTCAATTGCTGCGGTTGTCAGTTCTAGACAGTAGAGGTTGATGTCAGGGTATAGATCATGAGTCTGAACTCAACCCCTAGTTGGAAGGTGGGACGTTTATGTTTCATTGTTTGGGCACATGATGGAGTGATAGGTACAAGCAGACCTACACAATATCATGTTCTGTTCAATAAGGTGTATTTTCTCTGGATAAACTACAAGAGTTTGTCCATTCCCTTATCATGTTTTTATCAGAGGAGCACCACTTGGTGGCAACTCAAGGTTCTTTTGTTGATATCCTTGTGTGTGGTTGTGTTAGAACCCAGTAATGAGTTGAGGTTGATCATAAAGTCTTGTGTCTGACCAGCTAGCATTTAAGGGTTACAACGTGGTTTCATGTGATAGACTTGAACCTCGAGGGAAGTTGAGGAATGGCTAAGCCCCTTAAAGGGGGTAGCCATTCGGAAGGAGACTTGGGAACTCGCAACTTGTTTGACCAAACAGTAGAGTTACCCGAGAATAGCGAGGTTAGTGATAAGCAAGGAACCGGTTGTAGGTAAGGGTTATGGGATAGACCCAACCCGACCCCTTTTAACTAGAGTGCGCAACAGAAGCCTACACCAATTCCTCCTTCGACAATAGAATACCCCGGGCTAGATGATAGACCAGAAACAAGTGAATTTATTAAGGGGTAACCCGTAGTCGTCTGGAATCTGTGCTAAGATAGTCATGGGGTGGATTAGAATTCTTTTGGAACCCTACGGGTAGAGGTCAGGTGGTATGACGACACAAATTTCAGGTGTAGTAATCTAAGATTAAGGGACCGTAAGGGTGTACTTCTAGGTGACCTGAACGCCATGAATAAGTTGAGAGTCAGAGTAGGAATTCGAATCCAAAATTGAAAAGCAAAAAGAGAAGTTAGGACAGGAGCATAACAAGTTAGACTTAGAACGGGATTTAAGGGGGACAAGGAGTGCTGGTTGTGGGGTAAGAAGAAAAAAGAGGTAAGATTAGGGGTTCAACCAACCCTAATGGACAATTGAGTCACTTTGGGCGAGAAAGGATTCGATTAACGAACGATAATTGGGAGGATTACGAGGGTACAAATTGGTTAACAATAGGAGGGTAGCATGTGAGGGTAGGACAAAAATCAAATTTTGAGGACAAAATTTAATTTAAGGGGGGTAGAATTGTAACATCCTAAACTAAGGCTTAGGAATTTTAAAAGAAGGTTTAGGTTATGGTTTTAGCCAAGGGTTAGAGAATTAGGAACGTAGTGAGGAATTTGAGTGTAAGGTGTGAAATTAGGAGGGAAGTTGGTAATTTAAAAAGAGCAGGGGACGGTTCCACACACTCTTTCTCTTATTTTTCATTCCCCTTCTAGAAAAACAATAAATAAAATAAAATAAAATGAAATGTTAGGGTTCACTCTCTCTATTCTACATTCTCTCATTTCTCCTTTCACAATGTCTCACATTCCCGTCTTCCTCAACTCACACACACTCTCCCTTCTATCAATTTCTCACCCGCTCTCTCATCTCTCTGTGCCTCTCATCCGTCCCTCTCACTCCCTCAACCTCTTCTCATTATTTCTTTTAGGGTTTATTTGGGGGAATATGGGGTAAGGGGAACCATAGAGGAGTGGGCGACTGCCCCCATGCTTGGCCAAGGGAGACGCGGCTACGACCACTGGCGGTTCAGAGGAGGGCGGTGGAGGTATGGAGCAGCGAAGAAGGAGGGAGCGATGACGTCTCGCAGTGGAGGGAGGCGCTAAGCCGTAGCACCGTGACAGAGGGGAGATCGCGCAAAGGGGCGCGACTGAGAATGGAGGTGGCTGACGGTGATTCAGTGTTGTGTGACGGAGGTCGCAGAGGTGGAGGGTGGCTGATGGCCACGCGCGACGGCGCGACTAGGGCTGCGGCTGCAGGTGGAGCGCGACGTTTTGCCGCGTAGCTGCGGTGGTGACTCAGCGACCGGCGGCTGCGCACGGTGGCGCGACTAGGGGACTTTGAAGAGTAATAGTGAAAGGGGGACTCGCACGAAGTTTATGGCTGTTGGACAAAGGAGGTATGGCTGCAACTCAAAATGGGGGAAAAGTTGTGGTAGTTGGTGGTGGCCGGCGGCTGCCTGGCCGTGAGGAGAGGCGGACAGTGGGTTTGTTCCAACATTTCCCGCTTTAGTGCTCCATTTGAGGTGAGTGGTGGTTCTCACTCACTTTTCTTGGTTGTATTCCGTTGTATGTCCCCTATTCTTTCTCCCCTTGCTATTATTATTGATTAGAGTTGAATTATGAAAAATATAGAATATATTATTGGATTGATGGAATATATGATTTTTGTCTCAAACCCTAGGTTAGAGGATTTGGGGATTTGTATGAAATTGATGATTGTTATGTTGTAACCTTGGAACATTGTTCATCCATACATACACTCATGTTCATGGGACTATTATCATTCTTTTCATGTCCCCATTTAGGCATGTTTTGAAAGAATGAAATTGGGTCTTAGGACCTCATATTTTGAAAGAAAGGATTTGGGTCTTTGGACCTCATGCATAAAGAGGAATTCATGGGTCTTCGGACCAAAGATGGGCCTTCGGACTAATGAGGGGTCTTCGGACCAAAGAGGTATAAGAGAGGTAATCATATTTTCTCCTAGGCCAAGGGGTACATGGGGTTCCTCAATTAAAAATGAATTATGTATGTTTAATCTTAAAACTTAATGAGGGTGGCCCTGGACGACGGTCCTTGGTCACATGGACGAGCGCTCAAAGAGGTTACAGTGAAAAGAACCCGTGGGTGTCTGGGTTATGACACTTGAGGACTAACTTTGCATTGACTACTCATGTGACTGATTAATGATTTCAGATTCTCTCTTAAGTTCATTTGCATAATTCTCTAAAGAATATTATTTGTTGCATGGCCCCATTACCTGCGTTGTGTTTCATATATAATGATTATGTAATTGGTTGTTCTCCCCCACACTTCACACACTTTTATCAAACTCACTGGGACATAGTCTCACCCTACGTTGCGGGGAATTACCTTTAGTTGTGCAGGATAAGGTTCCGTGACGGTTAAAGAGGAGTTGGAGTTCTGCGCTGGGTCCTTATGCCCCTTATGCTGCCTATAGTCCTTGAATGTTTAGGCCTAATCAAGTTATGTAACGATTATGATTTGTATATGTATGTATATGTATTTAAATCATTGGATTGTATTATTTGAAGAGGAGGGTGTGTATGTTTGGTTTGGCCATGGAGGCCCATTTTGCTATAGTTTTGGATTAGTCATTGTATCTTCTAAACTGTACTGGTGTTTTGCAGGTTTTCCGGGGAATCTGGAAATTGGGAAATGTCCAGTTTTCAGGGGAAACTTTGCCGGATTTCCGGCAGGAGTTTTATGAACCTTAGCATACCAAGTGCGGGTTCCTCCCTGGTTTTTCATTAATAGAATGATTTTAGAATATTTTTATTGAATGTGAGGAAGTCTGAACATACGTTGGACTGTTTAGACATTTGTGCTTGTATGCCGATACACGGAATGGCGTGAAATAATTTTAGAAATTCGGAATAGTGTTTCCAACGAACACTTATTCTTGAATTGAGAAATTAGGACGTTACATTTTGCTAGGGGACGGTTCCACACACTCTTTCTCTTATTTTTCATTCCCCTTCTAGAAAAACAATAAATAAAATAAAATAAAATGAAATGCTAGGGTTCACTCTCTCTACTCTACATTCTCTCATTTCTCCTTTCTCAATCTCTCACATTCCCGTCTTCCTCAACTCACACACATTCACCTTTCTATCAATTTCTTACTCGCTCTCTCATCTCTCTTGCCTCTCATCCGTCCCTCTCACTCCCTCAACCTCTTCTCATTATTTCTTTTAGGGTTTATTTGGGGGAATGTGGGGTAAGGGGAACCATAGAGGAGGGGGCGCCTGCCCCCATGCTTGGCCAAGGGAGACGCGTCTACGACCGCTGGCGGTTCAGAGGAGGGCGGAGGAGGTATGGAGCGGCGGAGAAGGAGGGAGCGACGACGTTTCGCAGTGGAGGGCGACGCTAAGCCGCAACACCGTGATAGAGTGGAGACCGCTGGCGCTCAATCCTAGTTCCAGTAATTTGCTCAACCTTATCACAATTTATTATTCTTTCTTTTATTATTGCAAACTACTCAACAAATATCTGCTCTTACTTGATAAGTGTGACCACTGATCTTTATAAATTGAACCGTTCCCTGTGGATACGGTACTCTCTTACTATTATTCTGTTGGGATTTTGGTACGCTTTCCAGATTCTCAACATTATCATGTATTGATGTATTGAATATTAGTTATGCTTGATTTTCTCATTGACTCCATATGGCTTGTTGTATCTTATTTGCTTGTCCTTCCCACATTGCATGTTTATTCACACTCACTGGGACTCTAGTCTCATTATACATTGTGGTTTATGTTTTGATATGAAGGGTTCCCAACTGGATGCTTGACTGGATCAATGGAATCATTTTGGGGACTATTGTGCCTACTTTTACTATTTCAAACCTTACATTGTACAGGCTTGATTGTATTGTTTTGAAATGGGATATTTTGGTACTTGTGGAGCCCTAGAGGCCTATTCTAATTATGTCAGGACACATGTATGATTGTATCCCATTATGCCTATAGATTTACGTATTATTTTGATTTGAGCCTATGATGGCCAATGATTGAATTTATTATCTGGATGTATTTATAATGAGCTTGAGTAACTGTTGGATTACCTAAGCTGTTAATATGTGTTTATCATGGATTCGGTAATAGTGTTCCCAACAGACATTATTTTCGAATTATGAAATTAGGACATTAAATTATGGTATCATAGCCTGGTTCAATCCAATTGTACTGTGGATTTGAGTGACTCCTAAAGTTAGTTATCATCTTTATGCATTATTATGAAATTGAGAGACTGATCACCTCGATGTTTTAATAATGATGTGTAGAGTGTTATGGCTGGCAGAATGAGAGGTAGGCCACGGGATAATCCCTCAACCCCTCCACCACATTGTGCAACTTCAAACCTCGTGGCGGCAGCCATGTATATGCTGGCCCAGATGACGGAAGAACAGAATGCGACCAACGCCGCAATCCTGCAGGAGTTAAGCTGAAAACCAAGGGACACACCACCACCTGTTGTTGTCATGGATCCCTTTGTCTAAGGTTTGGCAGACTTCAAAAATCATCACCCTTCGTCCTTCTTTGGAGTTTACGACCCTGAGGCCGCAAATTCATGGCTCAATGCTGCTATGTATAAAATCTTCGAGGTCATGGTTTGTTCGGACGAGTTCAAGGTGCGCTTTGCTACCTACATGTGATGGGTTTCCGGCAAGCGAACCAAAAATCCAGTAGTATAATAGTAAGAAAGATATCGTATCCACAGAGAACGGTCAATTCACGTATACTCGTGATCTATTTATCAAGGAAAACAACGGTTTTTGAGAATATTGTTGCGGAAATTATAAACTGAAATTTAATAATTAATGAATTAGAAAGGAAGAGTTAGAGACACTTTACTTGGATTAGGATTGAACTTCATCTCATCACACCCCCCATGTATATCGAGACTACCCAATATTTATAGGCTTTGAACTATAACACTGTAGACAAACTATATTGCTAAGACCCCAAGTTACCAGACGCCACTCACACTCAAAAGTAATCCATGCGGGTTCTCCCAAGCGACAGACTTACCCTCGGCTTATTATGCTTTTGTTATTCCGTTTGTAAAAGAATTAATTGATAAACGAGGCCTACTACTCTGGACGCACCTTCGCTAGAGTATTGTCACTACCCATCACTCATTAGAATACATCCACGTTTCGCTTCCTGGATTGACAATCAACTAATCCTTTGCTATCGGTAATTTAATAACCATGCCTATCCTATAGACGCCCTTCATTAGAGTACTCACACTACCCATCAATCACTAGCAATGCCCATGTTTTGGTTCATTGGCTACCGAGTATTCTCATTCACTCAGAGGTTGAGTTTCCTATGTCTAGGCTCCCCCAAACTCAATCCTAGTCGAAACGTTAATTACAAACTAGCCTATAACTCCGGCGCAAGCGCGGAAGTTAGGAATTAAGCTCAGAACAAGATTACCAATATTATAGCTAGGGAACTGCATAAATTAATAGATAGAGTTCAACATACACTTGGGAATGGAATCGATTACATTCAATCCTAATGGAGAGTTAACTACACAAGGTAGCCATACAAACCACCGAAGATGCTGTCACCATCTTCAATCCTTGTGAAGCGCTCCTCCTCTCCTACTCTAAAATTAGAACTGGTGCATTATCACTGGAATATAATTGAATTACAATAATCGTGCACACTTGATCTGGTGCAAGAAGGTCCTATTTATAGGCTAAGGAAAAACAAAGAAAAATGGGGAGAAATCTATCTAGAAACGGCAACAGGGCAAGAATCACGTGTTCTGTGCTTCACCCTGCGCTACAGCGCAGGTTGAAGTGCGCAACGCGTCCTGCAGCTTCAATCTTTCTCTTTTTAACTTGATCTCTCCCCGAGACTGGTTTTGGTTGATTTGTCTTTCCTTGTTTCCATTTTCTTGATGAAATCTTGCATTTATTGAGCATCTTGGATTTAATTGGGAAGGTTGTCTGCAGAATCCTTGTTTAATTGGCAGTGATATCTTCATTAATTGCCCTCAAATAATATTCAAATCTTCATTAAATGCCTTCAATTAATCTTCAGATCTTGCAGATATCTCCCTTATTTAATGTCATCTTTCCTTCAAATAAAATCCTTGCAATATTCTGTAAAAATCAGCAATATTTCTATCAAAATAGCATCAAATTCAAATCCAAGATTAATAAATACAATTTATCTAATATTTAATAAAAAAGGATTAAACTGGGGCAAAATTACCATTTTATCCCTGATAAGTGAACTAAAAGTGCTCTAATTTATCAACTAATTTTCACTTATCAACATGTTGCAAGGTGAGGCTGAGAACTGTTGGAAGAGAGCCAGGACGGATTGAATCCTTCGGGGACTCCGCTCATTTGGGAGGGGTTCCAAGCGACACTCCTAGGGAAGTACTTTCCGGATCCTATAAGTAAACAAAAGGAGCTGGAGTTCCTGCAACTAAAGCAGGGAAACATGATTGTAGGCCAATATGTGGCCAAATTTGAAGAGCTCACCAAGTATCACACCCTACTCCAGGCCAATCCCAATGAGGGTTGGAAATTTTCACATTTCGAGTCAGCTTTAAAGCCCGAAGTCAAGAGGATTGTAGTTGTTCTCCAGTTGAGGGAGTTTTCTGCTTTGGTCATCAAGTGCATGGTGGCGGAGCAAAGTTTGGTGGAAGAGGGACCCAAGCCCGCTGTGAAGACTTGGGTGGATGGCAAGAGGAAGAGGGATGATGCGCCAATTGGGAGGAACAACCAACCTCATTTTCAGGGAGGTAAGGGCAAACAAATTGCCCTACCCTCCACCCCTGCCACTCCCACTTGCCCTAAGTGTGGCAAGGGCCACATGAGCGAGTGCTTATTTGGCCAGAAGAGATGTTACTACTGCTTCGAGGCGAGTCACATGGCTAGAGAATGCTCTAAGAAGAAGAAGGACCAGTCCAAACCCCAAGCCACCAGAAGGGTCTTCACCTTTAGTGGGGAAACGACCGCTAAGGCCAATAATTTGATGCAAGGTATGTGTACTCTGAATGAGACTCCATTGATTGTACTGTATGATTCTGGGGCAACCACCTCTTTTATTGCTTGTGATTGTGTGGAAAGGATGAAATTGCATGTCACCCCTTTACCCTTTCACTTGAATGTTCTTACCCCAGCCAAAGAGGCAATCCCCGCTTCCCTTGCATGTTTAGATTTTTCTATTGTGATACAAGGGAAGTCTTTCATTGTTGATTTAATATGTTTACCCTTAAGGGGCATTGATGTTATCTTGGGCATGAACTGGTTATCCCATAATCAGGTCATACTTGACTGTTTTAATAAAGAGATTGTTCTTCCCAGTCTTCCTCTTCCTTCGAGGGAGAGACCTCCATGTTTATTCTCTAGTTATACTCGGATTTTTGAATGCCTTTCTGATGGGAGTCATTGTTTCATTTTACTGCTTTCCTCAACTGTAGAGTTCAAATTTGACTTAAGTAGTATAGTTACGGTTAGGGAGTCCCAGGATATTTTCCATAGTGAGGTAACTGCCTTACCTCCGTACCGAGAGGTTGAGTTTTCAATAGACCTTTTGCCAGGCACGGGGCCTATCTCCAAAGGCCGCTATAGGATGTCACCTATAGAGATGAGTGAACTTAAGAAGTAGTTAGAAGAATTGATAGAAAAGAAGTTCATCAGACCTAGTGTGTCACCTTGGGGAGCTCTCGTGCTCCTGGTTAAAAAGAAAAATGGGAGTATGAGGTTGTGTGTAGATTTTAGGCAGCTGAGTAAGGTAACTATTAAAAATAAGTATCCTCTGCCTAGGATAGATGACCTCTCAGACCAACTTAGGGGAGTGTCAGTTTTCTCTAAGATAGACTTGAGGTCAGGCTATCATCAGATCAAAATAAAGAGTGGGGATATTCCCAAAACTGCCTTTAGAACTAGATACGGGCACTATTAGTACTTGGTGATGCCTTTTGGCTTAACCAATGCTCCTACCATGTTTATGGATTACATGAACCGGATTTTCTGGCCCTACCTGGATAAGTTTGTTGTCATATTCATCGATGACATCCTTATCTACTCCCAAACTTTATAAGAGCATGAGCAACACCTTAGGATTGTGCTAGGAGTCTTGAGGGAGAAGAGGCTTTTCGCCAATCCTGAGAAATGTAAATTTTGGATAGATAGAGTCCATTTCCTAGGTCATGTCATCTCCAAGGAGGGGGTTTCTGTAACGTCATAATTTCTCAATTCAAGAATAATGTCCGTTGGAAACACTATTCCGAATTTCTGAAATTATTTCGTGCATTTCGACTATCGACATACATTCATGTAATGCTTAAGCAATCCAAAGCTTGCTTAGGCTTCCACAAAATTCATACATCAAAAGTTCAATATTAATTCTAAACCAAAGCATAGGGAACGAACCTACACTTGAGTGTTATGGTTCATAAAACTCCTACCGGATATCCGGCAGAGTTTCCCCTGAAAATTGGATATTTCCCAATTTTACAAATTGACCTGAAACTCAGAAAAATACCAATACAGTTGATAACAACACAAATACAATTTAAATTCTCATCTAAGCCTCCATGGCCAAACTAAGTCTCAACTATAATAAATCAATCCTCTAAGTTTTAATCTACAATTACAAATCTTATCTTCTACTTCACTTGAGTCCTTAACTGCTCCGCCAAGAATATGACATCGACCTACATAACTGAAATATAATTCCCACGACGTGGGATGAGACTACATTCCAGTGAGTGAGGTAAGAGTGTGTGCAGTGTGGGGAATAACATACAACCTCAAGTACATCATACACAAATCATGAATATAGGTAACCAACCACAAGACATACAACATGCTTTAGAGAATTATGTAAATGCACATTACCAATCTTAGCATCCACTAATATAGCAAACATGAACTCTAACAATTTCAATAAAATGTATAGTATCATAACTCAAGTAACATATTATGCAATGATCACATGTACAACTTATGAATCTAATGCACAAATAACTCACGATGCAAATCTCACTGCTACCCAGCAGGTAGGCATCTCCCAACTGTTCCCACCCGGCAGGGCCTTATCACTGATTCTGGAGTTAGTATTGAGCTCAGACTACAGGGAACGTCTTCCCTGGGGGCTTATCCCACCCTTATTCTAGACCGAGGTCAGTTTTCAAACAATTTCTAAAGGACGAAGCCGGCTTATCTGATCTCACGGCCGAAGCCATCTTAGTTCTTAATTACTTTTACCGCCGAAGCCAAAGGATCACTTTCCATTTTCATGAGGTCAAAGACCCATAACATTTCCTTTTCCATTTTCATGAGGTCAGAGACCCAAAACATTTTCCATGATTATGATGAGGGTTAGAAACATCTACAAACGTTCATATGGTGCACAAAAAAGATGTAAGTCATGAACATAAGCACATATAAGCATAAGCAACATCCCAAACCTCCAATTTCATGAAACCCCCAAATTCTCTAACCTAGGGTTTGAGCCAAATATCATACATTCCAATAAATCTAACAATCAACCCTAGGTTTTGCATAATCTAAACATAATCATCAATAATGGAAAGGGAATGAAGAATAGGGAGCATACATAGGAGAAAAATCAAGAAAAGAGAGAGTGAAACCACACTCACATCAAAGGAAGCCATAATGAAGGGGAAGTGGGGGAATGGAGGTGAAAGAGAAGGATGGAGATTATCCCAAGCCCTTCAAAAGGTGATGAAATCCTCAAGCTTTGCTTCCTTCCTCCTTCCCTAAGATTTATCTCACTAAAACCCTCTCCCTCTCTCTCTAGGAACTCGGAGAAATGAAGAAAAATGGAAGAAGAAGGGAAAAAATGCGTTTTTAAAACGCTACTGGTGCTCGCGCGCGCTGGGGCGCACTCCAAACAGAGGCTGTTGTCCCGCGTGCGCTTCAGCACACATCTGCGCGCTGCAGCGCGCTCTACGCGCTGCAGCGCGTAAACTTGTTGTTCGGAGGAGCAAACGAGCTTGAAATACTATAATATAGCATATCAAACTGAAGCGACGGATCTAAGCTTTTTAATGCAAGTGGAATCATCTCAATTGGACACCCTTAACTCTATATATTTGCGAATTGGTGTACCAAGGTCATTAGGCTTAAATCCCAAAATTAAGTAACAACCTTTGTTGAAGCCTAAAGGGGCAAGATTTACATGAGTCATGTTATAACTCATCAATTTACTCCAAAAAGGCTAACGTTAAGGCTCCTAAGTGTCCATGAAATCATGCTCCTCTATTCCCTTGCTCCCATCTATAAAATCATCTTCTACCCCGATTCCTTTAAAACTCATAACTCTTAATCGATTCCCTAACTCTCATCTAATATCATATCTTTCCAACTTAATTCTTCTTCTTCTAATAACCTTTCCTCATTTTTAAATCGTTGTAATCCTCTTAGATTATTTACCAAATTCCTATCTAAATTCATATTCAAATTTCCAACATCTCATACCACTTCCAACTTTCTGCTCCTTGGCCGGAACCACAGCCTAAAGCTTTCAATATAGTTTCCAGGATTTAAATTTTGGGATGTTACAATCCTACCCCCTTAAATAAATTTTGTCCTCAAAATTTGTTTCGACTATCCTAATGCAGGATTACACTCCTATGCTTAAATTTATCCGTGTACTTGGAATCCTCCCCAAATTGTTGTTCGATAGCTAGCACCTCGATTGCTCAAGGTGGCATTAAGGGAGTGAGGGGTTGATTTGCTTACTAATCTTGCCTCTTCATCCTTTATTTACCAGCCTAGTCTTGGATCTCAATAATCGTTCTACTCTCGTTCTAAGTCTAACTTGATAACGTCACTGTTCTAATATCTCACTTTCACTTTCCTAGCTCTGGGTTCCAGTTCCTAACTTGCTCCTTAATTAATCTACTACATCTGGGGTCACTTAGAATTACGCCCTTATTGTCCATTAAGCCTAAAGAATTACTACTCTGCCTGGAAATTGTGTTGTCTAATAACCTGGCCTTAACTTGAAGGGTTCCAAACGAGTTCTAACTCACTGCGTGACTTCCCTAATACCACTTTCAAGACGACTACCAACTACCCCATAATAAATTTGCTCATTCCTGGTCCTCTACCCTGCTTGAGGTGTCCTAAGATGAAAAAGGGAGATGTGTGCCGGCTCCCGCTACGTGCTCTGATTAAAAGGGATGGGTTGGGGTCTACCCTCATAGTCCCTACCTACACCCGATTACCTTGTCTATCTTGGGTCTTCTGGCTCTAAGGTAACTTAACCACTGGGGTCAAACATACTACGTAACATGATTGAAACTAAAAAGGGGGTTTGCAAGGTTCCTGTGGTGATTCCTAACTCCATGCCAAATCTTCATGCCAAACCTTGGGGAGTACCTAAAAGTTGTCAAAACTGTTGGGTTCCTTAGTTTTCCGCAATCACAGATGGACTCAAACTTTGGGTTGTCAAAAACCTAGTTATGTCCCGAATATTCCTAATTAGTCTTCTGCGTTATACCATGGGTTCCTATGTCTTTCCCTACAAGGCTACCCCCTTAAGGGCTCAGCCCTCTCTAACAACCCTCAAGGGTCAAGCCTACCACATGAAACTACGTTGTGACTTCTAAAAGCTAGCCGGTCTGAAACATCATCTTATAAATAACATCATCCCATCACTAGTTTCTAAAACAATAACACACAGGTCTCAAATTAAAGAATATAGGGTTGCAGCCAAGTGGTGCTCCCCTAATACACATATGACCGGGAATGGACAACCTCTGGTAGTCCATCTAGGAAAACACCCTCAAAAACCAAAACATGATAGTGTGTAGGTCTACTTGTACCCATCACCCCATCATGTGCACAAGCGTAGCAAACATGACCTCTACTGTCTATAGCTGACAACGACAACAATTAACGGGGCATGCAATTGCCCCGGTGGCCAAGGGACACCAAAACTTAGGTGGATAACGGAAGTCCTCGAAAAAAGGGAAAAGGAATGAGAAAGTTCGACACCTGGTGATGGACTCGACACATTAAGTTTAACACTATTCCCTAAACTCCAAACATCAACTAAACACGAACCATTAACCCTCCTAGGAGATATACACTGAGTAACAACTCCAAACTCCGCATGATTCTGGTTCTTTTTCCCATGGACCATAAAGTTCAGAGTTCTTACCGCTAAGGACACAACAAGGAAGAGACTAAGGGGTCTAATTTATAGACTTAGCCTTGCCACAAAAAAAGAAAAACTTAGAAAAAGGTTTACGATCCATGCACTAACAACCTAGCCCCAGAACACTTTGTTTATAACCACAAGAACCTTATTCCTCAGATGTCTATAACCAAATAGGCCTAAACTAAGAGGAACCGACCATGATTGCAACCTACAAGGTGGCCTAAACCATCCAAGTCTCCACTGCCACTCACTTCCCTTAAACTCTGGTGTTTATCCTCTAGCTTAACCAGAACTGAATAGCTAGATACTTAACATGCGTCTACACGGGTCGAGATTACCTCTAATAGTCAATTAGGGGTTCTAGGAGCATTAGTCTAGTAACTTAAGGGACAAAGAACTGGGCCTACCTCCTGCATACTAAAAACAAATCATAGTACATAAGGACTTAATCAATCTCACCACTATCATACAAAATCATTAAACACCTAATGAGATATCTACCTGAGGTACGTAATGACTTAGGCAACTACGAAGGAGGTCAGGGTTGGAATAACCACAACCATCAACATAAGCATACACTAACAGGGATTTAGATAAAGGAAAACAAGTATGTGGTTTTAGAGGCCTTAATTCCCTCAATTTGTCTTTAAGGTCACACCTACCCCATAGGAATAACTTAACCAAAAGCTAGGATTACACCCCTCTCACTAATGTCATTAAGCTCCTATACTTTCCATGAGTCCCACACTTCCATTCTAACTTCTACCTATCATAACCTTAGTCCACTAAGCGTAAAATCCTGAATTCATAAAATCTCAACTCTGAAAATCATTCATCCCTAATTTTATAAGATCACCATTAACCTCCCACTTATATGTCCTCCTAAACTATGCGACCTAGCATACAAGTCATGCAACATCATCATAACACATTCATTCAAGGAACACAATCACATACATGTCAAACAATTAACCAAGCAAAATAGGCATGATTATTATTTAAACACACTACATCACCCAAGTTCGCTCATGAGTAGCCAACACTGCCCTAGCCTACTAGGGAGCTCACTCATCATTCCCTTTAACCTTTCCTCTTACTTCTACCTTCCAAAACCAACTACATACTCTTCCTCAAAACCTCTTCCTTACTTCCCTTCTAAGGGTACCTTAATCCCTCTAAGACTAAAATGACATCCTATAAGGTTTCTAAGGTGAAAGTCCTACTCTTGGGAATAGACCTATGTCACTCTCCCTCTATCTATCATGTATGTGGCACTAACCTTGTTAGGGAGGTGTCCCCAGTTCCCCAAACAAGGCATCCTACTTACGTCACTAACCATAATTCCGTGTACAACGCACCCGGTAGAGGAGTGATCAGTCCCTATACTGAGCATGAGGCACGGTGGAATTATAGTAAGTCACAAGCCGTTATCCTAACCATAGTCCAATTGGATTGAACTGCTCTGATATCAAAATGTAACGTCCTAATTTCTAAATTCAAGAATAATGTCCGTTGGAAACACTATTCCGAATTTCTGAAATTATTTCACGTATTTTGAGTATCGATATACATTCACGTAACACTTAAGCAATCCAACGCTTGCTTAGGCTTCTAAAAAATTCATACATCAAAAGTTCAATATTAATTCTAAACCAAAGCATAAGGAACGAACCTACACCTGAGTGTTATGGTTCATAAAACTCATACCGGATATCCGGCAGAATTTCCCCTGAAAATTGGACATTTCTCAATTTTACAAATTAACCTGAAACTCAGAAAAATACCAATATAGTTGATAACAACACAAATACAACTTAAATTCTCATCTAAGCCTCCATGGACAAACTATAGTACATCAATCCTCTAAGTGTTAATCCACAATTACAAATCTTATCCTCTACTTCACTTGAGTCCTTAAATGCTCCGCTAAGAATATGACATCGACATACATAACTGAAATATAATTCCCACGACGTGGGATGAGACTACGTCCTAGTGAGTGAGGTAATAGTGTGTGCAGTGTGGGGAATAGCATACAACCTCAAGTACATCATACACGAATCATGAATATAGGTAACTAACCATAAGACATACAACATGCTTTAGAGAATTATGTAAATGCACATTACCAATCTTAGCATCCATTAATATAGCAAACGTGAACTCTAACAATTTCTATAGAATGTCTAGTATCATAACTCAAGTAACATATTATGAAATGATCACATGTACAACTTATGAATCTAATGCACAAACAAATCATGATGCAAATCTCACTGCTGCTCAGCAGGTAGGCATCTCACAGCTGTTCCTAGCCGACAGGGTCTTATCACTGATTTTGAAGTTAGTACTGAGCTCAGACTACATGGAACGTCTTCCCTGGGGACTTATCCCACCCTTATTCTGGACCGAAGTCAGTTTTCATACAATTTCTCAAGGCCTAAGCTGGCTTATCAGATCTCACGGACGAAGCCATCTTAGTTCTTAATTACTTTTACCGCCAAAGCCAAAGGATCACTTTCCATTTTCATGAGGTCAAAGACCCAAAAAATTTCCTTTTCCATTTTCATGAGGTCAGAGAGAGTGAAACCACACTCACATCAAAGGAATCCATAATGGAGGGGAAGTAGGAGAATGGAGGTGAAAGAGAAGGATGGAGATGATCCTAAGCCCTTCAAAGGTGATGAAATCCTCAACCTTTGCTTCCTTCCTCCTTCCCTAAGCTTTCTCTCACTAAAACCCTCTCCCTCTCTCTAGGAACTCGGAGGAATGAAGAAAAATGGAATAAGAAGAGAGAAAACGCGTTTTTAAAACGCTACTGGTGGTCGCGCGCGCTGGGGCGCGCTTTAGTGCGCTGGGGCGCACTCCAAATAGAGGCTGCTGTCCCGCCCGCGCTTCAGCCCTCATCTGCGTGCTCCAGCGCTTTCTGCACACTACAGCGCGTAAACTTGCTGTTCGGAGATGCAAACGAGCTTGGAATACTATCTATAGCATATCAAACTGAAGCCCCAGATCTAAGCTTTCTAATGCAAGTGGAATCACCTCAATTGGACACCTCTAACTCTAGATATTTGCGAATTAGTGTACCAAGGTCATTAGGCTTGAAACCCAAAATTAAGTAACAACCTTGGTTGAAGCCTAAAGGGGCAAGCTTTACATGAGTCATGTTATAACTCATCAATTTATTCCAAAAACGCTAACGTTAAAGGTCCTAAGTGTCCATGAAATCATGCTCCTCTATTCCCTTGCTCCCTTCTATAAAATCATCTTCTACCCCGATTCCTTTAAAACTCATAACTCTTAATCGATTCCCTAACTCTCATCTAATATCATATCTTTCCAACTTAGTTCTTCTTCTTCTTCTAATAACCTTTCCTCATTCTTAAATCGTTGTAATCCTCTTAGATCATTTACCAAATTCCTATCTAAATTCATATTCAAATTTCCAACATCTCATACCACTTCCGACTCTCTGCTCCTTGGCCAGAACCACAGCCTAAAGCTTTCACTATAGTTTCTAGGCTTTAAATTTTGGGATGTTACAATGTCAGTTAACCCTAGTAAAATAGAAGTTGTGGTTGAGTGGGTAAAGCCCAAATCAATCACTGAGGTTAGAAGTTTTCTGGGTTTAGCCGGTTACTACCAGATATTTATTAAAGGGTTTTCCCTGTTTGCCTTGCCCCTCACTAGAACTTCAAAGTTAAGCCAAATAAGGAAAGTTCGTTGTGGTCAAGTTGTACAAGCTATTAAGATAGCTGCAATCTCGTACCTTTGTCAGAAAGGATTCAAAACGGGAAAATGCTATCTCTCAACGTCTCTTTTAATGGACTTCTCAAGCTCAAGTATATATACTTATGGATGGTCCATAAAAGAGGGGATGATAATGGGAGGATGAGAATTGTTGTTCATCATTAGAGATAGAGTTTTTTGCTCTCAGGAAGAAAACTTTATTAATGAGAAAATAAAGAGAAGAGATCGTGTGTGCAAGAATGAGTGTTCAAACAAAAGAAAATAAGAACAAGTATATACAAAGATCTGCAATGTAGCGGTTATACAAGAGATGCATTAAAGAAGCACCAGAATACAACTCAAGATGAAGTATTGCAACATCAAAAGAAATGGCGCAAGCTTGAAGTTAAAAGAATTGCAGCAAATCTGAAGAAATGAAAAGATGGTGAGAAGCATACTACAGAGCTGCTAAGCTTAAGAGCTAAGAAGCTTATTGGTTCAAGTCAGCAATATGCAATAGCTAGGAGCTGCCAAAAGTTCTGCTTATGTTTGAATTCATTGTACAAGAATTAATTTTTACATCCAGTGTTAGATCACTGTTATTGTACACCCAGAACAAAGAACTTAGGTCCTGAGATCAAATCATTTGTAGTCATTCTATTGTAAGAAGCCTAAAGAGGCTTGTGAGAAAAGAATACTTGTTGTAAGATCCTTAAGAGGCTTGTTAGCAAAGAATACTTGTTGTAGAGCTTGGAGAGGCTTGATAGAAAAGAATACTTAGAAGCTTGGAGAGGCTCTGTAAGAAGAATAGTTAGTGTGTTTCCTGAAGAGGCAGTTGATAACAAAGAATACTTGTAACTTTGAGAAGTTAGTGGAAAATCTCACGGTGTATGAGGGTTGGATGTAGCCCAAGGTTGTGGGTGAACCAAGATAAATTGGCTGAGTACTCTCTCCTACCCTTAACTCTTTATATTCTGTTTATTCTAACAAGAAGAGGGATTTTGAACTAAGTTTTTATAAACGCTTTTGTAAAAACTATTTACGAAAAGCTTTCTGAAAAATTATGTCTGAAATCTTCAGACACAGAACAACGCTTCACGACATCTGAACTACAATCTGAAAGCCTTCTGAACTTAGTTTTTGAAAAGGTTTCCATAAAAATGTTAAGTTTATAAAAACACTATTCAACCCCTCTTCTAGTGTTTTCCTGTGTGTCCCTTCATACTTTGATTATGTTTAAGTAAATATTGGATTATTTAAGCAAATATTTACCACGTTTATCGATATCGTTAATGTCGCGAGAAATATTTCCCTGAAATTAGGACTTATGTCTCCAACAGGTATAAATTCTAAGTTCTCGGAATTAGGACGTTACATTATGGTATCAGAGCAGTTCAATCCAATTGGACTATGTATGATTGTTTTGCCTGCAATTTAGTTATTATCTTATATACATTGTTATGAAATATAGAGACTGATCACCTCCATGTTTTGTAATAGATGTTTAGATGATTATGGCTAGAGGTAGGAAAGGTAGACCCCGTTCACCCATGACCTCCCTCACCACCGAACGTCAACTAGGACCCGATGGCAGCAACCCTCCAGGTGCGTACTCGCATCATGAGGGATCAGGTGGCGTTGAACCGAGACCAAGCCACAACCAACGCCACTATCCTTCAGGGGCTTCGTCGCCAGCCGATGGGGACGCCCACACTCCAGTGAAGGGAATCAAGCATGTGGTCAGGGTGCAACAGAATAAATGGATTCCCTCCCTTGTTAAGATCGTTAATGCAAAAACACGAATTAAGGCATAAAAGACATGAAACATAATGACATACCTTATGAGGATTGTAAACGAGGCAATAGCACCCACGTCTCTAGAGGTGTCCACGCCAACAGCCAAACTAGGAAACCCTCCTCAACTCTGCTAGTAGCATTTAGAGAGTAAGAGCGACTGCTCATGTGTCCAGGGTAATGCATCTTCTACTATATTTATAGAGTGGTGGCTAGGGTTTTACCCCTCACTCTATTAACCCTAACATATATGGGCCTGGCCCATTATGTTATAATCCTAATCAAATTAGAATTAATATCTTTCCTAGTGGCTTGTTGTATGTGTGTGACCCAATAGGCTTTTAATATTTGGTTATGATATTAAAATAAAACCCTTTTATATTTAATATCATAAATAGTGAGCGGTATCTAGCAATACATCACTACTACCCAAATATTGAGAATGTCAACAACTTTTGACGAATCCTATTTTATGATAATTTATATGATCTGTCCCTTTGTCCAAATATCTAATTGAACACAAGGGCATGAAATGTGTCAACCTTGTATAGTTCAATTTATGTTTTCTTGATCCCCAAGTAGAATGTACAGAAAATAAACATCTCATGTTTATCCTCCTGAGCATGGCCATGCATTTTGCAGTCTTACTTTATCAAGAGGCCTACAGATATAACTCCTGTTACATAGGAGGGACAAATCTCATTTAGGTCACTCACATCCCACCACATAATTTATTATATGTCCAAATACTAACTTAATTTATGATCACCTTGTTACAGGCAACGTTAGATGATATTTAAAACATATAATTCCTTATGTAGGAATCGTAGTGATTTTAGGTCAAAGGACTTCATATAACATTAATCAATTTAAGAAACTTTCATGACACTTATGTAACAGTCCATGCAACGTTCTTAAGGTGGGTGTGTCTAGTACACTATTACTCTTAATATGTACTTATGTGAGCACATGATATCTCATATCCATGATCCGTGAGATGCGATCATCAATGAACTCACATACTAGTCTAAATGCATCTTTGTCCTAAGATGATACTTGACCAGGGATTATTTTAAGAATAGTTCTTCATAAGATCTCACGATCAAGTCATCTACTTGATTTCTTATGAAGTTTGAGCTTACTATTCTAAGGACATTAATTGTATTCTTAAAGAATGAATTGCCTTTATAAAATAATATGATACATGTGATGGATGTTTCAAAAAATATAAGTCTCTAGTGCATATACTAACATCCAGGTGTTTGACCCGTTCGTGCTTGGTCTTACGAAGTTTCATAAGCATAGTCCTTCAACGTTAACCGGGGCCTATGACCCGGAAGCTGCAGCGAAATGGCTCAAGGATCTCAATCGGTTTTTTTTAGTCATGAGATGTTCTGAGGAGCTGAAGGTTTCTTATGCCTCTTACATGCTCCGGGGGAGGCTAAGGATTGGTGGCATTGGGTGCGTGCCAATCTAGGCACCCCAGGGGTTCCTATTCTCTGGAGAAATACTTTCCAGACATTAGGAAGAAGAATGAGACTGAGTTCCTTCAGTTCAAGCAGGGGAACATGATGATGGGACAAAATGTGGCTTGATTCAAGGAGTTTTCCAAATATTCCTGCTATCTCCAAGTCCATCCAAATGAGGAGTGCAGGTGCTCCCACCTGGAGCAAGGTTTGAAGCCTGATATTAAGAGGGCAGTGGGGACCTTGGAGAACAGGGAATTTCCTACCCTGGTCAACAAGTGCCTCATTGTTGAGGAGAACTGAAGGAGCCTGAGGTACCTAAGCCTTTGGATCCCAAGGGTAAGAGGAAGCTGGAAGACCCTGTTCAAGGCAAGGGCTCCAAGCCCAAGTGGCAAGGCAACAAAAACTTGGCTATCCACCCCGCTCAGAAGCCGAGGAAGATACACAAGTGCTCTAAGTGCGGAAGGTACCACAATGGGGAGTGTCTCGTCGGGCAAAAAAAGTGCTATTAGTACAAGGAGCGAGGCCACATGAAGAAAGAGTGCCCAAAGAGGGAGGACCAGACCAAACCCCAAACCACCGATAGGGTTTTTACCCTTAGTGGGGAATTGGCTGCCAAGGCCAACAATTTGATGCAAGGTACATGTCTGTTTAATGATAAATCCTTGATTGTTCTGTATGACTCTGGGGAAACTCATTCATTTATTGCTATTGATTGTGTGAAGGGATTAGACTTGCATGCCACCTCTTTACCCCACCGTTGAGTTTCTGGCAAGCGTACCAAAATCCTAGCAGTATAATAGTAAGTAAGAGTATCGGGTCCACAGGGAACAGTTCAATTTATAAAGATTAGTTGATAGTTGGATGGGTGTAGGATCTAGAATTGAGCAAAACCAACCGATTAGAATCAATTAAAGGCACTAAAATTGCGAATTATAGGTGCAGGGCAGCATCTATAATTGCGGAAGAAAATGCAAGAAAATGAGAGAAAATGAAAGAAAAAGTGGAGAGGAAGAAATGGGAAGGGTGCCACTGAAGCAAGAATCCACTTGCAGCAGATAAGTCCAATGCCAGACGCCACTAATTCAGAAGAATTATATAAGTCTCAGTATGGTTTGAGCAACAACCACCAAGCCTCACTCAACTCACAAAGGGAGGAGAAAATTTGGCATAATGCCTTTACTTCAAAATTCAATGTGTCCATTACAAGAGGAGAAGACTCCTTTATATACGAGTTGAAGGGAGGAGGGGGCGGCTACTATATGGAATAAAGGGAAAAAAAAATAAAAGATGTGTGCAAACCTATCCTAAGTGGGATTTGAACCCAAGCCCCTAAAGGTTTATGGCTAAGCTAAGCCTTAAGCCAATAAACCTCCTAATTAGCGCCCCTTTTACATAGGAAAATAAAAGATGAGTAAATTTCCTATCCTAGGTGGGATTAGAACCCAAGACTTCCTAAACCACATAGTAAGGCAACCTACTAACCAATAAAACTATACATGTAGCGCCCCTAATTAAGGAAAATGACAAACATGTCCTAATTACAACACAAATCCTAATTACATCATAAATCATAATTATATTGATTCCTAATTAAGTTGAGTCTTGCATGTTGACTTTGACTTCTTGGTCAATGATCAAGGTTTGACCAAGGGTTGTCTCTAATGAAGGAAGACTCATGCTTGGTTCAGCCCCAAGCACTTCAAGCAGCTCCAGTTGATCCTAGCCATCAGCTGTTAGTTCAGAGGTCCCACTGACAGGTTGTCATCATCCCCTCCCCTTTGAGAAGCATTTGTCCTCAAATCTGAAAATTGAGAAAATATAAGGGGTAGAAGAGAAATAAAAGGGATGTACTCTCAACCATGGACATCCCTGCGCACCCTGTCCAACAAAGAAGAAGACTCATTATTCCCAAGCATGTACTCTCTAATGCTCATAACAATAGTACTTGGGAATCATGTAGGGAGTTTTGGTGAAAGAAAAAGTGGTGGAAGAAAGAAGGGAAGTGGAAGAAGCAGAAGAAATAGTAGAAAAGGTTAGAGGAAACTCCCTTGTAGTGTTGCTACGCCCTCCTTCCTTAATTAGCAGCTCCCTTTCTTGATCTCCTTCAAAATAATTAAGGTCAATAGTTTTGAATTGATGAAGTAATAACATGACTTCCCTTTTATTTTTTTGTTTCTCTTTGGTTTTCACCTTTTCTATCATCACTCTTTATGTTTCTTCTTTCTTTTTCTTTTTATCCTCACCTTCTATCTTAAGTCTCTTAATTTTCTCAAGTTCTATCTCTCTCTTCATGTGAGCTTGATCCTCACATATTTCTTGGGTTGACATTGGCATCAAAGTAATTTTAGCTCCATCATTTTTAAAAGATATTTGATTAGAGTATCCATCATGGATGGCTCTCTTATCAAACTGCCAAGGCCTACCCAACAAGATATGTGTGGCATCCATAGGTACAACATCACAAAGAACATTATCATCATAATCACTTATGGAAATAAAGATGAGAGTTTGCTTATTTACTTCCCTTTCCCCATCATCACATATCCAAGATAACTTGTATGGTCTGGGGTGGGGAGTGGTAGATAAACCAAGTTTTTCCACCATTCTTGCACTTGCAATGTTAGTGCAACTTCCACTATCAACAATTAGGGAGCGAATCCGTCCCTCTACCATGCATCTAGTGTGGAAGACAGTTTGCCTTTGTTCATCTTCTTTTATTATTTGATTTCCTAAGGACCTTCTCACCATGCAAAGTTTACCCTCGGTCCTATATACTTCTTTCTTAATTTCATTCTCTTCTTCACTAGTTTCTTTTTCCTCATCCTCACTTTGTTCATTCTCACTTGCACTAGTGTACTCTCCATTCTCTTTAACCAACATTGCCCTCGTATTTGGGCATTGGGAAGCTATGTGTCCCTTGCCATCACACTTGAAACATTTGATGTTTCTTGTGGAGGTAGAGGGCTCTTCCTTTTTAGTAGAAGGAGTGGGGTTAGAAGTAACCCTAGGACCCTTAGGTTCCTCCTTCTCTTGGCTCTTTCCCTCATCTTTCTTTAGGGTTTCCTTGTTCCTAATTGTAAAACTAGTGTTTCTTCTTTTATAGCTACCCTTTCTTTTTAGTTGAGTTTCAATATTAATAGCTTGGTGTACCAAGTCCTCCATTTCTACATAAGGATGCAATTCCACTATGTCCCTTATGTCGAAATTAAGTCCATTGATAAACCTAGCCATAGTTGCTTCACTATCCTCAACTATGTTGGCCCTGATTAGAGCAAGTTCCATTTCCTTAAAGTACTCATCTACACTCTTAGAACCTTGCTTAAGAATTTGGAGTTTGATGTGCAACTCCCTAGTGTAATGTTGAGGTATGAACCTCTTTCTCATGATGGTCTTCATTTCCTCCCAAGAGGAAACCAAAGGAGCATTGCACCTTCTTCTTTAAGCCTGAAGCTGATGCCACCAAACTAAGGCGTAGTTCTTGAATTCGAGAGAGGCAATCTTAACCTTTTCCTCTTCCCTATACCTATGGCAACTAAAGATTTGTTCAATTTTAAGTTCCCATTCTAGGTATTGTTCTACATCATTTCTACCATTAAAGGTTGGGACTTCTATTTTTACCCCTTTAAAACCTTGTTCCCTTCTAGGCTCTTCTTCTCTCCTATTCTCTCTTCTATGCCTCCAAGGATTTTCTTCATAATACTCCTCTCTTTCTCTCCTAGGGATTTCCTCATAGTAGTCTTCTCTAAACCCTCTAGGTTCCTCACGCCTCCTAGGCCTCCTATGCTCTCTTTCCCTTTCCCTTCTCCTATAGGTATGGCTAGAGTGTCGCTCTCCCTCACTACTCTCAGCATGGTACCTATCTTCACTCCTAACCACACTATGTCTATCCTCACTTCCTCCTTCTTGAGAAGAATGCCTTCTCACCCTCCTATTCCCATTTAGTTCTTTCCTAAGTTCTTTCATCTCATGCCTCATCATTCTGGCCATATCTTGAATTGCATGTTGCAACTCGGACCTATACCTCAAAGTTCTAGGTGAAGGAGGTGGTGAGTTCCTACTACCCATTGTTAAGTTTTTGATTTTTTAAGAATTTGGACCTTTCCACTCACTAAGTGTTTACACTCAAGAGAATGTATTCACTCGTGTATGTCACTCTTTTTTGGCTTTTTCTATAATGAAAACTCGCTTGCCTCTTCTACTCGGTTGGAGATTGATTAGAAGTTGCAAAGACCAACGTGAGTCTAAGTCTTAACCCTTACCCAAAATAGAAGCGCACTAACAAAGAAAAATACCTACTGGAAGAAGATTGGAAAAATCCTAAGACAAAACAAGGAATTGATATGACAAACAAGAAAAGATGGCACTCAAACAAGCTTATACACAAGAGAAGACAACAAACAAGACAAGACGGAAGAAATTGCAAAGAGAATTGTTTTTGGTGATTTTTGAAAAAGAGTTACCAAAATTGTCGTTTTTAAGAAAAACAACAAATATAACTCAATTACGGTATACAGGGAAATGAAACAGAAAATTACAGTAAAACTGTCACTGTATTGTTGCAATACTTCTTTGCTTTTATTTTTCAATTTTGGACTCTTTTTGGGTGTCTTTTGACTTTTTCTTTCTTGTTGTTGACTTTTGCACCCTTTTTTGCTTTTTACACCTCTTTTTCTATTTTTTGGCACGTATGTACTTTTTGTATTTTTCTTGCCTTTTCTTTCTTTTTTTGTCTTTTTCCCCAACAGAAAATTACAGAAATTTGTACACAATGAAAAGAAAATTAACTGTACCTACTGTAATATTTTTGGAATTTTCTGACAGTAAACTGGTCCAAGTGGCCCAGAAAAGCAAAAATAATGAATAAACTGATTTCTAAAAACTATAAAAACGTGATGGCAACTTGATTTCAAAAATGGCCAAAAAAAATGCTTAGCACTTCCTTGTTGATTATACAAAACCAGTATGGTCACAGAAACGCGCTTGGTTCAATTTTAAGATTGGAATTAAAATTTGAAAGAAAATCAACAATTAGAATTTGTTGATCTTCTTCCAATACTATGAACCAAAAAAAGATCCTATAGATGAGCGTTTTGCACAATCAAACAGGGAAAGTCCAAGGTAGAGATAGCAGTCAATCCAAATTTGTAATCAGAATGCCAATCAAACAGACATAACAAGATTAGGAAATGGAACAACACAAGAGCCCAAAAATGTGCATAAAATGGCAAAAATAAGAAGGAAAAATTGCGCAAAATAAATGGCAAGAAATTAAAGGGGAAAAACTGAAATTAAAAGGATGGGGAGGACAAAAATGTAAATGGCAGAAAGTAAAAGGATGGGGAGAGCAGAAATGTAAAGGGGATGCAGAAATTAAAAGGATGGGGAGGACTGAAAATAAATGACTGAAAGTAAGGGGGAAACAGAAATTAAAAGGATGGGGAGAGCAGAAATGTAAATGGCAGAATGTAAAGGGGAGAACAGAAATTAAAAGGATGGGGAGAAGCGGAAATTAAATGGCGGAAAATTAAAGGCAGAAAGTAAAAAGATGAATATGGGGGATGAACAATTAATGGTGAAGGGGAGAAATGTAGGTGAACGATCTTTGGAAAAATGAAGACAACAATACCTCCTCTTACCACACTTCACCACAAACAAGCAGTTATATAAAGCAATTAGCAAGAATTACTCACGAACGAGTATGATAAATTAAAGAGGCATTTAAACAAACACCTAGGGGGTGGGAATTAGCGGCCCAAAACAGCCCCCAACTAGCAAGAAATCAAGCAATTCAATCAAGACAGACAAGTGCTGATAGCAGCAGAAAGGAACCTCGGGCCCGGGAAACAGTCCAAGTCCAAATGACAATTGAAAAGAGGGATGGAATTACACTAAAATGATGAGAGAAAATGAAAGAAAAAGTGGAGAGGAAGAAATGGGAAGGACGCCACTGAAGCAAGAATCCACTTACAGCAGATAAGTCCAATGCCAGACGCCACTAATTCAGGAGAATTAGATAAGTCTCAGTATGGTTTGAGCAACAACCACCAATCCTCACTCAACTCACAAAGGGAGGAGAAAATTTGGCATAATGCCTTTACTTCAGAATTCAATGTGTCCATTACAAGAGGAGAAGACTCCTTTATATAGGAGTTGAAGGGGGGGGTCGGCCAGTATATGGAATAAAGGGAAAAAAAATAAAAAGATGGGTGCAAACCCATCCTAAGTGGGATTTGAACCCAAGCCCCTATGATAGCCGGATGGGTGTAGGATCTAGAATTGAGCAAAACCAACCGATTAGAATCAATTAAGAACAATTAAAATGCGAAAATTAGTGGCTGGGCAGCAACTAATTCACGCAAGAAAATGAAAGAAAATGAGAGAAAATGAAAGAAAAAGTGGAGAGGAAGAAATGGGAAGGACGCCACTGAAGCAAGAATCCACTTGCAGCAGATAAGTCCAATGCCAGACGCCACTAATTCAGGAGAATTAGATAAGTCTCAGTATGGTTTGAGCAACAACCACCAAGCCTCACTCAACTCACAAAGGGAGGAGAAAATTTGGCATAATGCCTTTACTTCAAAATTCAAATGTGTTTTTACAAGAGAGGAGGCCCCTTTATATAGGAGAGAGGGAGTAAGGGGGCGGCCACTTACATGAGGGAAGGGGAAGAAAAATAAAAGAAGAGTGAAATCCCATCCTAAATGAGATTTGAACCCATGCCCCTAATGGCTTATGGCTAAGCTAAGCCTTAAGCCAATAAACCTAAAAAATAGCGCCCCTTTTAACAAGGAAAAGAAAGATGAGGTAATTTTCTATCTTAGGTGGGATTAGATCCCATGACCTCCTAAACCTTGTAGCAAGGCAACCTACTAGCCAATAAACCTATGCATGTGAGCGCCCAAGTAGGAGGAAAAATACAATTAATTAAGAGTATCCTAGTCTATGGTGGTGCATAGGACCATGTGTCCTATTCCAGGGTCAAGGCTATCCTTCTGTAGGATAGTGGTGTCCTTCTGTAGGGTAGTATCCCTAAAAATGTTGGTCACCAACTTTCCCATCTCTTCCTTAATTTTCTTAGCTCGTCCTCTAGTCATTGGTCCAGTGATATCCTTGACTGCTTCAGTAGGAGGCTGTTGTTGTGCTATGTCATCATCCCCTCCCCCTTGCGAAGGATTTGACCTCAAATCTGGATAGTCATCTCCTACATCAAAGAGGGAGAGATCAGAAACATTGAAAGTAGCACTTACACCATACTCACCTGGAAGATCAATTTTGTAGGCGTTATCATTCAAGCGCTCCAAGACTTGAAAGGATCCATCACCCCTAGGAGAGAGTTTAGATTTCCTTTCATTTGGGAATCTTTCCTTGCAGAAATGAACCCAAACCCAATCCCCAGGTTCAAATATCATCCGCCTACGCCCTTTGTTAGGCCTTTGTTTGGGAAGCCAATCTGTGCTCAATATTAGCCTTTACTTGAGCATGGAGTTTCTTAATAAACTCGGCCTTAGCTTTAATGTCTTTGTGTTCCAAAAAAGAAGAGTTAGGAATAGGAAAAATATCAAGAGGAGTTAAAGGGTTAAAACCATAAACAATCTCAAATGGAGTATGCAAAGTAGTAGAATGCTTGCTCCTATTATATGCAAACTCTATATGAGGCAAGTATAAGTCCCATGATTTTAAACTCTTTTGAACCATAGCCCTTAATAATGTGCCTATTGTCCTATTGACAACCTCTGTTTGTCCATCAGTTTGTGGGTGGCATGTGGTAGAGAACAGTAATTTGGTACCTAGCTTGTGCCATAGTGTGCGCCAGAAATGACTAAGGAACTTAGTATCTCTATCAGACACTCTTCTTCTAGGTATGCCATGTAAGCGTACTATTTCTCTAAAGAAAAGATCAGCAATTTCTTGTGCATCATTTACCTTTTGGCATGGAATGAAATGTGACATCTTTGAAAAGCGATCCACTACCACAAAGATTGAATCCTTTCCTCTTTGGGTCCTAGGTAAACCTACAATAAAATCCATGGTTAGGTCTAACCAAGGTCCTTCAGGAATAGGGAGAGGAGTGTAGAGGCCATAGGGATTTACCTTTGATTTGGCACTTTTACATTTTATACACCTATCACAATGTGCTTTAACGTGTGTGCTCATATGTGGCCAATAAAAGTGTTCTTGTAAAATCCCTAAGGTTTTGGGTACACCAAAGTGTCCCATAAGCCCTCCCTCATGGACTTCCTTAACCAAAAGCTCTCTAATGGAGCAATGGGGAATACACAACTTATCCCCTTTGAAGAGAAACCCTTCATGCCTATAGAATCCATCTTTTGCCATTGTTTCACAAGCTTTGTACTTTTCGGCAAAGAAGGAATCATGCTCATATAATCCCTTTAAATTTTCGAAACCAAGTAGCTTTGCATCTAAGGTAGCTAACAAACTATACCTCCTTGAAAGAGCATCGACCACTATGTTGGCTTTGCCTTTCTTATATTTGATGACATAGGGAAATCGTTCAAGAAATTCAACCCATTTTGCATGTCTTTTGTTAAGTTTCCCTTGTTCTTTAGGTAGGAGGTAATGTTGCCATGTTTGAAGTGCCCTCACCAAAGCATAAAATTCTTTGTCATAGGTGGGGTAATTCAACATTGCACCTTTGAGTTTCTCACTAAAATAGGCTATAGGATGTCCATCTTGCATTAAGACAGCTCCTATTCCTACATTAGATGCATCACACTCGATTTCAAAAGATTTAGAAAAATCTGGTAGTCCTAAAATGGGAGCTTGCATAAGTTTTTCTTTGAGTTCTTTGAAAGCATCCTCTTGTGCTTTCTCCCACTTAAAACCCACATTTTTCTTAACCACTTCATTGAGGGGAGCAGCTATTGTGCTAAAGTTCTTGACAAACCTTCTATAAAAGCTTGCCAAACCATGGAAGCTCCTCACATCTCCCACGGATTTTGGGGTGGGCCATTCTTTGATGGCTTTGATTTTCTCTTCATCTACTTGTACCCCTTGAGAGCTAATGACATAGCCTAGGAAAGTGACACTTTCTTTATAAAAAATACATTTTCCAAGATTTGCAAATAAGTGTTCCTTTCTTAGTGCCTCAAGTACATCTCTAAGATAATTGATGTGATCTTCACAGCTTTTGCTATAGACAAGTATATCATCAAAATAGACAACCACAAACTTGCCTAAGAAAGCTCGAAGCACATGATTCATTAATCTCATGAACGTACTTGGTGCATTAGTTAAGCCAAAAGGCATAACTAGCCATTCATACAACCCATATTTTGTCTTGAATGTCGTTTTCCATTCATCCCCTTCCTTGATTCGAATTTGATGGTAGCCACTTTTTAAATCAATTTTTGAAAAGATGCAGGCTCCATGTAGTTCATCAAGTAAATCATCCAATCTTGGAATGGGATGCCGGTATTTGACTGTTATGTTGTTAACAGCACGACAGTCAGTACACATTCTCCATGTACCATCTTTTTTTGGTACAATGATAACAGGAACAGCACAAGGACTAGGAGATTCCTTGACCCAACCCTTACTAATTAGTTCCCCTACTTGTCTTTGTATTTCCTGGGTTTCAACTGGATTTGTCCTATATGCTGGCCTATTGGGTAGAACAGCACCAGGTATGAGATCTATTTGGTGCTCAATTCCTCTAAGAGGTGGTAATCCACTTGGAATATCTTTTGGGAAAATGTCCCCAAATTCTGCTAAGAGATCTCTTATGTTTGGAGGAAGATCAAGAGCGATCAAGGGATCTTTTTCTTCTTCTCCATTGGTTTCCTTACTAAGTAGTAGGAACCAAGGTTCTTCTTTGGTGGCTTCTTTTTTTTTATCTTTTTTTTCTTTATTACGTGAATCCTATTAATCTCTTTTTCTAATTCTTTTTCTATTTTTCTAGACTCTTCCTCTTTTTCCTTGTCTATGATCTCCTTAAGTTGGATTTGGTCTTCTCTAATTTCACTAGAGGTCATAGGCATTAAGGTGAATTTAACCCCTTGGTGGCGGAACCTATAGGTGTTGGAATACCCTTCATGTTTCACCCTTTTCTCATATTGCCATGGTCTTCCTAAAAGGATGTGAGAGGCTTCTAAGGGTATGACATCAAAGGTTATTTCATCTTGGTAATCCCCAATTTTGAACCTTAAGCTCACTTGCCTATCCACCATAAATTCTTCCTCATCACTCACCCATTGAAGTGTATAAGGTTCTGGATGTGGGGTAGTAGGTAAGTTTAGCTTGTTAACTAACCTAAGGCTAGCTAAGTTGCTACTACTTCCTCCATCTATGATCACTAAACATACCTTATCTTCAATTTGGCACCTAGTGTGGAATAGGTTCTCTCTTTGGCTCTCTTCTTCACCCAAAGGTGTTTCTAAGGCTTTCCTAAACAACATGGTTGCCCTTTCCCCTTGCTTCCTTCCTTCCATTCTCCTAATTGATTTTATGTTAAAAACTTTTAAGGACCTTTCCACTCAACTAAGTGTTTACACTCAAAGGAATGTCAACACTCGTGTATGTCATTCTTTTTAGGCTTTTTCTATAATGATAATCTCTTGCCTCTTCTACTTGGTTGGAGGTTGATTAGAAGTTGCAAAGACCAACGTGAGTCTAAGTCTTAACCCTTACCCAAATAGAAGCGCACTAACAAAGAAAAATACCTACTGGAAGAAGATTGGAAAATCTTAAGACAAAACAAAGAATTGATATGACAAACAAGAAAAGCTGGCACTCAAACAAGCTTATACACAAGAGGAGACAGCAAACAAGACAAGACGGAAGAAATTGCAAAGAGAATTGTTTTTGGTGATTTTTGAAAAAGAGTTGCCAAAATTGTCGTTTTTAAGAAAAACAACAAATACAACTCAATTACGGTATACAGGGAAATGAAACAGAAAATTACAGTAAAAATGTTACTGTATTGTTGGGATACTTCTTTGTTTTTGTTTTTCAATTTTTTTGAATTTTTTTTTTGACTTTTTGGGTGTCTTTTGACTTTTTCTTCCTTGTTGTTGACTTTTACACCTTTTTTTGCTTTTTACACCTCTTTTTGTATTTTTGGCACATACGTACTTTTTGTATTTTTCTTGCCTTTTCTTTCTTTTTTGTCGTTTTCCCCAACAGAAAATTACAGAAATTTGTACACAATGAAAAGAAAATTAACTGTACCTACTGTAATATTTTTGGAATTTTTTGACAATAAACTGGTCCAAGTGGCCCAGAAAAGCAAAAATAATGAATAAACTGATTTCTAAAAACTGTAAAAACGTGATGGCAACTTGATTTCAAAAATGGCCAAAAAAATTGCTTAGCACTTCCTTGTTGATTATACAAACCCGTATGGTCACAGAAACGCGCTTGGTTCAATTTTAAGATTGGAATTAAAATTTGAAGGAAAATCAACAATTAGAATTTGTTGATCTTCTTCCAATACTATGAACCAAAAAAAGATCCTATAGGTGAGCGTTTTGCACAATCAAACAGGGAAATTCCAAGGTAGAGATAGCGGTCAATCCAAATTTGCAATCAGAATGCCAATCAAACAGACATAACAAGAGTAGGAAATTGAACAACACAAGAGCCCAAAAAATGCGCAAAAATGGCAAAAATAAGAAGGAAAAATTGCGCAAAAATAAATGGCAAGAAATTAAAGGGCAAAACTGAAATTAAAAGGATGAGGAGGACATAAATGTAAATGGCAGAAAGTAGAAGGGGATGGCAGAAAGTAAAAGGATGGGGAGAGCAGAAATGTAAAGGGGAAAGCGAAAATTAAAAGGATGGGGAGGATTGAAAGTAAATGACTGAAAGTAAAGGGGGAAGCGGAAATTAAAAGGATGGGGAGAGCAGAAATGTAAATGGCAGAATGTAAAGGGGAGAGCAGAAATTAAAAGGATGGGGAGAAGCGGAAATTATATGGCGGAAATTAAATGGCGGAAAATTAAAAGTGTAAAGTAAAGAGATGAATATGGGGGATGAACAATTAATGGTGAAGGGGAGAAATGTAGGTGAACGATCTTTGGAAAAATGAAGACAACAATGCCTCCTCTTACCACACTTCACCACAAACAAGCAGTTATATCAAGCAATTTGCAAGAATTACTCAAGAACAAGTATGAGCAATTAAAGAGGCATTTAAACAAACACCTAGGGGTGGGAATTAGCGGCCCAAAACAGCCCCCAACTAGCAAGAAATCAAGCAATTCAATCAAGACAGACAAGTGCTGATAGCAGCAGAAAGGCACCTCGGGCCCGGGAAACAGTCCAAGTCCAAATTACAATTGAAAAGAGGGATGAAATTACACTAATTGAATGAAAACTCTGCATTAAATATGTGCAATACCCGCGGCCTTGTAGCTCCAATTTTGCTCAAATTCAACAAGCTCTGATGACCAATTGATAGCCGGATGGGTGTAGGATCTAGAATTGAGCAAAACCAACCGATTAGAATCAATTAAGAGCAATTAAAATGCAAAAATTAGTGGCTGGGAAGCAACTAATTCACGCAAGAAAATGAAAGAAAATGAGAGAAAATGAAAGAAAAAGTGGAGAGGAAGAAATGGGAAGGACGCCACTGAAGCAAGAATCCACTTGCAGCAGATAAGTCCAATGTCAGACGCCACTAATTCAGGAGAATTAGATAAGTCTCAGTATGGTTTGAGCAACAACCACCAAGCCTCACTCAACTCACAAAGGGAGGTGAAAATTTGGCATAATGCCTTTTCTTCAAAATTCAAATGTGTTTTTACAAGAGAGGAGGCCCCTTTATATAGGAGAGGGGGAGTAAGGGGGCGGCCACTTACATGAGGGAAGGGGAAGAAAAATAAAAGAAGAGTGAAATCCCATCCTAAATGGGATTTGAACCCATGCCCCTAATGGCTTATGGCTAAGCTAAGCCTTAAGCCAATAAACCTAAAAAATAGCGCCCCTTTTAACAAGGAAAAGAAAGATGAGGTAATTTTCTATCTTAGGTGGGATTAGATCCCATGACCTCCTAAACCTTGTAGCAAGGCAACCTACTAGCCAATCAACCTATGCATTTGAGCGCCCAAGTAGGAGGAAAAATACATTCAATTAAGAGTATCCTAGTCTATGGTGGTGCATAGGACCATGTGTCCTATTCTAGGGTCAAGGCTGTCCTTCTCTAGGGTAGTGGTGTCCTTCTGTAGGGTAGTATCCCTAAAAATGTAGGTCACCAACTTTCCCATCTCTTCCTTAATTTTCATAGCTCGTCCTCTAGTTATTGGTCCAGTGATATCCTTGACTGCTTCAGTAGGAGGCTGCTGTTGTGCTATGTCATCACCCTAAAGGTTTATGGCTAAGCTAAGCCTTAAGCCAATAAACCTCCTAATTAGTGCCCCTTTTACATAGGAAAATAAAATATGAGTAAATTTCCTATCCTAGGTGGGATTAGAACCCAAGACTTCCTAAACCACATAGTAAGGCAACCTACTAACCAATAAAACTATACATGTAGCGCCCCTAATTAAGGAAATTGACAAACATGTCCTAATTACAACACAAATCCTAATTACATCATAAATCATAATTATATTGATTCCTAATTAAGTTGAGTCTTGCATGTTGACTTTGACTTCTTGGTCAATGATCAAGGTTTGACCAAGGGTTGTCTCTAATGAAGGAAGACCCATGCTTGGTTCAGCCCCAAGCACTTCAAGCAGCTCCAAGTTGATCCTAGCCATCAGCTGTTAGTTCAGAGGTCCCACTGACAGGTTGTCATCATTAGTGGTCACAACTATCAAGTGAAAACAGAAATTAAATTGAGATAGGTAGAGACAGTTACTTGGACTAGGATTGAACTTCGTTTAATCGCACCCCTTTCGTATGTGATCCTCAATATTATTTATGAATATATAATTATGATACCCTATACAAACTATGTTATTTTACCCTGGTCTCCACAGTGATAAAATAATCAGAAATAATTCATGCGGGTTCTCCCAAGCGACAAATTACCCCGGCTATAAAGATCTACTTCTCCGTTTGTTAAAACTATCAATTTGCCCTGGTCTCCATAGTGACTACTATGATTATTTTTACCAATCAGAGTTCAAGTTTCCTATCTCTAGGCTTCCCCAAACTCACTATTGGTTCTATAGAACCACCTCTCGAATGCGCCCCATAAAACCAACCTATAACTCCGACACACAGGCGGAAGTTATGCATTTAGCAAAGTATAAAAATACCGATATCATAAAAATAGGGATTCATAAATAGTAAAAAGAATTCACATACAATTGGGGATTGAATCAACTACATTCAATCCTATTGGAGAGTTTAGCTACGCATGGTAGCCATTATAAACCAACGAAGAAACTGTCACTTTCTCCAGCCCTAGCTTCTGCTCTGCCGTCTCCCTTGGGTCTCCGGGACTTGCTTTGATCTTTGTAAAAGGTCTTTTAAATAAAAGTTGGAAAGCTATCTGAAATCTGGATGGAATCTGATTTGAAATCCTTTGAAAAACTGATCCCGTATTCCTACGCTCCAACATGCGCTCAACGCAGATGAAGCGCAGGATCCAGAGAGTAATTTAATTGCTGCGCTCCACTTGCGCTCAGCGCAGGTGGAGCGTGATTCACGTTCCAGCTTTCCCTGATTTCCTCTTTTCAACTTGATCTCTTCCTGATCTTATCCTTGTTTGATCTGCTTTCCTTATTTTCCTCTTTCTAGCTTGATCTTGTGCTGATTTGATCCTCAATTTGAATTTAGAATTAAATCTGTAGAATCCTTATCCAATTAATTGTTGATCTTATCCTAATCAGCTGCCATTTAAATCCTTATCTTGCAGATTCTCTTTTTAAATAGATGCTATCTTGTTTCTTCATTTAAATCCTTCCATTTTATCTGCAAAATCAACAAATTTTCTATCAAAATAGCATCATATTCAAATTCAAATCAAATATTCACAAATTATGAATTTTTTACTAAAAAGAGGTAATTTGGGGAATAAATTTACCAATTTACCCTTGATAAGCGCAGTAATTATACATGAATTTATCATATATTTTGCACTTATCACCTACCACCTAAATGTCATTACTTAGGATAAGGAGGAAATTTCTACTTCTCTTGTTTGTTTGAATTGCCCAACTGTTATACAAGAGATGGCCTTCGAGGTCGATTTAATTTGTTACAAATGTGATCCTTGACATGGATTGGTTGTCACAGAACCAAGTCATGCTGGATTGCTACAACAAGGTTTTTGTTTTTCCGCCTCTTCCTCTTCCTTCAAGGGAGCGGCTAACCATGTTGTTTTCTTGTATTACTCAAGTTCTCGAGAGACTATGTGATGGGAGTGACTATTTTCTTTTAAAGTCTTTCTCAATTGTAGAGGAAGACTCTGACTTGAGTGGTGTGGTGATTGTAAAAGAGTATCAAGATGTTTTCCCTAGTGAGGTAACCACCCTTCCACTTGATAGGGAGATTGAGTTTTCCATAGAACTGGTTCCAGAAACCGGACCCATATCCAAGGCACCCTATAGGATGTCCCCACTAGAGTTTAGTGAACTTAAGTCTCAATTAGAAGAACTCATAGAAAAGAAATTCATTAGGCCTAGTGTGTCACCCTGGGTAGCGCCTGTGCTCTTGGTTAAGAAAAATAATAGGAGTATGAGATTGTGTGTGGACTATAGGCAATTGAACAAAGTAACCATCAAGAACAAGTATTCCTTGCCTAAGATAGATGACCTGTTAGATCAACTTAGGGGAGCGTCAATTTTCTCTAAGATAGATTTGAGGACGGGTTATCATCAGATGAAGATTAAGGGTGAGGATATATAAACCTAAGACTGCCTTTAGGACTAGGTATGAGCAATATGAGTACCAGTAGAATGTAGAGCCGCTATTAACTCGTCGATGTTCGTTTCTCATCATTGGCCACCATCGCGCAGGTCCCATGGTAAGCACAAGCTCCCAGCGTCACTAGTTATGTCAATCGTCCCGCTTGTGCACGAGTTTGTTCGCCTCGTCACAGCCTGTCCGCCACACATGTTTTACCATTTCTCACTAACTGCAGGCCCCGGGAATCACACCACGCCACCACTGTGTCTAACCGCATCTCTTCGTCAAGGTTGATTCTGTCATGTAAGTCTCCACTTTCTCTGTTCTAATATACTCCAAAAGGTTTCAATGTTTAACTCTAGAATGAACTGAGATTAATTAATTTCATTTCCTCCGGTATACTTTGTTATAATTTCTAATAGTATAGTATCTTGTGTGCAAAAACATGGAATGGGCCCATTTTATAATTTGTGTGTTTCTATTTCGTCTTTTACTTTTGAATTTTGATCTGAAAAAGGGTTTGCTAACAACGACATTTTAATCCTCGTAAACGGGACCTAGCCACAGTCAATTGGTCATGGGTTGAGACTTCTGCAATTCCACAATGCAATTACTTATACAAAGTAAGTATACATGTTATAGTTGTAAAGAATACGATTATTTAGTAGAGGCAAATGAAATGAGTAAGTTGTTTAACTTTACAACTCACATATTGATGAGCTTCCTTTCTAAGTTCTCTGGCAATCAAAAAAGGACTCGCAAGCTTCTCTTGTCAGATACTTCTACTCACCAGGGAAACTCTCTAATGTTTCACTTCATCTATAAGAAATGGATACACACAACTTTTACAATTAAAGGTTGGCTCCTTTATTCCATTGTCCTCTTGGAAATTCCATCTTAGACATTTTAAAAGAATGTGCTCTTTCTTGTTATGTTATGTTATGTTATGTCTCCCTGAGTGAAATTTGTTGTCATAGTGTTAATCTTGCAAAAAGTGATGTATTTGGATCACTTATTATGAAAGATAGAAGCTCTTTATGGACTTATGACACATGTAAGATTAAAGCTGCAAAGCATGCGACCAAAATATTAAAGGATTTGCTAGTAGTGTTTCTCATAATGTGTTTACTCTTGATTGTCATATGTTTTATGGGTATTGACATGAGCTGTACTATTGATGTAGACTATATGGTTGTGAAGATTGGCATAGGCAGAAGCATAATTGATGACTTGTCCAACCAGAATTATTGAACAACTATGACCGATCTAAGGGTATGATTCCCTTATTTTCTATAGAAGCTAGAGAATGTAGTCTTTAGGTAGTGTTAATTCCTTTTTTCACAAGTAGTTTTCAATGAGTAAATTTAATTATTTTTTGGTACCAATATTTTTTTGTTTTTAAAATTTAGATAACCTAATGCTATAAAAATAGATATAAGATGTTTCATTTATAGAATTTTAAAAAATCAGGCCATTTATTTAAAAAAATTAAAATTAGAGACAAAAATTAGAGACATATGTTTTTATAGGAAAATCTAGGAATCAAAGACGGAAAAATAATTTTATCTCTAAATAAAGACGAACAAGAAATTACTCAGAGATGGAATAAATGTCTCTGACAGCGAGAAAATGAGTTAATTTTTTGGATCATGTTAAAGAGATGAAATTCTTAAAGTGTAGAGACCTCATCAAATCTATCTCTGATTTTGTCTCTAACCCTTTTAGAGACGAAAAATGGGTTTTAGAGATGAAATTTGTCAATCTCTAATGAAGATTTTTCTAGTAGTGTGAGTTTGCTCACTTTGATTTAGGGTCCCTTTATATTCGCCGCTTTCATGTAAATTTAGGTTTTCAATTGATTTTGTTGATAGTCCCACATCACCTCTCAAAGCAGCAAGCGTATGACTATTCCCCTTTATTTCTTTCTTCCTAGTTTTTAATCATTACGGTAGATTTTTGTGTGAAGTGCTGCTAGTGTTTTGTAACATCAGTAGTTGGTGTTGGTGTTGGACTTGTTTGGTGCTTATTTTCTTAGTTTAGGATTGTTAATTTTGGTTGAGTTTCTCCTGCTTACCTGAATTGGACATGCAATTTGTGAATACTTTTTCTTGGTGGAGTACATCTTGGATGGATTTAATTTTATTTCGCAACCTATAGTCATTGGCTTTTGGTATAATCTTTGGTGCATTACCTGATTTGGAGGTCTGTGGATGTTTTAATTTGTTAAAAGGTTCGGGCAATATGATTTTCTTCATGGCTAATTTATTTGGTGGACGGATTGCTTTCCCCTCCTTGTTGATGTGGTCATTCTATTTTATGCAATTGATGTGTTAGTTATATTTCGATACTACAATGTTGAGAATTCAATTGTTGCCTTGCGGTCCTCATGGCTTTAGCCTACGTCAATTTGCTGTGAAGTTAATCGGGCTAATATCATTACTGTATGGGCGTTGCTGTAATCTTGGATATACGCTTTTTTTTGTGTAACTTTTTGAATAATCTGCTTTCCATTTTCGAGTGGTATTTAGTTATGGGGATCTTTTTTTCTTATTTGTTTTTTATTTTATTTATTTCTATTTCTTTATTTTGTTTAGTTGGAGTAAAAAGTAATTAAAATTGATTCATGTGCTGAAGGGTAGAAAGAAATTAAACCTTTGAGGTTTGTTGAGGCACAAGTAAGGTGAGCTTGTGGCTGAGAGCTTTTATTTCATTTCTTTAGTTCCTCTCAATCAATCGTTGGGGCCTTTAATCATAAACATAGTTTGTCAAGTTCTTAGAATCGTTGGGGTCTTTAATTTATAAAAGCAAGTAAGAGTTAATATCATTAAATGCTCCTGATAAAAGTTCAGTGACTGGTATAGTGGTGAGAAATATGTCATGTTGTCTGGCCCTATAACTAAATATAATATATAGCTCTCGGTCATCATATTTCCTAAATTGAAGAGTTCATTTCCTTTGAAAAAGTAACTGTGACTTTGAAATATTAATTTATCAAGTGCATTTTCACTATAAGAAAAACGGTTTTTTGCGACGAAAAAAAAACCATCGCTACAGGGGAAAAACCATCTGTATTTCATAATTAGCGACGACCCACAAACCGTCACTAAAAGCCTCGTTGTTTATGCCGTAGAGTGACATTTTAGTATTTTACGGCCGACGGCCGTCACTAATGGTCGTCGCTATTAATTTTTTTCGAAAAAAATATCCTTTCTTCCCAGATTTATCAATTGTGAGGATCAAACCCACAATCTACATGATACCAAGAAGGAGCATTATCTTTACACTATGTTTGTTTCTTGAAATATAGTGTAATATATATATATATAGGGAAAAAATAAGAAATTAGCAACGACCAGACTGACACTAACTTTACGAAGGCCGACGCTAAATTTTTTTGCCTTTAGCGTCGGCCTGTCCGATGCTAAATAAAAAAAAATTTAAAAAAATTATTTTACCATTAGCGTTGGTCTGGCCGACGCTACACAAAAAATGTAAAAAGAAAAATATTCAACTTTGCGACGGCTTGGCCGTTGCTAAATACTCGCGTCTAAAAACATGCATTCTTGTAGTATTTTATGAATTGATCATTTAATAATAACTTGATCATTATTGTTTATCTTGAGAAAAAAATTGTTAGAACCAACATTGGCATTTGCCACATCCTAGTGCAAAGTCAGAATGACAAAAACTGTTTCATTATGCTTTTGTTGATCATGTCATTTATAATTTAGATACTTAAAATTCGAGTGAGGGCATGCGATTGGTTATCTATTGCAGTATTGAAGTTTGACGGTGAAATGTTTGAAGTTGCCAACATATGCTCTTGGGAAAATTATGATCACATTGAAGTCGTGAAAGAGTTGATAAAAAGGGGGTTGCAACAATTGAACAAAGTCAATGCAGGTAGTTTGATTGTAGAGGACCGCCTCTTGCACTACAGCCTTGCACACATTTTGATTCCTCGAGGAAGCAACCATGCTCAATTGACAGAGGATGACATCTTTGTGGTGTGGGACATGAAGTAGCGTATATTGATTAACTGGCTCCAATACATTTGCCAACATATGCAGAAGGTGAAGGCAAGGAAAATGATTGATCTGTCATATACTATGCTGATAACCAAAATATTGGAACATTATGGTGTTGACACTGCAAAGGAGGGTGAGGTAGGCATTTGTTGGTCAAATAAATTAGAGTGAACAATACTAAACAAAATGAACATAAAACAAGTTGATGTGGTTTGGAAATATACGACCTGAGGTGTGATTGAACAAGACGACCATGCAGAGGATGCAGAGGAAGCACCAAATGGGGGGACTGATAATGTTACTGATGTCCACCATGTGGATGATAACATACAATTGCTAACGACTGTCGTTCAAGGTCTACAACTAACCATGAATGAGAATCACACCAAGGTGTAGAAGATGATTGAAAAGCTGGTCAATCGTGTCCATGTTATTGACCATCCGATGGGAGAATAGAGAAAATGCTAAAAGTCATTAAGAGGGAGAGTAGGGAGTGAGTGTGGTTGGTTCAAGTGGTACATATTTGATCTCCTTTAAACAAGATCTCATATTTGAGTAAGTATATGGAAAAAAACCCCCGCCGAGAGAACTAACCCAATCATAAAGTAGATGTTTCCGGTTTGAGTAGAGTTATCTTCATCTAATAATATGTTGCCACATCATTTAATGAGTATAACACCTCATACATTACTAAACTCAATGAATAATGTGACAACATATAATTGGATGACAATGAATTTTTTTACACTGTCTCTGTATATTTATTAAATCCTAAATGTTACCAATTAATCAATTAATTAAAAAATAAATATGTTAATTCTTTAGTTAAAGCATATTATTATTATTTATTAAACCAATATTGGGTTGAATTAAGTTTTTTGAAGTAGATAATTTTATATAATATATAGGAGTAAGAGTATTGTTTGTAATGTTATTTCATTGAAATATTAGTTGACTAAATGATTAAATACACATCCACCTCAACCCGAGGGTTAAACCCACAACTATGCTTGTAGGGGATTCTCGGTCAAATATGAAAAAAATATCCATCCTAAATCTTAGTGAAATAAAATGGAGGAGCAGAGACATAGTAGAATGAGAAAGAGTAGTGTAAGAAAGAGTACTATGGGTTCTCCCATGGGTCATCCCAATAGCAACCAACAAGAGTGTTTATGAAATCCATCTATAATGTTGAATAGATGATGAATGTATTACATACAGTGAGTATTTATTGAAGAAAGCTAGCTATGGTAGCAAATGCAACTAACTCAAACTATTCGTAACAAAATAACAAAACTAAATAGAAATAGATATTCTAATACCCTCCCGCAAGTTGGTATAACTACCAACATGAAACCAAGTAAAGAAATGAATTTCAACAAAAGAAAGAAGAAAGAACAACAAAATAACCATATCCTTTTTAAGCATTGCAACAAACAACTTCTAAACATCTCTTCTAGGAATTTCATCAAACAGTTTCTACGCATTCACACCCCTTTCTTCCATTGAATCCTTTAGAGGCATTTCACCAAACATAATGAGTGTAGAGTGTTGCTTTCCAATCAAATTGACACGATACATCAAACAACAAGGCATGTTATTTCCATGACGAGGGTCGCACTTAGCCAACATAAAGGATGGTTCAAAAACGCTACCAACAGAAAACTGCTCATGGTATGCTTTATTGTCAAGGAAGCGTCTCTTGAAATGGAATTAATTGTCAAGCGAAACAGCTACCTGTCACAACAGGGGTCATGACGGGACGGTGAGTCGAGGAAATGGAAAATTTGGAGTCGCTGTTGAGATCTTGGCAAGTGTACCAATATCACAACAATATAATAGTAAGTAAGAGAGTTGTCATATCCACAGGGAACGGTACAAAGATAAATCCTAGTGATCACACTTATCAAGTATGGGCAGGTTTGAATGTTTGTTTGGGAAGATAAGAGATAAGAAAGAGGAAATATGGATAATGTTGAGCAAATTACTGAAACCAGGATTGAACTTCATCTATCGCACCCCTCTTGTATTTGAAACCCAATGATATTCATGAATTTATAATTATAATATTGAAGCAGAAATAAATATTATTTCATAAAAGGTTCCCACAGATATGAAATACTCATAAACAATTCATGCAGGTTCCCACTGTCACAAATTACCCCGATAGAAGAATAGTTGTTAAAGCTATCAATTCATCCTGGTTCCCACAGTGAAAAATTGAGTGTTTTCACCAATCAGAATTCAAGAGCCCTATTCCTACGCATTTAGGAACTGCTCCTGATTTCACAAAACCACTTCCCAGTGCGCCCATAAAATCATATCATAACTCTGGTACAAAGACGGAAGCTAAGCATTAAGAGTAGAATAAAAACACCAATATTATAAAATCAGGGATTCATAAATAACAAAAAGGATCCAAAATACAATTGGGGATTGAATCGACTACATTCAATCCTATCAGAGAGTTTAGCTACTCATGGAAGCCATTACAAACCAACAGAGAGACTGTCACACTTTTCTCTGGCTCCAGATCTGCTCGCCGTCTTCGTATGTCTTCCCCTCTAAAACTGTCTGCTAGCAGCCCTATAAATAGTGTTCTGACGAGCTTTTGAGACTCTGCTTGAGGCCCATTAGAAATTAAATTCCGTGTTCCTGCGCTCCACTTGCGCTCAGCGCAGGTGGAGCGCAGATCTTCGAATCTGCTTTCCTGATTTTCCTCTTTTTGAGCTTATCTTGTGCTTTTCCTATCCTTATCTACTGCTATCTTGATGTTGTATTTGAATTTTAGCCTTTTATCTGTAAAAATCAACAGAATCTTTATCAAAATAGCATCAAATTCAAATTTGATTTAAATAAGTACAAGAATCACACTTTAAGCGAAAAAAGGGATAAATTGGGATATAAATTCACCATTTTGCCGTTAATAAGTGTTGTAATTAAATATGATTTTTACATTAATTTAACACTTATCAAATTCCCGCCATGATGGCACATTGTTAGAAGCCTAGACCTGCAAGACCTACACTGGAGGAAAGGCACCAACTTCAAGCCTGAGCTTCAAGCAAGGAAGAGGTGGAGAAATTAGTGTCCTACAAATAAAGGGTCACTACCCTACAAAATAAAGGTCACTACCCTACAGAAGGACGCCTTGACCCTGGATAAGACCCTTGTCCTATGGACCACCCTTAATTAGGACTCTCTTATATTTTCTTTTTATTAATTGTAATTTTCTTTTAATTCCTCCTACTTGGGCGCTATTTTTAGTGGGTTTATTGGTTAGTAGGTTGCCTTGCTATAAGGCTTAGGAGGTCATGGGTTCTATTCCCACATAGGATAGAAATTTGACTCATCTTGTATTTTCCTACATGAGTGTGTGCCATTTTGAGAGGTTTATTGGCTTAAGACTTAGCTTAGCCATAAACCTTGGGGGTCATGGGTTCAAAACCCACTTAGGAGTGTTTTCACTCACCTTTTATTTTCTTTCTTTTTTATGCCCCTAAAAATCCGCCCCTCTCCCCCTCTTTTCCTATAAATAGGAGTCTTCTCCTCTTGTATTTCACACATTGAATTTTGAAGTAAAGGCATTATGCCAAATTTTCTCCTCCCATTGTGAGTTGAGTGAGGCTTGGTGGTTGTTGCTCAAACCATACTGAGACTTATCTAATTCTCCTGAATTAGTGGCGTCTGGCATTGGACTTATCTGCTGCATGAGGATTCTTGCTTCAGTGGCGTCCTTCTCATTTCTTCCTCTCCACTTTTTCTTTCATTTTCTATCATTTTCTTTCATTTTCTTGCGTGAATATAGCTTCTGTTCCAGCACCTATATTTCGCAATTTATTGCTTAATTGTGATTCTGATCGGTTGGTTTTGCTCAATTCTAGATCCTACAACTATCCTGCTATCAATTGGTAATCAGAGCTTGATGGATTGAGACATTTTGGGGTTGTTCTTGGATGTTTTGTGCGCTGCATTGGGGCTGTTTTTGGTGCAGATTTTTCACTCAATTTATTGTAATTCCACCCCTCTTTTCAATTGTAATTTGGACTTGGGCTGTTTCCCAGGCCCGAGGTGCCTTTCTGCTGCTATCAACTTGTTTGATTTGCTTGCAATTGCTTGAATTAGAGGGGTTTTTGGGCCGCTAATTCCCTCCCCATAGGTGTTTGATAAAATGCCTATCTAATTGCTCATACTTGTTCTTGAGTGATTCTTGCAATTAATTGCTATAAACTGCATGTTTGTTGGTGAAGTGTGGTAAGAGGAGGCATTGTTGTCTTCATTTTTCCAAAGATCGTTCACCTACATTTTCTCCCATCACCATTAATTGTCATTCCCCCATATTCATCTCTTTACTTTCCGCTTTTAATTTTCCGCCATTTAATTTCCGCTTCAACCCATCCTTTTAATTTCTGCTCTCCCCTTTACATTCTTCCATTTACATTTCTGCTCTCCCCATCCTTTTAATTTCCGCTTCCCCCTTTACTTTCAGTCATTTACTTTCAGTCCTCCCCATCCTTTTAATTTCCGCTTCCCCCTTTACATTTCTGCTCTCCCCATCCTTTTACTTTCTGCCATCCCCTTCTACTTTCTACCATTTACATTTTTGTCTTCCCCATCCTTTTAATTTCAGTTTCCCCCTTTAATTTGTTGCCATTTAATTTTGCGCAATTTTCCTCTTTATTTTTGCCATTTTATGCGCATTTTTGGGCTCTTGTGTTGTTCAATTTCCTACTCTTGTTATGTCTGTTTGATTGGCATTCTGATTGCAAATTTGGATTGACTGCTATCTCTACCTTGGACTTTCCCTGTTTGATTGTGCAAAACGCTCACCTATAGGATCTTTTTTGGTTCATAGTATTGGAAGAAGATCAACAAATTCTAATTGTTGATTTTCCTTCAAATTTTAATTCCAATCTTAAAATTGAACCAAACGCGTTTCTGTGACCATACCAGTTTTGTATAATCAACAAGGAAGTGTTAAGCAAATTTTTTGGCCATTTTTCAAATCAAGTTGCCATCACGTTTTTACAGTTTTTAGAAATCAGTTTATTCATTATTTCTGCTTTTCTAGGCCACTTGGACCAGTTTACTGTCAGAAAATTCAAAAAATATTACACTAGGTACAGTTAATTTTCTTTCATTGTGTACAAATTTCTGTAATTTTCTGTTGGGGAAAAAGACAAAAAAAGAAAGAAAAGGCAAGAAAAATAGAAAAAGAGGTGTAAAAAGCAAAAAAAGGGTGCAAAGTTAATAACAAAGAGGAAAAAGTCAAAAGACACCAAAAAAGAGTCAAAGAAAAAAATTCAGAAAAATAGAAAAACAAAAACAAAGAAGTATCCCAACAATATAGTGACATTTTACTGTAATTTTTCTGTTTCATTTCCCTGTACACCGTAATTGAGTTGTCTTTGCTGTTTTTTCTTAAAAACGACAATTTTGACAACTCTTTTTCAAAAATCACCAAAAACAATTCTCTTTGCAATTTCTTCCGTCTTGTCTTGTTTGCTGTCTGCTCTTGTGTATAAGCTTGTTTGAGTGCCAGCTTTTCTTGTTTGTCATATCAATTCCTTGTTTTGTTTTAGGATTTTCCAATCTTCTTCCAGTAGGTATTTTTCTTTGTTAGTGCGCTTCTATTTTGGGTAAGGGTTAAGACTTAGACTCACGTTGGTCTTTGTAACTTCTAATCAACCTCCAACCAAGTAGAAGAGGAAAGAGAGTCTCATTATAGAAAAAGCCTAAAAAGAGTGACATACACGAGTGTTAACATTCCATCGAGTGTAAACACTTAGTGAGTGGACATGTCCTTAAAAGCTTTAAAATCAAACTTAGGAGGATGGAAGGAAGGAGGAAAGGGGAAAGGACAACCATGTTGTTTAGGAAAGCCTTAGAAACACCTTTGGGTGAAGAAGAGAGCAAAAGAGAGAACCTATTCCATACTAGGTGCCAAATTGAAGATAAGGTATGTTTAGTAATCATAGATGGAGGAAGTAGTAGCAACTTAGCTAGCCTTAGGTTAGTTAACAGGCTAAACTTACCTACTACCCCACATCCAGAACCTTATACACTTCAATGGGTGAGTGATGAGGAAGAATTTATGGTGGATAGGCAAGTGAGCTTAAGGTTCAAAATTGGGGATTACCAAGATGAAATGACCTTTGATGTTGTACCCTTAGAAGCCTCTCACATCCTTTTAGGAAGACTATGACAATATGAGAGAAGGGTAAAATATGATGGGTTTGTCAATACCTATAGGTTCCGCCACCAAGGAATAAAATTCACGCTCATGCCTATGACCTCTAAGGAAATAAAAGAAGATCAAACCACACTTAAGAGGTTAATAGAACAAGAGAAAAGAGAACAAATAGAAAAAGAAAAAGAAGAAAAACTACAAAGAGAAAGTGAGGAAAAAGAATTAAGAGTGCAAGAAGAGAAAGTGTGTTTATCTTGTGATCATTTGAATGCTAACTCTTCTAGTGAAAGCATGAATAGGTTGATGGAAAATACTTCTAGTGTTGCAAAGAGTACAATTCAAGTTATTGAAAGGGAGTTTCCTAAACTTACTTTCTTTATGCATGAAATGCCTCTCTCTATGCACAATTTTATGCCACAAAGCATTACATGTTTGAAAGAAATAAACATTTTTTATAATGCTTTGAAACCTATTGCATGTTTAGAAAAATCAACTAAGTCTAAGAGTACCATTAAACTTTCTAGAGATGCATGTTTAGTCAATTCCTTTGATCAATTTAGATTGCATGATAGGAATGGTAACAAAGTTGGATTGAATATGCATGCACCTTTGGTTTAGGTTTATAAGTTGAATACACATTTTGGGCCTCTAATAATTATTTCATATAAAGATGTGTATTATGCTCTTGAAATAGTTAGTAAAAAGGATAAAAATTTGGATGAAGCTATCACATATGAGAAAACTTGTTTACATGATGATATGCTTCATAGTGTGCTTGTTCAAAGTGATTCTTTTAATGTTTCACCTAACATGAATACATATGATAATATGCAAAAGGTGTCATATTACTTGAGTAAGTGCACTAGAATGGATATGCCTCGTGAACAAACTTGCATGAATACATCATGGCATGAACATATACACTACCATTTTTACAATCATACTCAAGATGCATGTGTTATGTTTAATAAAAATGTTGGGATGTTATTGAAAAATATTAAAACATTCATGCCATTATCACAAAGGCAAGTCCAAGATGCACCTTGTTATTTGCTAACTGTGTGTTCTAGTGTATGGCATAATTTCTGGACTTTATTTTTGCAGATATTGATCAGTAAGTGAAGCTCAAAGATCATCTTTGAGGACATAAAGCATAAGAAGTCAGATTCAAGAATTGCCAAGACAAAAGACTTGAGTCAAAATTCACTAAAGCAAAGATGAGATCCAAAGTCAGTTTGAGATGCAGACTCAACTTGAGACGCAGGCTCGTGATCAGATGCAGACTCAAGCATAAATGCAAAGACAAGATAAGTTGTTATCTCATGACCAAATGAGTATTCAGACCAAGACTAAGCTTGAGATACATGCTCAAAGGTGAAGCTCAAGTAGAAGCTCAAAATCAAGCTATTAGATGCAAAGAGAAGAGACTCAGTCTTAACTACAGAATCAAGTGAAGAGATCAGACCATCAGTTGAGAAACAAAGTAGAGACCCTGAGTTAGCTTGAGATGCAAGCTCATAGATCACATGAAGACTTAAGACTTAGTAGGATACTTAAGATGCTCAGATGAGAGATGAATTTCAAAAGAGTAAGCAAAAGTCAAGAAAAGGACACTGCAAACTGACACAGGAACAGTGCGTGCAGAAAAACAGTGTACCTCTCAACAGAAGATCTTCTCTCACCTATGACAGCTCTCAACGTCTAGAAACGGTCATAAAACGACGAGTTTCATTTGAAATAAATGATGAAGTCAACAGTGAAGAGAAGAGAGAGACTACGTTGAATATTGAACATCCTTACATCTCATCAACATCTCAAGTCTATCACACTTAAGATCTGATCTCAACCTGAGAACAATTGTAAGCTCAATTTATTTTTCTTCTCTCAGCTTTTAATCTTTCTACCTGTAAAGAAGAGATGAACCCTAGCTAAGCTCACTGTCTATCCATACTTTGTATGATCCTAAGCTAGACTCATCTTATCCTACCAATCATTTGTAACCAGTCTCATCTGAGATAGGATGAAGCCTAGTCTCAGAGTGAGTGTGAGCGTCCTGAAGAGGCTGTAAGAATACTTGTAGCTCAACCAAGATAGGAGTGCCTAGGCTTGGTGTGAGAGACGTCTTGAAGAGGCTGTAAGAATACTTGTACTTGGATGTGATTGTCAATAGTGGAAATCTCACGTGTTGTGAGGACTGGACGTAGCTCAAGGTGTGGGTGAACCAGGATATGATCCCCGTGCATCTTTCTTCCCTATCTCTTTAACTTTAACTTTGCATTATTCTTAACTCATTTCAAATCTTTGAATATTTGATTAATTAAATTATATAACCAGATTTTAGTAACTAAACTAATTCATACTTAATTTTAAATTACACATTTAGTTGAAAGTGAAACTGCATCTCACCTAACTTAATTTGAGATTCCAAGTCATTTGACTTGAGATCACGTCTTAACTTGGAAATTAAATGTGCATTTTTCAGGAACAGAATTTTAAAGTCTCTATTCAACCCCCCTTCTAGAGACATCCAACCAACTTCAGTTGGTATCAGAGCTCGGCCTCTTTGGGGTGTAGCACACGTACGTGTGAAGAGGAAAAGATCCATGGCTGGACCAAGTGCAAGCTTGTTCATTCCTAAAGGAGCATCCACCAGCAGGCCACCTGCCTTTGATGGAACTGATTACTACTACTAGAAAGACAGGATGAGATTGTTCATTGAATCTCAACATGCTGACTTGTGGGAAA